>CM077153.1:148116888-148596403 GCA_039583875.1 Platanthera guangdongensis | reverse complement strand
TGGGGCGACTGCTATCTGTACAGGAGCGGCGAACTGGAGTGTGTGTACGCGGGCTGGCGGACACACTTGTTCTTGCTGCTGGGATGTGGCGGTTATCCTATCAGCTAGGGCGGTGACCATACTCATCACCATGCCTATAAATAGGACCCATGTCACATTAGGATTAGAGGAACCAACCGAAGTAAGTGAACAGTGATTTGAGCTCGCGTAAGTTGCTGCGGACTGGACTATGGTGTCCGCGCAGTTTGATAGGGTTGCTGGGTTGTGCTGTGCAGGTTGTGCGGATAGCGCTGGAAAGCCAGGACTTGACTCTGATTGCGGTCAGGGACAGTGCGGACTCTGTGGTTAAGCAACAGGCGGTAAACAGCAGGTCGCGGACAGCGACTAGGCAGTCTTCTCTTGGCAACTTGTTCGTGTTCAGGAAGTCGCCTGTTTCAGGCGGACTGTTCTATTCGGTATCGCAGCGTGTGCGGTCTAGCGACTAGGCGACCTTGCAGTCAGGCGGCTTGCAGATCGGCGGCGAAGAGCTAAGCATTGGAATAAAGGGTTGTCCGCGCAGCTTGGTTACGGCTTGCGACCTGGCGGATTGAGCGGACTCAACAGCAGTAGACCGCACGCTTTGTGTTTGAGACCGCGCGACTTGTTTTGGTTTTGTCTTTGTATCTGGCTCTGCTCTCCCTATGTGGAGGTTTGGCGAATCATGTCTCGCCATGTATGTCTCGCCTTTGAAAGAAATTTGCTGTTGATCAATAAAGATATTTGCTTGCTGCATGTGTTGCTGGTTGTTACTGCTTTGTTGAGATAACCCCTGCTTTCTCCAACATCGGGGAAAACGTTCAACATTATAAGTGGAGGTATTCTCCTTCGGTTTGTTGAGTTTCAACATGCTATCCAAGGAGGCCTCTGCTGGTTTGTTGAATTTTAACAATCCTCACATGAACTGTTGAATCGTTCTTCACTATTTGAGCGTTGATTAACAAAGATTCAACAGGATGTGGGTAATTTGGTAGTGACAACAAAATAAAAAACATGTAATAATTGTTACTTTTTTCTTAATCCAGGAAATTGTTCATAGAACTCCGTTGATATCAATCCAAATCAAAATAAACTAATGTACAACTGGCAAAGATAAATGAAAATGATTACAAAAGAATAGTACAATATGTTGGGTGAAGCACAAATATGTGGTACCTATTAAATGATTGTTTGTAGGGTTGCTCAAAAGCGCTATAACCAACTAAACAACATACACTAAGAGAACATGAATGAAAAATATACAATAAATATTGAAGTAAATAAAGATAAATTTTTGTGTGTCAAACTCAACCCCATATGATATACTTTAATTCTGACAATTACACAACTAAACATCAAGAACATTCAACCCATCATAACCTATGATCAGGATAATAATAATTTTTGTCAAGATATTTGGTAACTACAATGCACCATATTTCTCAATAAGGTCCGCTAGTATTCAGTTAAATCTATACAAAGTCAGTACTCTTTCCATCCAGACCACAATGTAAAGCCTGAATGAGACTATTTAACTCCTCCCAAATTCGGATCTCACTTAGATTGCATTAACATACAGGAAAAAATCATACAAAAACAAGACTTGTGAGCAGCATCCAAGGATGGACAAAACAATTAAAAGTAAAACATAAATCACTCGCTATTTTTTTTAAAAAAGATGATTATGAATTGCAATGCAAGAAAAAAATGAACCCTTGTTCAGAGCAAAGTATAATTAACCTCTCTGTTGGCACGACCTCAACTTCTCTGTTGGCACGATTTCAACTTCTCTATTGGCACGATTTCAACCCCTGAATTCTGAAAATGGAAAACTGCAACAATTATAACAACATAAACTACAGGGAGAAGAATAAATGACCTCGGGCTGATTCCTGGTAGAGAAATTAGGAATTGAATAACCGAGTAGAAGACTTTGGAAAATATGAGTAATTGTCTAACTGAGCAGAAGACTTCAGAAAATATGAGTAATTATTAACGCCCATCAAACTGCATTGCATTGAGCGTATCAATTAATGACCTCCTCCAAATTTAACATTTGAATGATAGTTCCGTGTTTGTAGAAAAAGCTACCACTTGAAAGAAATAACAAAGTTGAGAAAGATAATATGACATTGGATTCTATTCAAGATTAAAATGGTGGATTCTATTCAATGGCTAAGATTAAATGAACAGATCCTTACGAAGCCCAAAAGAACATCTTTTTAGTAGTGACTGAGCTTGTCATTAAAAAGACTGAAAACTCAAGAAGTTTTATATATTAAAGCTTGAGATGATTCCATTTAAAATACATGAAAGTGAAAAGTTAAATTATAAGAAACTGAGAGATAAAAATTACAGAAAATGACTCATTTTGCTTTAGAAATTCCATTTTCATAAGCCTTCTGGGATTCACTCTGGACCTAAAATGAATGTGCATGTGTTTCAGGAACTCGTATACCATAGTTAAGGTATACTTTGCAATATCTACTGAGCTAAAGTACCATGAAATTAGTTATATTAAATGTTCATGATAATGAAGTCGTAGATATTATAGGCGCATTTATACATCGATCTCCTACACTGTGATGCATCAACTCATCAGAGTAGCTACACAGCCATTTCTCCCTCTATTAAAATCAATAACACAGTCATTTCTCCCTCTATTAAAGTCAAAAGCAAAATTCTAGACAGAAGAATGTACCAAGAACAAAAAAAATGAGATTTAGTCCCCTGATTGAGTTCTCCCGACCCAATATTCCAACAATAAAGGGATTTGATGGCACAGTACTCACACAACATGCACTAAACTGCTGTACAGGAGCCCACAACAACTGTATTTTTTATCCAGTCAACTCTAACCACAAATAAGAGGAAGAAGGAATACGGGCAACATGCATCTGCATGAATACGCGCAGCATCTGCAGGAATAGCTTAGTGGATTTAGTAATGACGGAGGAATAAATGTTTAAATTTGTGATGTGAAAGTGGGTGAATAGAGCACTTGGACCTATCCGTGCGGACTACGCGAACAGGGTTGGCGGACTGCTAGGTCGAAAGTGATGTTGCAGACGGTTTGCTTGCTGAAGCGGCCTGGGCGGTTTGTTCGCGCGGACTACGTGGACAGCAGCGGAGGTTAGCCAGGCCGGGCTTGTGCTCAATAGCGTCATTTGGAGTCTCAGGAAGTCACCGGGAAGATAAAAACTCTAGCCTCGGAGTCCGACATGAAGCGACTGAAGACTGGAGCTCGACAGACCGGTTTGGTAGTTGCCTTAGTCTTGCTCTGGTACAGCTGCAAGTGGAAGCCGCGGAGACCGCTAGTCGTGCGTACTGATACTAGAGTTTACCGGGAGAGGCGGACTGGATCTAGGTCCTCCGCTAGTAAGTGCGGACTGGTCCTTGTGGCTAGTGGTGTGACTTGGTTGGGTCTGAACCAAGTCTATGTTTGCTCAGTCTGGGGAGATCGCGCAGTGGAGCGCGGACTGCTTCTCAATTCGCCAAGCTCGGCAGAGTGCATGTGCCTTGGTTGCAAGTTTGGGGATAAGCGGACTAGAGGTTGTGCTCACAACTGTGTGCGGACTGGAGCTGGAGTCCGCTGAGTCTGACAGCTGCCTTGCTGGGGTGGGCTGTGGACTTGGGATATGCGGACTGGTGCAGTCTGCAGATATGCGGATTGGAGAAGTCTTCAAGGTATGCGGACTGTGATCTCTGTAGAGATATACAGACTAGAGCTGTCCGCAGTATGTGCGGACTGGATCGGCGTGTCCGCTGAGTCTGGCTGTTGCCTTGGTGGCAAAGCCGTGGGCTCGGGATTGGCGGACTAACGCGGTGTGTCCGCTGAGTCCGGCATATTCCTTATGATGAGGCTGTGAACTCGGGATAAGCGAGCTGGTGCTGTGTCCGCGGATTGGCGGACTGTTGTTGCGGAGTCCGGCTGTGGCGGTCCTAGCATGGCCCTCGGCGACAAGGCAGACTAGTGTTGCTGTCCGGCCTTGGTGATGTCTTAGCATTTGGCCTTTGGAGACAAGGCGGACTGGAGATTGTGTCCGGCCTGGAGAAGCTAGGCGGGCTGGCTATCTTGCACAGGCGCAGCGGACTGGAATGTATCCACGGACTGCGAAGAATTCTTGCTACGGGATGTGGCGTAATCCTATCCTATCGCTAGGGCAGTGACCACACTCATCATCATGTCTATAAATAGGACCCATGTCACATCAGAAATAGTAACCTGAGAGCCGAATTAAGTGAACAGTATCTTGAGCCCGCACAAGTTGTTGCGGACTACTTTTTGGTGTCCGCGCGGTTTGGTTGAGTTGACCGGGTTGTGCTGTGCAAGTTGTGCGGATAGTGCTGGAAAGCCAGGACTTGGCTCTGATTAGGGTCAGGGACAGTGCGGACTCTGCGGTTAGGCAACAAGCGATAAACAGCAGGTCGCAAATAGCGACCAGACGGTCTTCTCTTTAGCAACTTCGTTTGGGGTTCAATAAGTCGCCTGCTTTAGGCAGAATGTTCTATTCGACATCGCAGCTTGTGCGGTCTGGCGGATAGGCGACCTCGCGGTCAGCCGGCTTGCATATCGGCGGCTAGAGCAAGTGTTGGATCCCTAGTTTGATTTGGGCTAGGTTCACTAACTTAGGATCATGTGACCCATAATGTATAGCCAAGGTCATAGTTGTGTCCTAGAGTCTAGGCAAAGTCCTTAGAGTCAACATCACATGGACCAGCTATCAACAAGACTGCCAGAGACTCAAGACTTAGAAGAATTCAAGACTCTGTAAAGTGAGTTCGATGTTCGTCTAACTCAGGTCGACGATTGTCGTGCTCAGCTCGACGATCTCAGAGAAAATTCTCTGAGCTGAGCTCGACGAACTTGGTACTCAGGTCGACGAAAACTTGGACACTACAAAAACACTTCAAGTTCAGAAAACATCAAGATATTTTAAGTCCTTAGTATCAGAATTTGGTCGACGAACTTAGTTCTCAGCTCGACGAACTCTATTCTTTGGTCGACGAATCTTTGGACTACTACAACATTCTGTCAAGACTATGTTCTCTAGTCTCAGCTCGATGAACTCAATTCTATGCCCGACGAATTCTAGATTATCTACTTCAACAACTTAGAACCAGAAGACTTGTGTCGACACTCAGAGTATATGTCGACACCAACTGAGTTGACACTAGAAGAACTTGTGTCGACACCCAAATCATCAATCGACACTTTGGAAAGGTTGTGTTGACACCACACAGAATATTTGACAACTCCAGAAACTTAGCTCGACGAACTTCAGACACAAAATAGGAAAAAGAGACAGCAGTTCAGTTTCCAGCTCGACGATCATGGAACTCAGCTCGACGAACAGAAGCCGTCTGGTCGACGAACACAACATCTCAGCTCGACAAACTGTGGACTCAGTTCGACGATTTCTATCATCTGTTCGACGATTCCAGACTAAATCATTTCCAGCCCTGTCCCCATTATTACTGCAATGATTCCTGGGTAATCAATGCTCTAACATTCTCTGAATATAACCATTAGAGGTGCATTGATTAGGATATTCTTCAGGATTATTGCTTGCCATTTTCCACGAGGCAGTTGGGGAAATTATTTAATGTTGCTTATTCTCTAGGCCGTCAGCATTGAATGTAGAAGGAATTCAAAATTCGAAAGACCAATTTTCCTAGAAAAATATAAAAAGAGATTTTTCTCTTTTCATATACAGACAGATAGAAAGAAAGTTAGAAACATATACAGAGAGAAGATTACTGAATCAGACAAGAAAAATACAACCCGTCTGCTCTCAATCTGACACGAGATTTCTGATATAGAAGAAGAAGAACAATCATTCAAATACCAAGAGTCTTCATTCTTCAAACTCTCAAGGACACTACACGGGACAACAAATCTTCCATCCGTCAAAGAAGTTCCTGAAGATCTCTCTGATCAAGGCTGAAAGCTTGAAGGCCTATCACCCTGTGCAAAGCTCCAGTTCTCCTGAACTCTTCTACATCTCAGGGGGAGCCTTGAAAACATCACTGAATCCACATAGTCTTCTCATTGTGATTGAGAAAAGAAGACTTTCATCACTCTCTCATCCCCACCTCTATAAAGGGTTGTCATCTCCCTTCAAAAGTTATTCCTGGTTACAAGTCACCAGATCAAAAAACTTGAGAATTTGGTTTTTGAGCACCTGATCAAACGCTCATTGGTGTCAGACACCCAATCAAAAACCTGAGTGGATTCCTACCAGGGTGGTAAAAGAGTGGATGTACCCAGGTTGGGGAACCGTTATAAAATTTCTTGTGTCGTCTGGTTGCCCCTTTTCTTTTTGTTCTTGTTGTGCTTGTGTTTTTAGGACTGCTGTGTGCTTATTTACTTTAGTTTAATTCTGCACCTTTTAATTACACCAAAAGCTGTAATAGTTTTATAAGGACCTACAAATACTCTATTCAGCCCCCTCTCTAGAGTATATTAGATCTAACACATCACTTTCAATTGGTATCAGAGCACGTTCCTTTGGTTGTACAAGCTAAACCTTAAACCAAAGATCCTTAGTTAGATCTAAACATTATTTCATTTTCATTTAGATTATAAACACAGTCATGACACAGAACAAGGATTATGCAAGCACCAGACCTCCAGTTTGCAACCTTAATAGGTTTGCCATATGGAAGGCAAGAATCAAGTTGTACATGAACTCTATTGATGAAGACATCTACAACTCTATTTTGACAGGTCCCCCACAGGCATCTACATCTACAACATCTTCCAGCAACAATGCAGTCCCACCACCTGAGTGGACTGAAGCCCGAAGAAAGCAAAGATTGCTGATGCCAAAGCCATGAACATATTGGCTCAGACTATGTCAGATGACATCTTTCAAAAGGTGGCTGAGTGCACCTCTGCAAAAGCAATCTGGGATTCACTCAATCAAATGGTTGCTGGCTCAGCAGATGAGAGGAAATATAGAAGATCAAACCTCATCACACAATATGAAAACTTCAAGAAGGATGAGCCAGAAACAATTGAAGTGATGTACAACATGCTTAGCTCCATCATCAGTGAGCTAAGGACCTTAGATAAAGAAATCACCTTGACTGAAGTGAATGACAAGATCCTAATGTGCTTCCCAAGATAATGGGACACCAGGATCTGGCCAATCAAAGAGGCCAGAAGCTTGAATGAGATTTCAACTGAATCTCTCCTGGGAAAGCTCAAATCTTATGAGCAGCTAATCAAGTCCAGAGAAGCAGTGGAACACATGACTCCTCCTCCAGCAAGGAAAGAACAATCTAATGCATTCAAGGCTGCTGAAGAAACTGAAGCCCCAATAGTCAATGAAGAGCTAATGAGTCTCTTTGCCAAGAGATTCTTCAAAATGGAAAGGAAAGACTTCAGAAGGAAGTCATCCAGAAATGACAGCCAGCCAAGGTATGACAAAACCCCCACTAAAGAGGTAGTGTGTTTTGGGTGCAGGAAACCAGGACATTTCATGTCTGAATGTCCTGAAAATTAAAAGAAGGAAAGAAGAAAAGAGAAGGAATCAAGAAGCAAGCATTACAGCAAGCCCTCTTCCAGCAAGCACAAAAAGAAATACAAAAGATTTGTGGCTGAAACATGGAGTGACACAGAAGATGAATCCACATCTTCTAGCTCCAGTGAAGAAGAAGAGGAGGCCAAGGCAAAGGAGGTTTGACTCATGGTAATTGATGCAAGCAGTAGTAGATCAGATACAGATGAATCTGATAATGAAGAAAAACTGTCAGCTAAAGATCAGGTAATAGCTAGCATCTTATGATTTTGAATCTGATGAATTTAAATTTGAATTTAAAAACTTATGCTTAGATTTGATAAGCTCTGAAAAGGAAATCGAACTTGTCAGAGATAAATTGAATGATCAAGATAAAATCACTTCTGAAAATGCAAATCTATCTAGTGAACTGAAATCTGCAAATGAACAAATTACTTTTCTGAAATCAGAACTTAGCAAAGCTAAGATATTAGAAGAATCATTAAATGGCAGAAGTTTGAAATTGCTAGATATAACCAACATAGTAAATGCTAGAACTAATAACTGCAGATTAGGATTAGGAGCCACATCCAGTGAACCAACCCTAATCCAAAAGAATCATCTTTCAAAACCTGTAAATTTTATCTCTGATAAAGGAAAGAAAAACACTGAACAAGTAAATAAGGTTAACAAAATTTTAGAACAAATTGAAGCTAAGGACAAAATTAAAAACCAGAATAATGATAAAAATAATAATATTCAGCAGTTATCGTCGAACTCAGATTAACGATATAGGAACAGATCGTCGAACTCAGAACGAGGATCTCTGAACGCAAACTTCAATAATAATCATTCGTCTAACTGCGATCGACGAACTTTGTATGGTTCGGCAAGCAGAGGTTGACGAACATGGGGCATAGAAAATGAATATGTTCATTCTGTGGGCAGAGATCGACGATCTCAACCCAATTCGTCGAACTCTGGTCGACGAACTTACAGAAATTCATCAAACCCAGAAATACTTAACCAAAATTTTAACTATAACTGCAACTTAAATAATTCTAGAAAAGTCTTTAATCCTCTAGCTGATTGGGTTATACTACCTAGAAGATATCACCCTTTAGGATATAAATCCCAACTAGAATTTTCAGTTATTTCTAGCTTTTCATATCAACAAAACAAAGGACCCAAGGTAACCTGGGTTAAGAATATTTAACTGCTTTCATTGCAGGAGAAGAGCTGTCCAGGAGTGAATCAGCCATGGTACCTGGACAGTGGATGCTCCAAACACATGATAGGTAGCAAGGACAATCTCACCAATTACAAGTCCAAGCTAGGGCCAAAGGTGATCTTTGGTGATTCAAAAAGTGGCCAGTCTGAAGGATATGGAGCAGTGAAGATTGGAGCAGTTACATTCAAGAAAGTAACATATGTAAGAGGACTCAAACATAACCTCATCTCAATAAGTCAACTTTGTGATGAAGGTTATCAGGTAACTTTTAACTCTAGCTCTTGTATTATTTCATCTAAAGGAAACAAACTTGTTTTAATTGGAAATACACAAGATAATATATACTTAGTTTATTTTCTATCTGCCACTTCTGATATCTGTTTACTTAATTTAACTAGTAACCAGAATGATTTATGGCATAAAAGACTAGGTCATGTAAATCTGAAAAACATTGCTAGGCTATCTAAAGACAACCTTATTAGAGGTCTACCTTCTGGTCCTACAAGAAGGAAGGCCTTTGCAGGGCTTGTCAATTAGGCAAGCAAACTAAATCTAGTTTCAAATCCATTAATAAAAGTGATTCACCAAGGATTTTGTATTTGCTACCCATGGATTTTTTTGGACCTATAGCTGTACAAAGCCTAGGAGGGAAATCCTATACCTTAGTCATTGTGGATGACTTCTCAAGGTTCACTTGGGTATCCTGTCTGAGATCTAAGTCAGATACCTTTAAGGTTCTTACAGATTTTCTCAGGACCATACAGATTGAGTTCTCTACTCATGTTGCATTGATCAGAAGTGATTATGGCATAGAGTTTGAGTCTCTTCTTATGCAAGAGTTCTGTGAGAAGGAAGGTATCAGGCATTGCTTCTCAGCTCCTAGAACTCCTCAACAAAATGGGGTAGCAGAAAGGAAAAATAGGACACTCATTGAAGCTGCAGGTACATTACTTGCTGATGCATACATGCCACTAACCTTTTGGGTAGAGGCTGTACACACAACAAACTATGTCCTGAACAGAAGCTTAATTTACAAACTAAAGAATATGACTCCCTATGAATTGCTTAAAGGGAAGAAACCTAAAATCAACTATTTTAAAGTATTTGGTTGTACCTGTTATATACATAATAACAACAAGAAATACATTAGAAAGTTTGAGGCTAAGGCTGAAGTGGGAATTTTTCTAGGATATTCCCAAGTAAGCAAAGCCTATAGGGTCTTTAATAAATCATCACTGAAAATTAAGGAATCAATTCATGTAAGCTTTGATGAGACTAACATGTATTGCAAGGAGAAAGAAGTTTCTACCAGTAACTCTTTGCAGGTACCTCACTTGTGTTAGAAGTTGGATGACCTAAACCTTACCCAAGGGGTTCCAACTCATCCCTCTCAACAAGTCAATGAAGATATTAAAGAAGAAAGCATTGAAAGGATTTACTCTCCTCCAACAGCCAACATAATTCCACAAGAGGAATTAGTTTCAAATGCTGTTTCACAACCAACTCCACCCACTGATCTTGTCACACTTAGGGATCACCCCAGATCTCAAGTGATTGAAGACATATCAGCAGGTGTACAAACAAGGCATCAACTCAATCAATATGTGATGCATGCATGTTTTCTCTCTCAGATTGAACCTCAATCCATTCATGATGCAGAGCAAGATCCCCACTGGATCATTGCAATGTCGGAGGAATTAAATCAGTTTGAGAGATGTAGAGTTTGGGATTTGGTTCCAAGACCACAAAACTACACAGTTATTGGAACCAAATGGGTATACAGAAATAAGCTTGATGCCCAAGGAGTTATTGTGAAAAACAAGGCTAGGCTTGTTGCTCAAGGCTACAGGCAAGAGGAAGGAATAGATTATGATCAAACATTTCTCCTATTGCAAGGTTATAAGCCATAAGAATATTCCTAGCCTATGAAGCCTATAAGAAATTCAAGGTCTACCAAATGGATGTGAAGAGTGCATTCTTGAATGGAGTATTAAAAGAAGAGGTTTATGTTGAGCAACCTCCAGGTTTTGTCTATCCAACTCATCCTTTGCATGTATTCAAGTTGCATAAAGCCCTCTATGGTCTAAAGCAAGCTTCAAGAGCTTGGTATGAGACCCTAGCAAGCTTTTTATTAGAGCATAAATTCATTAGAGGCATAGTAGATAAAACACATTTCACTAGACATCATAAGGACCAAATCTTGTTAGTATAAATATATGTGGATGACATCATCTGTGGGTCTACTGATTCAAAATTGTGTAAGAGGTTTTCTGACCTCATGCATTCCAAATTTGAAATGAGTAGCATGGGTGTGCTTTCCTATTTCCTTGGTCTCCAAGTGAAACAGCTCCCTGATGGCATCTTCATCTCCCAATCTAAATATGCTAAAGAGCTAATAAAGAAGTTTGGGATGGCTGATGCCTCAGCAAAGAAAACACCTATGGCTACAAATGCTGTGATTGACTCTGATGCATCAGGAAAACCTATAGATCAGAAACTATATAGGGGCATTGTTGGGTCCCTACTATATCTCACAGCTAGCAGGCCTATTATCATGTTTGTCACATGCCTTTGTGCTAGGTTCCAGGTGAACCCAAAAGAATCTCACCTTATTTTCCTAAAAAGAATTTTGAGATATATAAAGAGTTGTCCTAGTCTAGGCCTATGGTATCCCACAGAATCAGAATTTGAGTTAACTGGGTACTCAGATGCTGATTTTGCTGGATGCAGGGTGGACAGAAAAAGTACCTCAGGAACTTGCCAGTTCCTTGGTATGAGATTAGTGTCCTGGTTTTGTAAAAAGCAATCCTCTGTGTCAACCTCCACTGCTGAGGCAGAATACATTGTAGCTGCTAGCTGTTGCTCACAGATGCTATGGATACAAAACCAACTACTAGACTATGGTCTCAACTTAAATAATTCAACTCTACTTTGTGATAACACAAGTGTTATAGCCATAGCACAGAATCCAGTCCATCACAGTAGGACAAAGCATATAGACATTAGGCACCATTTCGTTAGAGAGTGTGTAGACAAAAGTAAAATTAATCTTGTCTATATATATACTGATTTACAAAGAGCTGATATATTCACCAAACCTCTGGATGAGAAAAATCATGTATTCTTTATAAATCAACTTGGAATGATAAATGGAGAAGATTTAGTTTAAGTTCTGTCTGCACTCGACGAATTTTCCAAAGTTCGTCGAACGGAGTTCAACGAACCGGGGAGAGTTTGAGAGATTTTCGTCGAACAGAGGTCGACGAACTCTCTGTGAGTGAAACAATTTTCGTCGACCGGAGATCGATGAACTTGCTTCAGAAGATATTCGTCGAACGACGCTCGACGAATTGTCTTCAATTCTTTAGGATGAGATCGACGAATTATTTACTTCTAAATCATTTCGTCGAACTCAGTTCGAAGAATTGTTTTTGTTTTCGTGGAACGGAGTTTGTCGATTCATATTCTGGAAAACCTTATATCTAGGTCTTCTTCGACCTCCGTCCCGCGCTTTCTATTCTCTTGCACTTGATCTCCATTTCTCTCTTTTGCAGGTGATTCCATGGCGATTCCAGCAGGAGCTCTAATCGCTATGAAGTTTGACACCGGATTTGATGTCGACTTCGAATCGTTCCAGCACTCGGATCCAATCTTTCTATATATTCTGGAACTTCTGGAAGAACAGAATTTGAAGAACCTGCTGACTGCAAGGATAAAGTTGGCATGAACAGAAATCAGAGAATGGGTCTATACTTCATCCACATCTGAAGACAATACTATGACAGGATCAATCGCAGGTAACACTGTTTCCTTAACTCCCGCAGTTTTAACTGAAATCTTTGGTTTGATAAATGGAGAAGAGGAATTAGAAATTGATTCTGAAGAGTTTGATATGATGCTAAATTTGATGGGTTATGCTGGTGACAACCAAAACAAATTATTGAAGAAACATCTGTCTGCAGCATACAAGTTTCTGGCAGACATTGTTGGGAAGGCCTTGCTTGGCAAGCATACTGCCCATGACTACATCACAAGGCATCAGTTCTTGTTCATGTGTGTAGTGATAAATAAGAAGCAAGTGGATTGGGCTCAGATCATCTTTGATCTAATAAAGAAGAAAAATCATAAGAAAGAAGTGTGTTTTGGAAGAATCATAGGGATCTTCCTAAAGGAGAAGGCTGCTGAATCCCTGGTCTTCCAGACAATATTCATTAATGCCAGCAAAAGGCTTACCTGTGCCTTGTTTGGCAGGTGGGAGAGGACCATACCTAAGCCATCCAAGGCTTCTACCTCTTCCACCCCAGCTTCTGAAGGCACCAGGGCTGTTAAAGCCACTCCCCAACCTACTAAAGAGATTCATCCGACAGCACCATCTCTTCGAGCCCACCTTCCAGCAACACAAATCCATCCCTCTCCCACACCTCCATCATCCCTACTCAACCTCCTACTCCACCAGAATCTCCACATGCTTCACCAACACCAACTCCTCCATCATCTCCACTTCCTCCTCATTTATCCTCCATACCATTTTTCAAAATACCTCCATCACCTCCCAATTCCCCTTTTCCTCCAAACACCCACATGGAAGATGCCACCAATCCATCCCCATCAACATCTACCATCCCTCAACATGCATCCCCTCCAAATGCTCATATACTAGATGCTCCACCTCCTATCCCTCCCCCAGTTACCACTTCTACACCTTCTATAACACCATCTACCACTCCACCATTGGACACCTCCACAATTATATCTCTCATTGCCCTACTCACTCCCCTTCTCAAAACACTAATAACAGAGGCCATTACACCTCTTGCTACTTCAATTACTACCCTATCTGCACAGATCACTGCCCTCACTACTGCCCCATCTTTAGTTAGGGGCCTGGCTTCAGGTCTTACTGAAACCATGCAAGGGAGATGTTTGATGATGAAGCTGCAGTAGTTCCAGTAGTAGCAGCAGAGGCAGCAGAGGCAGCAACAGTAGCAGTAGATTGTACAGAGTATATTGATACATATGATATTGATTTTATTAATTTTATTGATACTAACATGGACTTGGAAGAGTCAGTCTCTGAGAAAATAACTACTAGTGGTGATTTTGTCATTAATCCCACAGTTGATTTAGAGAATTTGTTGAAGAATTTTGAATTTGCAATTTTGAGATGTCTTATAGCAGAACATACTACTAAGACATCATTGGCTATTGTACCATATACATCCCCAGTAAGTCCACAAGCTGCAATGAAACTTAGTGATAGTTTTGCTGTTCCTGAGCCCATAGTTATTCCAGCTCCTTCAGCAATTTCTTCCGCTCCTAGTTATGTCATGGATGACTCTCCATTGTCAGATCTGGATGATGTGATCTTGGCTGACATTCAACAAGAGGAAAATGCAGCTGCTGAAAGCACTATCAGAGTTGACGACACTCCAGCTTCTTATATGGTTTCTCCTCCAGTTCCTGTTGATATCCCTGCTCAAGCTTCTTCTTAACCTGATAATCCTATAATTTCTGCTGAGGCACTGAAGGCTCTTAATGATTTATATGATAATCCTCAAAGATCTGATGATGAGGATGGTGATGATGAGGATGATGATGATGCATCTGATGATGAAGCAAAGAGGAAGCCAGTATACAAGAAAAGAAAAGCTCCTCCTCCTCCTGCTCCTAAGCCTAATCCAAACAATGACACTCCTTATTACATTCTTCAAAAGATAACACCATATAAAGGGATGCCATCTTGGATGTGGCTGTCCAAAAATCAGCAGAAGGAGAGAAAGAAAAGCAGAAGGTACTCTCCTCCTCCAGTTCAAAGATATAGAAAAGATCCACCTCCTCTAGCTGCTGGTGCTTCAGGTTCTAGTTCTCAAAGATCTGCCCCTATTCAAACATATCAAAGACATTAAGGGAGATCTCATCATGAAAGCAGCCAACACATACAATATTCTTCAGGAAAGAAACATCAGCAGCAACAACAACATCAACAACAACATCAACAACAACATCAACAACAACATCAACAATCCACTAAAAATCAACCAGCTGAAGGCTCTAAGACACCATCCTCTCCTTGTGTTCCTTTTGAAGATCCTGAAACAGCTACTACTGCTATAATGGCCAGGTTCCAGGAACTTGTAGGTCTTTCTCTGATTAACAAGGCCAAAGCTGAAGGAAAGGATCCCTCTGAATATACTACCATGTCAAAGTATAGGAAAGAGGAACTTAAGAGATTTGATAAAGCTAACAAGATTTTTAATGTAGATGACTACATGAAGTTCACCCAGAAGCAGTTGTCCCTAGGGCTACATCTCTGAAAATTATAGGGGCTGCTGACATGACCATGACCAGTGTGCAAGCTTCAGATCCTAATAGAGAAATAATATTTACAAATCCAGGAGACAAGAGCAAGGATGTAATTCCAAAGGAAAAGAAGCAGAAGAAGTGATTTTGAACTCTCTTTATCTTTCTGCATTTTTTATAACTGCTTTATATTTTCTAAACAAAGCTCATGTATATATATATCTGCTGCATATGTTATCTATCTCTGCCAGATATATGCTTTTTCTGCTTTGTTTATTTTCAGTTTAAGTTTGAGTCTGTGGTTAGTAACCTTACCTAAATAGGGGGAGATTGTTGGATCCCTAGTTTGATTTGGGCTAGGTTCACTAACTTAGGATCATGTGACCCATAATGTATAGCCATGGTCATAGTTGCGTCCTAGAGTCTAGACAAAGTCCTTAGAGTCAACATCACATGGACCAGCTATCAACAAGACTGCCAGAGAATCAAGACTTAGAAGAATTCAAGACTCTTTAAAGTGAGTTCGACGTTCGTTGAACTCAGGTCGACGATTGTCATGCTCAGCTCGACGATCTCAGAGTAAATTCTCTGAGCTGAGCTCGATGAACTTGGTACTCAGGTCGACGAAAACTTGGACACTACAACAACACTTCAAGTTCAGAAAACATCAAGATATTTTAAGTCCTTAGTATCAGACATTGGTCGACGAACTTAGTTCTCAGCTCGACGAAGTCTATTCTTTGGTCGACGAATCTTTGGACTACTACAGCATTCTGTCAAAACTATGTTATCTAGTCTCAGCTCGACGAAATCAGTTCTCTGCCCGACGAATTCTGTATTATCTACTTCAACAACTTCGAACAAGAAGACTTGTGTCGACACTCAGAGTATATATCGACACCAACTGAGTAGACTCTAGAAGAACTTGTGTTGACACCCAGATCATCAATCAACACTTTGGAAAGGTTGTGTTAACACCACACAGAATATTTGACAACTACAGAAACTCAGCTCGACGAACTTCAGACACAGAATAGGCAAAAGAGACAGCAGTTCAGTTTCCAGCTCGACGATCATGGAACTCAGCTCGACAAACAGAAGCCGTCTGGTCGACGAACACAACATCTCAGCTCGACGAACTGTGGACTCAGTTCGACGATTTCTATCATCTGTTCGACGATTCCAGACTAAGTCATTTCCAGCCCTGTCCCCATTATTACTGCAATGATTCCTGGGTAATCAATGCTCTAACATTCTCTGAATATAACCGTTAGAGGAGCATTGATTAGGATATTCTCAAGGATTATTGATTGCCATTTTTCCACGGGACAATTGGGGAAATTATTTAATGCAGCTTATTCTCTAGGCCGTCAACATTGAATGTAGAAGGAATTCAAAATTCGAAAGAACAATTTCCCCAGAAAATATAAAAAACAGGTTTTTCTCTTTTCATATAGAGACAGATAGAAAGAAAGTTAGAAACATATACAGAGAGAAGATTACTGAATCAGACAAGAAAAATACAACCCGTCTGCTCTCAGTTTGACACAAGATTTTTGATATAGAAGAAGAAGAACAATCATTCAAATACCAAGAGTCTTCATTCTTCAAACTCTCCACGACACTTCACAGGACAACAAATCTTCCATCTATCAAAGAAGTTCCTGAAGATCTCTCTGATCAAGGCTGAAAGCTTGAAGGCCTATCACCCTGTGCAAAGCTCCAGTTCTCCTGAACTCTTCTACATCTCAGGGGGAGCCTTGATAACATCACTGAATCCATATAGTCTTCTCATTGTGATTGAGAAAAGAAGACTATCATCACTCTCTCATCCCCACCTCTGTAAAGGGTTGTCATCTCCCTTCAAAAGTGATTCCTGGTTATAAGTCACATGATCAAAAGACTTGAGGATTTGGTTTTTGAGCACCTGATCAAAAGCTCATTGGTGTCAGACACCTGATCAAAAACCTTAGTGGATTCCTACCAGGGTGGTAGAAGAGTGGATGTACCCTGGTTGTGGAACCACTATAAAATTTCTTGTGTCGTCTAGTTGCCCCTTTTCTTTTTGTTCTTGCTGTGCTTGTGTTTTTAGGACTGTTGCGTGCTTATTTACTTTAGTTTAATTCTGTACCTTTTAATTACAGCAGAAGCTATAATAGTTTTATAAGGACCTACAAATACTCGATTCATCCCCCCCCTCTAGAGTATATTAGATCTAACACATCACTTTCAGCAAGCATTGGAATAAGGGGTAGTCCGCGTGGCTTCGGTTGCGGTCTGGCGACGTGGCGGACTGAGCGGACTCCACAGCAGTAGACTGGCGGCTTGGTGGTTGAGTCCGCGCAGCTTGTTTCTCTTGTCTTATTTTTTATAGTTCTCTTGTTTCCCTTGGGTGGTTGTTTGGTGAAGCATGTCTCGTCATGTATGTCTCGTTGCGTAGAGAAGATTGTTGTGAATCAATAAAAACTCATGAGCTGGATGTGTTTGCTGGTTAACTAGCTTTAGTTGAGATAACCCCTGCTCACTCCAGGTTCCAGGGAATTTTCCGTGTGATCAAGGTGTGATCTGGATAGTGCTGAGAATATTAATTTGGCATCAGGCTATCTTGTTGACCACCTAGAGAAAATTCAATATGGTAGTAGTGCCAGGTTGTTGAATTTTAACATGGTATCAGAGCTGGACTGAAGTGGATATGCAGTGCTCAACTGAAGTGGTTCTTAGTCTTTGAAGAGTGAACCAGTGGTTGAACAACGGTATTGGAAGATGCAAGTTGCCTTGGAATTGATCTCCTTACAGAGACGAACTTTGATAGGTGGAAGTCCTGTATGGAGAGCTTTCTTCTTGGCGAGGACCTTTGGGAGGTTGTATGCAGAGCAGAAAGATCGACAAGAGGCTACTGCTGGCAATGCTGAAGAGATGAGAGCTTGAAAGGAGACAAATGCAAAAGCAGAGTCTATTCTCAAGCAGGTGATCTCATCGGAGCTCTTGGACCACATCAGTGGATGTCGGTCAGCTGCGGAGGTTTGGACTTCCCTTGATGGGTTGTTCAGGAAGGAGGAGAGGGTTGCTGCAGAGGATGGTCCTTCTACTTCATATCAGCAAGAGAGGAGTGTTTCTCCTAGGCGTGATGGGAAGAGGAAGGAAGGACCAAGGTGCTATAAATGCAAACATCATGGTCATCTCAGGAAGGAGTGCAAGATTGTCTTGCTCTCGATGAATGTAGCTCATGTTGGAGGCAAGGAGAAGAATTTTATTGGGTCTTCAATAAGTTCTGGTACTGATCGGATGAAGGCCAGTGATAGTACAGCTATCTAGCATGAAAGGCTGAGGCATGTAGGGATGAAAAAGCTGAAAGCAATGGCAGAAAGAAGACTCGTAAGAGGCTTGCCTTGATTGTCATCCTATGGCGATGGTCAGGGGTGTGCGAGATGTCAGCAAAGTGAAGCTTATGGAAGATAACTTTGGAGGTTGATAAGGCACAATCTAGATGTAAAGCACCTTTGGAGGTTGTCCATTGTGCTCTGGTTGGACCGACCGTCACCGCTAGTCTTGGAGGCAGCAAATACATGCTGATATTGGTTGATGACTATTCAAGGTATACTTGGGTATACTTCATGAAGAAGAAGTCCAACATGATGTGATTGTTTGTGGAGTTCAAGAAGCTTGTGGAAGGCTAGCTTGGCTTGCGGATCAAGAAGTTGAAAACAAGTTTCAGTGGTGAGTTTGGCTCAACCAAGTTCTCAAACTTTTGCAGGAAGCAAGGGATCCGGAAGGAGCTTTCTTATGGACATACTTCACAGCAAGGCATTATTGTAGTTCGGATGATCAAGTGGTTAACGGAGACATGCAAGTGTTGGCTTCAGAGTAAAGGCGTTCCTAAGGCCCTTTGGGCGGAAGGTATGGCCTGTGCTTCTCATGTCATCAATAAGATGCCTCTTTGTCCGATCTATGTGAAGACTCCTTATGAGCTGATGTTCGGGGTGAAGCCCAGTATAAAGCACCTAAGGGTGTTTGGATCTACCTGCTACGTACACACTCCGGTTACTCTCAAGACGAAGTTTGTCTTTGTTGGGTATGATGAGCAGAGGAGAAGATGGAGGTGTATGGATCCTGCGACGAAGAGACTCATCGTGTCGAGAGACGTTGTCTTCGATGAGTTGACGCCGTATTGGGATAGCTCTTATGTGGAGCTAGAGATGAGCAGGTCATATGGTGGGCTGAACGAGGCTGCTGCTAGGGTTCAGATGGAGCTGATTGAGTCACCAAGAGCTCCAGGTTGTTCTAGCTCCGGGGCAAAGGCGTCAGGCTCAGGAAGTAGGGGGTGTAATGCTCCAGGTACTTCTGGCTTGAAGGCGGAGGCTTCCAGTTCAGGAAGCAGGGGGAGCGATGTTCCAGGTAGTTCTTATTCGAGAGCAGAAACTTCTGGTTCAGGTAGAAGGGGGAGCGTTGCTCCAGGTGCTCCTGGTTCCAGTGAGGAGGAGTCTTATTCAGGAAGCAAGGGGAGCATTGTTCCGGTTTTGCCCGGGAACGGAGCTAGTTCAAGAGCAGCGAAGGTGGTTAGCCATGATCAGGTTCTTCGGAGATCGAAGAGGATCAGTAAGCCACCAACTCGATATAGTGAAGGGAACACGACGGGCTTGGTCCCATGTTTCCTTGCTAGCCCTCAGGTCGAGCGAGTACCTTCTGGCAGTGATGACCCCACTAGAATAAAGGAGGTGGTTGACACCAAGATGAAGAGGTGACTTCTCTCAGAGGTAACAAGGCTCTGGATTTTGTGCCCAAGGTTGTTGGTGATACTCCTTTGATGCATTGAGTGGAGGTTGAAGCTGAAGAAGAAGGCAAAGGGAAGCATGGCTCCTTTGGGAGATGATGGAGGGCTCCCTCATGGTCCATGATATGCGGGACGAGGACTATGTCATGGACATTTCTTCGTAGATGCTATTAGTGGGATCAGGTGCAAGGTTACGGGAGCTGCTGGAGATATTCACCACTTCTCACTTCAAGGGGGAGTGTTAAAATTTGTGAAGTGAAAGGGGGGAATGGAGCACTTGGACCTATCCACGCGGACTACGCAGAGAGGGTTGGCGGACTGCTAGGTCGTCAGGGATGTTGGAGACGGTTTGCTCTGAATCAGCCTGCACGGTCTGTTCGAGCGGACTACGCGGACAGTAGCGGCGGTTAGCCAGGCCGGCTTGTGCTCAACAGGTAGTTGGATCCCATGAAGTAACAGGGCGGATAGAAACTCTAGCCGCGAAGTCCTGCATGAAGCGGACTGAAGAACTGGAGCTCGGCAGACCGGTTTGGCAGTTGCCTTGGTCTTGCTCTGGTGTAGCGACAATCGAAGCCGCGGAGACCGCTAGTCAGTGCGGACTGATACTGGAGTTCGTCGGAAGAGGCGGACTGGATCCAGTGTACGCCAGTAAGTGCGGACAAGCCCTTATGGCCAGTGGTGTGGACTTGGTTGAGTCTGAACCAAGTCCATGTTTGGCTCAGTCCGGGGAGATCGCGCAGTGGAGCGCGTACTACTTCTCAGTCCGCCAAGCTGGGCAGAAGTGCATGTGCCTTGGTTGCGAGTTTGGGGATAAGAGGACTTGAGGTTGTGCTCGTAACTGTGTGCAGACTGGAGCTGGAGTCCGCTGAGTCCGACAGCTGCCTTGATGGCGTGGCTGTGGACTTCGGATTTGTGGAATGGTGCAGTCTGCGGGATATGCAGACTGGAGAAGTCTGCAAGGTATGCGGACTGGGATGTCTACATGGATATGCAGAATAGAGCTGTCTGCAGTATGTGCGGACTGGATCGGCGTGTCCACTGAGTCCGGCTGTTGCCTTGGTGGTGAAGCCGTGGGCACGGGATTGGCGGACTGACGCGGTGTGTCCGCTGAGTTCGGCATATGCCTTGTGACGAGGCTGTGTACTCAGGATAAGCGAGCTGGTGCTATGTCCGTGGATTGGCGGACTGTTGCTGCGGAGTCCGGCTATGGCGGTCCTGGCTTGGCCCTCGACAATAAGGCGGACTGGTGTTGCTGTCCGGCCTTGGTAATGTCTTGGCGGTTTGGCCTTTGGAGACAAGGCGGACTGGCGATTATGTCTGGCCTTGGAGAAGCTAGGCGGGCTGGCTATCTTGCACAGGCACGGTGGACTGGAATTTATCCGCGGACTATAGAGAAGTCTTGCTGCGGGATGTGGCGGTAATCCTATCGGCTAGGGCGGTGACCACACTCATCATCGTGCCTATAAATAGGACCCATGTCACATCAGGAATAGTAACCTGAGAGCCGAAGTAAGTGAACAGTATCTTGAGCCCGCACAAGTTGCTGCGGACTGCTTTTTTGGGTCTACGCGGTTTGGTTGAGTTGACCGGGTTGTGCTGTGTAGGTTGTGCATGGATAGCGCTGGAAAGCCAGGACTTGGCTCTGATTGTGGTCAGGGATAGTGCGGACTTTGCAGTTAAGCAACATGCGATAAACAACAGGTCGCGGACAACGACCAGACGGTCTTCTCTTTGGCTGCTTCGTTCGGGGTTCAATAAGTCGCCTGCTTCAGGCGGACTGTTCTATTCGGCATCGCAGTTTGTGCGGTCTGGAGGCTAGGCAACCTCGCGGTCAGGCGGCTTGCAGATCGGCGGCTAGGGCAAGCATTGGAATAAGGGGTAGTCTGCGCGGCTTGGGTTGCGGTCTGGCGACCTGGCGGACTGGGCGGACTCCACAGTAGTAGACCGACAGCTTGGTGGTTGAGTCCGCTCGGCTTGTTTCTCTTGTCTTGTTTTTTTAGTTCTCTGCTTTCCTTTGGGTAGTTGTTTGGTGAAGCATGTCTCGTCATGTATGTCTCGCTGTATAGAGAAGATTGATGTGAATCAATAAAGACTCTTGTGCTGCATGTGTTTGCTGGTTGACTGGCTTTAGTTGAGATAACCCCTGCTCACTCCAGGTTCCAGGGAATTTTCCGCGTGATCAAGTTGTGATCTTGATAGTGCTGAGAATATTAATTTGGCATCAGGCTATCTTGTTGAGCACCTGGAGAAAATTCAACGTGGTAGTAGTGCGAGGTTGTTGAATTTTAATAATAAAAGTATAAAAGGAAGAAATAGGAGGAAGAAGAAGGGGGGAAGTGTTACCTGTGATTGCTTGCGAGCAGAGAAAAGACGCCATCGGTAGGGTGTATGATGGCTCGCCAATAGGTACTCGATCGAGGGAGGGGAGCGATCTGCTACGCCTTTTGAGGAGAAAGCAGTGCACGTTGATAAATAGGGGAGGAACAGGCGATGGAGAGGAGGTACGAAGCCCTAGCGTCGTGGAAGAAGCGCGAGAGGACATGCGACGACGACGGACTTGGGACGACGGCGGTCTTGCGACGGGCAGGAAGAGGAGGAGATGTTGCTGCTTTGGATGGGCGACGTGGGATCTGCCCTAGCTGTGCAGAAGAAGAAGAGGGGGCATCTGGAATTTGAGGCGGATGAACAACACCGATTTCTATTAATTAAGCTTTGATCCCGCCAAATGACAAAAATACACACCCCAAATTAACACACAAAAGCTGATTTTATGCGTGCAAAACGAGATTAAAATGTTACACATGGTGTAACATTGTTCCTTCCTTATAGTATAAAGTATATATATATATATATATATATATATATATATATATATATATATATATATAGTTGTAACCCTTTTTGTCAAATGATTTTCTAATTCGAACACAGACTATTCAAATAGATCTCTATTTATAACGATCAGTTTCCGACAGCTTCATTTATAAAACTGCATTTACAACGATTTTTTTTACAATCACAACCGCACCCCGAAATGAAATCTCAGTCGTTGTCATGTGAAAACTTAAAATCATCAAAATCACTATAGAATTGAGTCACTATGATTATGTTTATGTATGTTATTTTCTGAGATGAATCTTTAGGAATTGATGGTCACGTTTCCTTTAATCCTTATTTTTCTGAGTTATTGTCTTTCTCCATATTTTTGATAAACGTCCGAAAAAAGACCGCATCACACAATCCTTTCATTACTCCAAAATGAAATAGGTAATCTCATAATTCATAGGCTATGGATGATATTTTCTTGTTTCAAAAGTGATTTGGTTTGTTAGTAAGTTCATCAATAAATAGTTTTTTTTAAATATATATTAAGGCTCTTTTTGGGGGACTTATTTTCACCGGTCAAGCAGTTACGGTCGCATGAACCGGATTTTAATTATGGTCCGGTTCATGCGGCCGTAGCAGCTTGACCGGTGAAAATAAGTCCTCCCAAATGGATCATAAATGCAGTTCCCAATAATTATTCCGACAAACCGGAATCCCCAGCGGAGGCTAAAGATTGGCTATCAAGTATGAGGAGAACATTGATAGCAACTAAGATGAATGAAGCAATGAAGGCCACCTTAGCTACCTTTCTTCTAAATGGGGAAGCGAGGTGTTGGTGGGAAGATGTGGAGGTGCACAAATTTGGGGGAAAACAAATTACTAAAATTCCGTGGGGAGACTTCTCGGAGTTGTTCCTACAGAGATACATCCCCGATGCAAACTCAGCAACTGCACTAGTCGTTGTCACGAAATAAATTTGGGAAAGTAATCCCCGGATATCAAATCTCTCGAAGAATACAAGCGCTTGGATTTGTTCTTTGAATTATTAATTATAAAAAATTCAGAAACATTCATTTTGATATAATTTAGCAGAACAATTAAAGAAAATACTAATCTACGGTTGCATGTCGCCTTCACTGGCTCTCACTATCATAAACTTGCGTGGGTCGAAGGCCATGCTCACTCTTGTGGGTCGCCTTCACCAAAGCGCTTAAGAAAGTTAGGGGAGGGTTACCAACACGTATTAACAACTCTGCGGGCCACCTTCCTACGCTTCACTCAACTCACACCTTGCAAATGATAGCGTAGCTTTCCTAGCTTACCACAACAATCTTTCACAAATTGTAAAGACTATCATGTTGAAATTTTTGAAGTTAAAGTGGCGGCCTGTGCGGACAGAACATGCACACTGGTGCAGCGGACAGCTCAGACTGGTGTGGTGACTAACCTGTCCGGTTAGTATTTCCGCGCCAGCTTGTTCCCAGGATGTAACTACGCGAATAGGTTGTCTATCCGCGGGAGCTGCAGACTCATTTGGAGATCGCCGAGTCTGGCTTGTTGCAGACACTTCTAGAGCTTGCGAGATCGGCATAGTCGTGTGCCTTTAATATTGTTCTGGTGGAGCGGTTTGGTGGAGACTAAAAGTCTTTGTTTCAAGAGTAGCTAAATGTTGAAGCCAAAATTGACCTCTGTGGAGTTCGGGGTCCCTAAAAGGGGTGACCTCACACCTACTACACTCGAGAGAACGTCACGGACCGGAGACTTAGGAGACTATGAACAGACCCTCGGCTCTAGCACGGAGGTCCCACCTCACACCCGGAAGGCTACCTGAGCTCTTCCCCTCCCTTACCAAAGGGCTAGGCTGGGCGCCTTGGAGAGCTCTCTCTACTCTACCAAGAGGAAGCTAAGGGAGGAGGAGGCTAAGAAAAGGATCCTCTCCAAGGCACCCAAGGGGGTTTATTTATAGTTTTTCCAAGTCCTGGGGGTGAAATGACCAAAATACCCCTACGGCCAAAAGGCCTCGGGCCAATAGAGAAAAGCCACGTCGGGGGGTAAAGGGGGAATTCCCCCCGAGGGCAAGAAGGTAAAACTGCAGGGGGGCAAGGGCGAGACCGCGGCCTCTGACCGGTCTCGCCCCGCCAGGCCGCCAAGCCAGAAGGGGCAGGGGTGAGACCCCGGCCCCCGGCACCCTGCCGGTCTCGCACCACCAGGCCGCCAGGCTAGAAAGGGCAGGGGCGAGACCCCGGCCCCCGGCCGGTCTCGCCCCACCAGGCCGCCAGGCTAGAAGGAGCAGGGGCGAGACCCCGGCCCCCGGCCGGTCTCGCCCCACCAGGCCGCCAGGCTAGAAGGGGCAGGGGGCGAGACCCCGGCCCCCGGCCGGTCTCGCCCCACCAGGCCGCCAGGCTAGAAGGAGCAGGGGCGAGACCCCGGCCCCCGGCCGGTCTCGCCCCACCAGGCCGCCATGCTAGAAGGGGAAGGGGCGAGACCCCGGCCCCCGGCCGGTCTCGCCCCACCAGGCCGCCAGGCTAGAAGGAGCAGGGGCGAGACCCCGGCCCCCGGCCGGTCTCGCCCCACCAGGCCGCCAGGCTAGAAGGGGCAGGGGGCGAGACCCCGGCCCCCGGCCGGTCTCGCCCCACCAGGCCGCCAGGCTAGAAGGAGCAGGGGCGAGACCCCAGCCCCCGGCCGGTCTCGCCCCACCAGGCCGCCAGGCTAGAAGGGGCAGGGGTCGAGACCCCGGCCCCCGGCCGGTCTCGCCCCACCAGGCCGCCAGGCTAGAGGGAGCAGGGGCGAGACCCCGGCCCCCGGCCGGTCTCGCCCCACCAGGCCTCCAGCTAGAAGGAGCAGGGGCGAGACCCCGGCCCCCGGCCGGTCTCGCCCCACCAGGCCGCCAGGCTAGGAGGAGCAGGGGCGAGACCCCGGCCCCCGGCCGGTCTCGCCCCACCAGGCCGCCAGGCTAGAAGGGGCAGGGGCGAGACCCCGGCCCCCGACCGATCTCGCCCCACCAGGCCGCCAGGCTAGAAGGGGCAGGGGCGAGACCCCGGCCCCCGGCCGGTCTCGCCCCACCAGGCCGCCAGGCACCTATAAGGACGGGGGCTGGTGTTAGACAACTTGTCGCACCCGCCCCCCAAAAGAGGGCCACGGGGGGAGGTAGATTTTTCCTCCCCCTACTAGTATGTTTTCGAGCTAGAGCCAAAATTGGCCACCGAGAGTGCAAAATCTCCCAAAAGCTTAAAACTATACAGGGGCGAATACGGGGTTGTACACAATCCCCGCTCTTTTCGAGGTTGGCACAAACTCGGAAAGAAATGTCCAACCCAACGTATTCGCTGAGTGCAATTTCCTTGCGCGCCTCTCCAGGGAGTCAACCTGCCACGCCAGCTATGGGAGCCTGGGTGGCGAGACCCCCTCCAGGTAAAAAATACTTAGCCTCCACGAGAGGTACCACCGGCCCTGTCAGCTAATGAGAGCCTGGCAGCGGGATCCTCATTGGAGCAAAGGGACTTTTACTCCCTCTGAGGCACATTCGACCCAACCAGCTAGTGGGAGCCTGGCTGAGGAGATCCTCTCGGGGGTGGGACTTGATCTCCCCGAGAGTTCAACCTGCCCTGCCAGCTAGATGAGAGCCTGACAGCGGAATCCATCTCAGAGCTAAGGACTATGCTTCCACGAGAGATCAACCTGCCCTGCCAGCTAGATGAGAGCCTGACAGCGGAATCCATCTCGGAGCTACGTACTAGGCTTCCACGAGAGATCAACCTGCCCTGCCAGCTAGATGGGAGCCTGACAGCGGAATCCGTCTCGGAGCTAAGGGCTAGGCTTCCACGAGAGATCAACCTGCCCTGCCAGCTAGATGAGAGCCTGACATCGGAATCCATCTCAGAGCTAAGGGATAGGCTTCCACGAGAGATCAACCTGCCCTGCCAGCTAGATGAGAGCCTGACAGCGGAATCCATCTCGGAGCTAAGGGATAGGCTTCCACGAGAGATCAACCTGCCCTGCCAGCTAGATGAGAGCCTGACAGCGGAATCCATCTCGGAGCTAAGGGCTAGGCTTCCACGAGAGATCAACCTGCCCTGCCAGCTAGGTGAAAGCCTGACAGCGGAATCCATCTCGAGGTGAACCTTCCCACCCTCCGAGAGATCAAACTGCCCTGCCAGCTAGGTGAGAGCCTGACAGCGGAATCCATCTCGAGGTGAGACCTTCCCACCCTCCGAGAGATCAACCTGCCCTGCCAGCTAGGTGAGAGCCTAGCAGCGGAATCCATCTCGAGGTGAGACCTTCCCACCCTACGAGAGATCAACCTGCCCTGCCAGCTAGGTGAGAGCCTGGCAGCGGAATCCATCTCGAGGTGAGACCTTCCCACCCTACGAGAGATCAACCTGCCCTGCCAGCTAGGTGAGAGCCTGACAGCGGAATCCATCTCGAGGTGAGACCTTCCCACCCTCTGAGAGATCAACCTGCCCTGCCAGCTAGGTGAGAGCCTGACAGTGGAATCCATCTCGATGTGAGACCTTCCCACCCTACGAGAGATCAACCTGCCCTGCCAGCTAGGTGAGAGCCTGACAGCGGAATCCATCTCGAGGTAAGACCTTCCCACCCTCTGAGAGATCAACCTGCCCTGCCAGCTAGGTGAGAGCCTGACAGCGGAATCCATCTCGAGGTGAGACCTTCCCACCCTACGAGAGATCAACCTGCCCTGCCAGCTAGGTGAGAGCCTGGCAGCGGAATCCATCTCGAGGTGAGACCTTCCCACCCTCCGAGAGATCAACCTGCCCTGCCAGCTAGGTGAGAGCCTGGCAGCGGAATCCATCTCGAGGTGAGACAACTAGGCATCAACGAGAGGTGCCACCGGCCCTGCCTAGCTAGTGAGAGCCTGGGCAGCGGGACCGTCTCGGAGAAAAAGAACTAAGCATCTCAATCAGTCCTTACCAAATCTTACATCCTCAAATAGGGAAAAAGATGAGTTACAAGACCCCCTTGACTCAGCTGGTCGGGGGCTGGACTCAATACAACATAAGAAGAATACAGGACTCTACCGGGACGAGGCTTCTTCAGGGGGTCTGGGCCCGGTGGTCGCCATCCGCTTCCTGCTTGCCGGACACTTCCATCCTGCTTAGGCTCTCCATGATCTTCTCCATCTCCTCTGCCTTGGCCAACCAAGAGATGGTGTTGACGGCCGTGACATAACACTGTCTTGCCATCCTGGAGTCTCCCTTGACTCTGACCTGGATCCCTCCGGAGCTGAATTTGATGCATTGGTGGAAGGAAGATGGCACGCAACGGAAGGCGCTGATGAGGGGCCTTCCGAAGATGGCGTTATAGCTGCTTGGAGCGTCCACAATGACGAACCGGCAGTTCCTTGAGACTCCCCCCAATTTAACTTGGAGTCCCACTCCACCCTCAACCTCCTTCCTCTCCCCTGAAAATCCGAACAGGGGTCCGTCCGAGGCCAACACACTCCTTGGCTCTACCTTCATCTCATCAAACGCCTTCCTGAAAACGACGTTGACAGAGCTCCCGTTGTCCACCAAGATTCGGGAGACGCTGTATCCCTCGATGGCCGTCTGGATGACCAGCGCATCGCAAAACGGATCCTCATGATCCGGCAGGTCCTTCACCGATAAGGTGACCTTCTCCTCCTGGGGCGGTGTCTGGGGGGTTGAGGCGACGCTCCTTCGGTACATGACATGGAGGCTTGCCTTCCGAGTGGCCTCGATCCCCACTCCACCATGGATCACCGCTATACCGCCTCAGGGTCCGACATCGACCCGGTCCTCACAAACATCATCCCCTCCTTCTCTGGGCAGAACCTCTTCAACCCGTACTGGTGGCTGTGGCTGGGCAGGGTCTCTCGCCCCCCTCACTTCCAGGAACTCGGGGCAGGTAGCTGTGGCGTGCCCCTCCACCTGGTGGAAGTCACAGTATGACAACTCTACCCTGACCCTTCTCCTTCCCTGGCGGTTCCTCCTCTCCCTCCGACCAATCTCTATTGCTTGCTGTGGTGGGGGTAGGAGCTGCCTAGGGGCTTGCCTCTGGAAGTTGAACCTTCCTTGGCCCCCATGGAAGATTCCCCCATCGTGGGCGTAACCTCTTCCCGGGCCCTGAGCGGGTCCTCCCTGCTGCCTCCAACCTGGTTCCGGACCCTCCTGAGCTCTCCGCTCCTCTCTCCTTCTTCCCTCCTGGGGCCTCGAGCCACCTTGCTCCTTTGCCTCTGTCTCTGTCAGCTTTGCCAACTTCTTGACAAACACCGGGTTGGCCGCCTCCATGGCTATCTCCTCTGCCGCCCTTTCCATCAGCTCCTCGAAGGAAAGGGGGGCTTTCCGAGTCAAGCTCATCTTGAAGAAGCCCTCCTTCAGCCCAACGGTGAAGGCCATCTGGAGAGCATACCCTGGCATCTCCTGTACCTCCAGGATCTCCTCTTGGAACCGGTCAACGTAGCGGGCCAACGACTCCTCAGCCCCCTGCCTTATCAGGAATATGGACTCAGGACTCCTCTTCCGCTTCTTGGAGGTGGAGAAGCGGAGCTGGAAGCTTCGGCTCAAGTCCTCGAACCCATAGATCGACCTCAGAGGGAGTTGATGGAACCAGTCCCTTGCCTTCTCCTTCAGCGTGATCGCAAAGAGGCGACACTTGAAAGCATCCGTCATTGGTCTGATGGAGACGGCATCCTCGAACCACTGCAGATGCTGGACGGGGTCATCCTTCCCCGTATAGTAAGCCATGTCTGGCTCTCTGAACCCCTCGGGAACGGGAGCTGAGATGATCAGCTCGCTGAAGGGTGACCCCCTAAGGGGTGGTCTCGCCACCTCCACTCGCGCGACCTGCTCGCCTGAGAGGTTGGCACTCGCCGGGGTGGAGAACAGCTCCCGACCGGTGAGGTCTCGCTCGGCCCCATCTCCCATCCTCTCCTTCCCGGGCCTTCTTCCTAGTGCACTTCCTTCTCCCCCCGCTGGGGTCATCTCACCTAGACCCCTGGGAGTCGACTCGTCGAGGGGGGGAGCTAGCTCCTGGGGGGTCGGGGTGGAGCTGCCACCCTGAGGAGCAATGCTTCGCAGCATCTCCATGATGCCCTGGATGGAGGCCATGAACTCTTGCCTCCCCACAAAGGGTCCTGGGGTGGGGAGCTCGCCGAGATCATCACTACCTCCTTGACCTCCCGTCATGACACCCTCTTGAGATCTTCTGTGCTGGTCACTCTCCACGCTCACCGCACCAAAAGTGTTGAAGCCAAAATTGACCTCTGTGGAGTTCGGGGTCCCTAAAAGGGTTGACCTCACACCTACTACACTCGAGAGAACATCACGGACCGGAGACTTAGGAGACTATGAACAGACCCTCGGCTCTAGCACGGAGGTCCCACCTCACACCCGGAAGGCTACCTGAGCTCTTCCCCTCCCTTACCAAAGGGCTAGGCTGGGCGCCTTGGAGAGCTCTCTCTACTCTACCAAGAGGAAGCTAAGGGAGGAGGAGGCTAAGAAAAGGATCCTCTCCAAGGCACCCAAGGGGGTCTATTTATAGTTTTTCCAAGTCCTGGGGGTGAAATGACCAAAATACCCCTACGGCCAAAAGGCCTCGGGCCAATAGAGAAAAGCCACGTCGGGGGGGTAAAGGGGGAATTCCCCCCGAGGGCAAGAAGGTAAAACTGCAGGGGGGCAAGGGCGAGACCGCGGCCTCTGACCGGTCTCGCCCCGCCAGGCCGCCAAGCCAGAAGGGGCAGGGGCGAGACCCCGGCCCCCGGCCGGTCTCGCCCCACCAGGCCGCCAGGCTAGAAGGGGCAGCGGCGAGACCCCGGCCCCCGGCCGGTCTCGCCCCACCAGGCCGCCAGGCTAGAAGGAGCAGGGGCGAGACCCCGGCCCCCGGCCGGTCTCGCCTCACCAGGCCGCCAGGCTAGAAGGGGCAGGGGCGAGACCCCGGCCCCCGGCCGGTCTCGCCTCACCAGGCCGCCAGGCTAGAAGGGGCAGGGGGCGAGACCCCGGCCCCCGGCCGGTCTCGCCCCACCAGGCCGCCAGGCTAGAAGGAGCAGGGGCGAGACCCCGGCCCCCGGCCGGTCTCGCCCCACCAGGCCGTCAGGCTAGAAGGGGCAGGGGCTGTTAAATTTTCTCAACGTGGTCAGCAAGATAGCCCAAACACCAAATTAATATCTTCGGAACTACCCAGTTCGCACGCTGAACCTGCGGAAAACCCAAGGACTAGAGGTTGCACCCAACAAAACAATGGAAGCACAAGAAGGTCTTATTATGCATTCACTTCTTTACAATCCGAGGCATACATAGCAAGACATGATTTCGCTAGTATTACAGCTGTAAACAGAAAGAACCAAAAAACAAGCCGGGCGGACAGCACTCCAGTCCGCCGAGACCGCGAGGTCGCCGAGACCGCCGAGACCGCTGAGCTCGCCCAAGCTATGCTGCAATCCACCGAATACCACGGAGTCCGCCGAGACCGCGAGGCCGCGCGGACAGACCGTTATTCGCCTCCTGCTGAACCCGAACTGAGGAACTCCCCTACCCGCCTGAAACCGGCGGACAGGTTATTGAAGCTGGGAAAGTTGAAACAGAACTGACAAGCCGCAGAGCGACCTCCTGCTGAGTCCGCAGAGACCGCACACTTCCAAGCACTGACCGAAGTCAAAGCCAAGCTCCTGGATCCTTGAAGTTATCCGCGCGACCTGCACACAGCAAACCGTCAGCCTGAAACAATCCGCGCGGACTGGAAAACACAGACCGCAGCACTCGCCCAACCCAATTTACTGTTCACTCACGTTACTTATGTTACTGTAGATGTGCCAGGGGGGTCCTATTTATAGGCAAGGCGAGGAGTGTGGTCACCGCCCAAGAGATAGCGACACCACCCTCAGTCCGCGCGAACACAACCACCGTCCGCTGAGTCCGCATGGACTTAGCCGGATACCAAGGAAACCGCCAGGAGCACGACAACCGTTGACGAACCCTCTCCAGTCCGCCCAAGCTAAGCGGACAAGGCACCAGCCCGCAAAGCTCCAACCACTGCAGGACAGCACCCTCTTCAATGGCAGTCCGCACCAACCCGAGGCAGTCCGCAAGACTCACACCTCAATCCGCCACAAGTCCACGACCAAAGGCAGACATCAACAGTCCGCCCGGTCACAGCGGACTTCGCGGATACGGCGGACACCATGAACTTGGCACAATGTGTGACCAAGTCCAAAACCATCAAGGGCCAGTGCGAGCATGGCGGACACAAAGTCCCGTCCGCCAAACACCCTAGCACAGACCGCAACCAGTCCGCAAGCTCCTCGCACTTGTCCAACACAGCAGCTTCCTCCCGGACTCCAAACACCAGTCTGCCAACCGGTCTCCACAGCAAGACCTGCTGTAACACCTGAGCTCGACAAGGCCTCAGCCAAGCTCAAGGCCCAGTCCGCAACAGCCCAAACCGCGGACACACCAGTCCGCAAGGCTTCCCGCGAACTCGAACCAACCCGCCAACAGCGCAAGCTTGCACCCGCGACCACTGAGCAAAGCATCAGTCCGCAAGCCTCTCTATCCGCAGATACCAGGCCGCACCAAATCGCGGACTCCATGCAACAACCCGCTCAGAACACAGCCGGCTTCCACCAGACTTTTCACCAGGCCGCAAACCTCAGTCCGCCCAGTCCGCCTAGTCCGCCAAAGCTGTCCGCCACAGGCCGCGCGGCCTGTCCCGTCACCCACTTCCACTTCACAAATTTCAACACTCCCCCTTGAAGTGAGAAGTGGTGACCAAGCCCAGCAAGCTGCGTAAGCGTTCAAAAGGACCCTTCGACAGCGGCTTCGTGAAGATGTCAGCAAGATTATCTTCACTCCGAACATGCCCGACCAGCAGAGACCCCTCCAACACCTTCTCCCTGATGAAGTGGTGATCAATCTCTATATGCTTGGTCCTGGCGTGACACACTGGATTGTTTACCAGTTTGAGAGCACTCTCATTGTCACCCCGGAGTAAAGTAGGCCCTTGCACTTCTTCATGAACATCCTCTATGAGTCTCCTCAACCAAACGGCTTCCCGAGCAGCCAAGGCCGAAGCCTTATACTCCGCCTCCGTGGTTGAAACCGACACCGAGTCCTGCTTCTTGCTACACCACGAGATGCTAGCTGAACCGCAAGTGAACACATAACCTGAAGTAGACCTTCGATCATCCGAATCACCGCCATAGTCAGCATCCGTGTACCCGAGCAACGCAAACTTCGCATCCCTTCCATAGAGGAGTCCCATCTCAGAAGTCATCTTGACATACTTCAGAATTCCCTTCGCCGCCACTAGATGAGATTGCCTTGGTTCAGCCATATACCGACTTACTCGGCCAACAGCATAAGCTATATCCGGCCTTGTAATCGTCAGGTAAATCAAGCTCCCAACAAGAGCCCTGAACACCAAGGGATCATTAAGAACCCTTCCCTCATCCCGTCGAAGCTTCAGCCCAGATTCCAGTGGAGTAGAGCACTTCTTCCCTTCGCCCATGCCAAACCGCTTCACAATGCGATCAACATACCCTTTCTGGCTAATGAGAACCCCGCACTCCTTCCTCTCCACTTCCAGACCAAGAAAGTGATGCAACTCTCCCAAGTCTTTCATCTCGAAGCGTATAGCAAGCTCTCCCCTGAGCCTTGCTACTTCCTCCTCCGAGTTCCCTGTGATGATCATATCATCCACATACAGCAGGACCAAGACTCTTAGCTCTCCCTTCTTCTTGACGAACAAGCTTGAATCCGAGTTGGAAGCCAGGTATCCACAGAATTGCAAGTACTCTGCAATCTTCCCATACCACGCTCGAGGAGCTTGCTTCAACCCATAGAGAGCCTTCCTAAGTTTGCAGACATAGTCCGGATGCTTCTCAGAGACAAAACCAAGCGGCTGATCCATGAAGATGTCCTTGTCAATCTCTCCGTAAAGAAAGACATTCTTCACATCGAGTTGCCACAACCTCCATCCCTTGCTAGCAGCTAAGGCGATCACCACTCTTACAGATGTCATCTTCGCAACTGGACTGAATGTCTCCTCATAGTCTTCTCCATACTGCTGTGAGAATCCTCTTGCGACCAGGCGAGCCTTGAACCGATCAATGCTCCCATCAGCCTTCTTCTTCAACTTATACACCCACTTGCAAGTAACCAGAGTAACGCCATCAACCTTGGGCACAAGGTCCCAGGTTTCATTCTTTTTCAGAGCATCAATCTCTTCCTTCATGGCATCATCCCACTCCTTCACTCCAGTGGCCTCGTTGAAATTTGCAGGCTCTCGCTCATCCAGAGGACCTGCAAAGAAGCAGGAGACAAAGCTCACTGCATTCCCATCACAGTACCGAGCCGGTGGTTTAATCACCCTCTTCGATCTCCGAAGACACGGCTCCTTGCTCACGGCTTCCATTGCTTCTTCAGGCTCCACTCCTACCTGGGGCAAGCATTGAGCAGTGCTCCCCCTGCTTCCTGAGCCAGAAGGCTCAGCCTCGGAGTTCGAAGCAACAGGAGCTGCTGGTGAAACAGCAAGCTCCTCTTCCAAGCCTTCAGCAACCTCCACCGGTGCTTCCTCAACCTTGCTACTTCCGGTTAGCTCCACCGAGCCACCTCCATATGACGTCAGCTCGTCAAAGACAACGTCTCTTGACACCACGAACTTCTTCGTCACAGGGTCCATGCACTTCCATCCCTTCTTCTGCTCATCATAGCCAACAAAGACAAGTTTCCTTGCCTTCGCATCCAGCTTTGTCCGTGAAGCATCCGGGACATGCACGTAGCAAGTTGAACCGAACACCCGAAGGTGTCCAACACTCGGCTTCTCCTTCAGCAACAGCTCAATAGGAGTCTTCATGTTGATAGGGCTGAGTGGCATCCGGTTGATAACATAAGCAGCACAAGACATTCCCTCCGCCCAAAAGGACCTTGGGATATCTTTCGCATGCAGCCAGCATTTGCAGGTTTCCGTCAAATGACGGATCTTCCGCTCCGCTACCCCATTTGTTGTGGAGTGTGAGCACAAGTAAGCTCTCGTTGGATCCCGTGCTTCCTGCAGAAGTTAGAAAACTCGGAAGAGACAAACTCCCCCCCGTTATCAGTTCTAAACTTCTTAACCCGCAAGCCAAGCCGGCCTTCTACCAACTCCTTGAACTCCACGAACAAATGGAAGTCTTCCGACTTCTCCTTTAAGAGTACACCCAAGTATACCTTGAGTAGTCATCAACCAAGACAAGCATGTATTTGCTTCCACCAAGGCTGGCAGTAACAGTCGGTCCCATCAGGTCGCCATGAATACACTCCAATGGTTTCTTGCTCCTTGTTTGAGATTTATCAAACGGAAGGCGATGTGCCTTACCGTATTGACAGCCCGCACAAACATGCCCATCACCAAAGGAGGACAACATCGGCAACCCCCTCACCAGACTTCTACTCGCCATTGCCTTGAGCTTGTCCATGCCAACATGCCCCAGCCTCTCATGCCAGATAGCCGCACTATCATTGGCCCTCATCTTATCAACATAGGCACTGGTGGAAAGAACAAACAAGTTCTTCACCCTCCTCCCAACATGAGCAACATCAGCCTTTACCGCTGATACATTGCGAAGGAACCTCACGTCTGTTGGCCCAAACAGAACGTGATACCCAGCGTCCACCGCGTTGGTCACCGAGAAGAGGTTCTTCTTCATGCCCGGCACGTGATACACACTCCTTAATGTGAGTGGCCCCTGATCACTACCCACAGACACGACCCCCTCCTTCTCTACTGCATAAACAGTATTATCAGCAGTGATAATAGCTTCATTACCTGAGTAAGCCTGCATGGAGGTGAACTTCGACTTGTCTCCGGTGAGGTGATGACCCCACCCGGAGTCGACGATCCACTCGCTGTTGAAGTCCTCAGCAGATAAGGCCCGGACACAAGTGCCCGTCATGAAAGCTCCTCCCCATTCTGCTTCTTCACTTCGCGAGCAAGCTTCCTCCTTTCCCGCAGCATGCCCAGGCTGCAGTTTGACCTTGCAGTCCCGCTTGAAGTGCCCTCGCTGATGACACCGGTAGCACTTCAGATTCTTCTTCCAGTCCTTAGGAGCATTGCTCCTCTCCGGCGGATATGAAGTTGAAGTCTCCTTCTCAACAGCGGCCTGCACCTTCTTCTTCTTCTTCCCTTCCCATCCCTTCTTCTTGCCTGAGAAGAGAGCCTCGCTGCCTTCCTGATTCAGATTCACTCCAGCCATCTGCCTTGCTAAGCTCTCCTGCGAGGCAAGCAGATTCTCCAGCTCCAGCAGAGACGGCTGAGTAGCCCACCCTTGAACAGATGTAACAAAGGCCACATACTCCTTCCGCAAGCCGCGGAAAATGTGCCTTTTCATCTTTGCCTCAGAGATAGGCTCATCAGGATCCAGTGCCGACAGCTCAGCACACAGGCTCTTCATCTTTAAGAAGTACTTGGAGATGGAAAGGTCTCCCTGAGTTGCCCTGGCCAACTCATTCTCCAGGAACTGAAGCCGCGCCACATTCTTCCTATTGAACAACTCATCAATGGTTGTCCAAATATCAGCAGCCGACTCACATCCAATGATGTGATCAAACAGTTCCGGAGAGACAGCTCTCTTCAGAACGAACTCTGCCTTAGCATTAGTTCTTCTCCAGAGCCTCACCTGCTCAGCAGTACCGAAAGCAGCAGTAACTTCCTGTCTGTCGTCTCCACCGACAACTTCCCACAGCTCCTCGCCCAGAAGATAACTCTTCATGCACGACTTCCACTTTTTATAGTTAGTCGGCGTTAAGAGTTCAATGCCCAGACCTCTTGCTAAGCTTCCTTCCATTGCAATCACCTGTTGGTACCCTTCAGCAGCTCCGAGCAACAACACAGGTTGATCACCACTCAATCACTGAGTAACAACGCTGGTTGACCCCCGCTCATGCAACTGAACCTCCGCAACCTCAGAAACCTGGCTCTGATACCATGTTAAATTTTCTCAACGTGGTCAGCAAGATAGCCCAAACACCAAATTAATATCTTCGGAACTACCCAGTTCGCACGCTGAACCTGCGGAAAACCCAAGGACTAGAGGTTGCACCCAACAAAACAATGGAAGCACAAGAAGGTCTTATTATGCATTCACTTCTTTACAATCCGAGGCATACATAGCGAGACATGATTTCGCTAGTATTACAGCTGTAAACAGAAAGAACCAAAAAACAAGCCGGGCGGACATCACTCCAGTCCGCCGAGACCGCGAGGTCGCCGAGACCGCCGAGACCGCTGAGCTCGCCCAAGCTATGCTGCAATCCACCGAATACCACGGAGTCCGCCGAGACCGCGAGGCCGCGCGGACAGACCGTTATTCGCCTCCTGCTGAACCCGAACTGAGGAACTCCCCTACCCGCCTGAAACCGGCGGACAGGTTATTGAAGCTGGGAAAGTTGAAACAGAACTGACAAGTCGCAGAGCGACCTCCTGCTGAGTCCGCAGAGACCGCACACTTCCAAGCACTGACCGAAGTCAAAGCCAAGCTCCTGGCTCCTTGAAGTTATCCGCGCGACCTGCACACAGCAAACCGTCAGCCTGAAACAATCCGCGCGAACTGGAAAACACAGACCGCAGCACTCGCCCAACCCAATTTACTGTTCACTCACGTTACTTAGGTTACTGTAGATGTGCCAGGGGGGTCCTATTTATAGGCAAGGTGAGGAGTGTGGTCACCGCCCAAGAGATAGCGACACCACCCTCAGTCCGCGCGAACACAACCACCGTCCACTGAGTCCGCATGGACTTAGCCTGATACTAAGGAAACCCCCAGGAGCACGACAACCGTTGACGAACCCTCTCCAGTCCGCCCAAGCTAAGCGGACAAGGTACCAGCCCGCAAAGCTCCAACCACTGCAGGACAGCACCCTCTTCAATGGCAGTCCGCACCAACCCGAGGTAGTCCGCAAGACTCACACCTCAATCCGCCACAAGTCCACGACCAAAGGCAGACAACAACAGTCCGCCCGGTCACAGCGGACTTCGCGGATACGGCGGACACCATGAACTTGGCACAATGTGTGACCAAGTCCAAAACCATCAAGGGCCAGTGCGAGCATGGCGGACACAAAGTCCCGTCCGCCAAACACCCTAGCACAGACCGCAACCAGTCCGCAAGCTCCTCGCACTTGTCCAACACAGCAGCTTCCTCCCGGACTCCAAACACCAGTCCGCCAACCGGTCTCCACAGCAAGACCTGCTGTAACACCTGAGCTCGACAAGGCCTCAGCCAAGCTCAAGGCCCAGTCCGCAACAGCCCAAACCGCGGACACACCAGTCCGCAAGGCTTCCCGCGAACTCGAACCAACCCGCCAACAGCGCAAGCTTGCACCCGCGACCAATGAGCAAAGCATCAGTCCGCAAGCCTCTCTATCCGCAGATACCAGGCCGCACCAAACCGCGGACTCCATGCAACAACCCGCTCAGAACACAGCCGGCTTCCACCAGACTTTTCACCAGGCCGCAAACCTCAGTCCGCCCAGTCCGCCCAGTCCGCCAAAGCTGTCCGCCACAGGCCGCGCGGCCTGTCCCGTCACCCACTTCCACTTCACAAATTTCAACAGGGGCGAGACCCCGGCCCCCGGCCGGTCTCGCCCCACCAGGCCGCCAGGCTAGAAGGAGCATGGGCGAGACCCCGGCCCCCGGCCGGTCTCGCCCCACCAGGCCGCCAGGCTAGAAGGGGCAGGGGGCGAGACCCCGGCCCCCGGCCGGTCTCGCCCCACCAGGCCGCCAGGCTAGAAGGAGCAGGGGCGAGACCCCGGCCCCCGGCCGGTCTCGCCCCACCAGGCCGCCAGGCTAGAAGGGGCAGGGGTCGAGACCCCGGCCCCCGGCCGGTCTCGCCCCACCAGGCCGCCAGGCTAGAGGGAGCAGGGGCGAGACCCCGGCCCCCGGCCGGTCTCGCCCCACCAGGCCGCCAGGCTAGAGGGAGCAGGGGCGAGACCCCGGCCCTCGGCCGGTCTCGCCCCACCAGGCCGCCAGGCTAGAAGGAGCAGGGGCGAGACCCCGGCCCCCGGCCGGTCTCGCCCCACCAGGCCGCCAGGCTAGGAGGAGCAGGGGCGAGACCCCGGCCCTCGGCCGGTCTCGCCCCACCAGGCCGCCAGGCTAGAAGGGGCAGGGGCGAGACCCCGGCCCCCGGCCGGTCTCGCCCTACCAGGCCACCAGGCTAGAAGGGGCAGGGGCGAGACCCCGGCCCCCGGCCGGTCTCGCCCCACCAGGCCGCCAGGCACCTATAAGGACGGGGGCTGGTGTTAGACAACTTGTCGTACCCGCCCCCCAAAAGAGGGCCACAGGGGGGGGGGGGAGGTAGATTTTTCCTCCCCCTACTAGTATGTTTCCGAGCTAGAGCCAAAATTGGCCACCGAGAGTGCAAAATCTCCCAAAAACTTAAAACTATACAGGGGCGAATACGGGGTTGTACACTAAACACCTGGAGGGGGTGAATAGATTTTTCAAGTCTTTGTGTAATACTTTTGATTTTGGTGTGTTGTGAGTTAGATTATTGTTTTAGCTTTCAAGAGCACACATCAACATACAGTATTTATAGTGGTTCTCTGTACAACATCATTTTCGATGAGCGAGTTTCCCTCTAGGATTAGTGGCTTGTGAGATCTTCAGAAGCCGAACCCGAAGCGAGCCCCCTCCAAGTGTTTGCCGAGCCAGCAGCACGAGTCGAGATTCTGGCATTGAGTTAGGCAAGATCACTCAACGCCTTCAGATCCCCTGGCGTTGAGTGAGCCCAGTGCACTCAGCGCCTCCGCCCTTGGCGTTGAGTGAGGCTGGCGAGTCCACTCAATGCCTTCTGTAACACCCCAAAAAGGAATAAGGGGTACTAGGCTAAACAGTCGACTAGAGCTCGACAAAAAATCGTCGTGCGGAGCTCGATGCTCTCGACAAAAGCTTCGAGCGGTGCTCGATGAAAATGTCGAACGTCGAGCTGAGTTCGACGATTGTGGTATATTATGTGATTCAAACCCGTTAAACGAACTTACTCCCAATCGACGAAGTTCGGTCGACGACATCAGTCCCGTTCGATGATTTGTCGAAAAATGTGGATATGGCCGAGCGGTGACTCGTGTTAGGTGGCTAGTGAGCGACCACTGAGCGGTGGGTGACTTTTCAGCTTAAACCCGAGCCCTTGGTGGGAAGAGATCGTGTGGCTGGGGGAAAACCAGAGACCTTATCTGTCAAGGAATGGGTTATAGGAAATCATTATTTACTTTTCTCTCTTTCTCTTCCTTCCTTCCCGAGCTCTAGATCAGAGAACTCTCGGCTGCTAGGGTTTATGTGGACTTGTTGAGTTGCTGGAGGAGATCTTGGGGCTGGAATCAAGATCCGAAGCTAGAATTACAAAGGGGAAAGTGAGGAAATCGTTTCCATTTGCGTAGAAAAGCTTTGTCATGCCTCTGAAGAAAACTCCAAAGGTAACGATCTTCTTCCTTTGACATGTGAAGTCCTTATTTGGTATACGCATGGATTTCCCCCACCAAAAGGTGGAATGTTGAGGGATTTTCATTGGGTTGATTCTTGAAATCCCCAAGAAGTCTTGTATATAGATCCGGAAATGTGTCGTACGGAATATGCATACTGTGTGAAGCTCATCTAGACAGGTTGTTCTGAATTGGTGATGTTTTATTTTGTGTACCATAGAAGACTCCGTATATAAATGAGTGTTATGTGGTGTCGGTGGGTTGTGCCTGTAAAGTGGAGTAGCATGAAGTACTGGAATGGAATTCCAGGAAAATATCCTCAAAGTGCATGTGATGTATGCTTTAAAAGTCTAGTGTTTCTGGCATTGTAGGTAGCTGCAGGGTTTTCTGGATAGTTGGTCCAGATATAGTTTAGGCTGGGTACAGAAAAAGAGTTCTGTTGCTAACGCCAGGCGATAGTGGTTGTCGCTGGCATTAGCTCCTAGCTAACTTATGATTATGAAGCCAGTCCTTCGTGGACAGTGTGGCTATTATGAGCTATGCGCTCTTAAAGTCCAATGAGCCGAACGGATAAGGGGATGCCGACCCGTATCTGTCTAGTTATTGAACTTGCAATTTGAGCAACGAGTAAGAGCTGAACTGTCTCCGCGTGATGGTTGTCTAACTTGAGTGCCTAAGTGAACAGCCTCGTTAGGATCACATCATGAGAGTCTTGGGTTGTTTACCATCAAGACTAAAGTCTCCGGCCGTGGGCCGTGGAGCATGAATTCTCAAGTTTTACTATTGGGTTTGAGACCTGAGAACGGTGGTGGGACCCTGGTTTTCTAGTACACCGATAATCTGCCCTGAGTGCACGGAGCGTCGGGCCGCGTGGTCGACGTTTGTGATATATTGATGGTATGTGAGTGCAAATCTTGTGATATATCTGCTTGTGAAATGCTATGCTTGCATGGAAGGAATACCGCTGCCTTGGGTAAGGGGTAGGGTTGTTATAAATTGGTCAGCTGAATGTTGACCGTTGCTTTGTTTGCCACCGTTGGGGTGGATTGTCCCCATGCAGGTACTGGAGAGCCGAGCGAAAAATAGTGGGCTGAAGCCCTTGCTGCTACTGCTGATGCTATGCTGGACCTCGAAGGCCAATTAAAGTTATGTTTTTCTATTTTCATGTGTGGCCGACATGCGTGCCGATGTTGGGTACATTGGTCTAAATGTACCTGATTTGAAGAAGCCTCACCCAACTCAATGATATACATCAAAATGTATTTGATGTATTTTGAGTTACATGTGCAGGTTAAGTATTTGCAGGAAATGATGAAAAAGTTTCTAAGTCCATGTGTCGACACCCAGAGGGAAAGTGTCGACACTTAAGAAGACTTGTGTCGACACCCAGGCAAGCAATGTCGACACTTGGAGTCATTGTGTCGACACCAGGGATGCTGAGTCGACACCAGACAGAAAGTGTCGACACAAGGAGCTGTGTCGACACTCAGTGAAGAAAAGACATTAAAGCTGTGTCGACACTTAGCAGTTGTGTCGACACCCAGAAAAACAATGTCTACATCATAAAGTGTCGACAATTGGAGGCTGTGTCGACACTCAGCAAAAGTCTGCAGAGACTAAGTACAAGTGTCGACACCCAGAACAATGTGTCGACACTCAACAGAAGAGTCAACACTTAAAGTAAGTGTCGACACCCAGAACAATGTGTCGACACTTAGCAGAAGAGTCAACACTGGAAGTAAGTGTCGACACCCAGAACAATGTGTCGACACTTAGCTGAAGACTCAACACTTGAAGAAAGTGTCGACACAAGGAGATGTGTCGACATTTAGCAAATAACAACAAAGTTCAAAAATATTCTAAGTACAAGTGTCGACACTAAGGGAATGTATCGACACACAGCCAGAGTCTCGACTGAAGAAGAAAGTGTCGACACCCAGAGCAATGTGTCGACACTCAACAAGTATCAACACTGAAGACATGTGTCGACACCAAGAAGCAGTATCGACACTTAACAGATACAACACATGAAGATGTGTCGACACAAAGGTGTTGTGTCGACACTTAGAAGAATTCAGCAAAATTCTGAAGAACAAGTATTTGTGTCGACACTCAATTTCAGTGTCGACACATGAAGAAGAAGTAGTGTCGAGATACAAAATCTACAACACAAGGAGTTGTGTCGACACCTTGTAGGCTAGTGTCGACACTTAGACAACATGTGTCGACACTTGGTCTATAAGTGTCGACACTTAAAGACAGAAAGTCTCGACACTTTCAGACAGACAGAGAATTTTCAAGAACTGACTGGATGACTTGATAGCTGCCATTCCAGCCGGTCTACAGCACCTGTCAGAGTTGTCAGAATTCAGTTATGGACCGGACCAGCCGGTTACCATGAAGAAGGCCTATAAATAGGCCTATGCTGTCTACAGAAATTGGATTGATCAAAGAGTTGTTGAAGTTGTCAAAGTTCAAATTATTGATCAAGTATTCAACAAAGAAGATCTAGCTATTCCTTGAAGAATCAAGTGCAGATCTAAGAAGTTGGAGAGAGAGAGCTCCATCCAAGAAATCAGCTGTTGGAACCCAGCTGAGAAGAAGGATTCAGATTGGTCTGAATCTTAAGAAGCAGAGATCAAGGATCAACTGCAGAGGAATCAGTCTTATTATGTTCTACTTTCAAGAAGTTTTGAAGAAAAGCCAAGTCAGATTGATTTCAGCTGAGTTCTTCCAAGAACTCATCAAGAATCTCACAACTTATCTCTCTTTTATCTAAGTTGTTGAGTTTATACATTTTGTATTCATTATAACTTGTAGGATCCTTTGGATCTGAGATTGTAAGCCTGCAATTATAAAGGCTGAGGGTAGGAGAGTGAAATCTCTGAGTATAGGCCTTGGTGGCTGAGTGTAGGCCTTGGTGGCTGAGTGTAGGCCTTTGTGGTTGAGTGTAGGCCTTTGTGGCTGAGTGTAGGCTTTGTGGAAAAGCTGAGTTGTAGGGCCTTGGGCCTGAGGTGTAGGAACCAGTTTGGGTTCTGAGATAGTGGAGAAGTTTGGCCGAATCTAGTACACTGCTAGATAGGCGAAGGGGGAAAGTGGATGTACCCAAAGCTTGGGGAACCACTATAAAACTCTGTGTCTACTGTGTGATTGTTGTTGGTTGTGATTGTTGCATATGTGCTGTGTTATAGTAAATAGAATTCTGTGAAATTAACTGATTGCTGCCATAAAAAGTTAAAAAGAATTAGGTCACCTATTCACCCCCCTCTAGGTGTTTAGGTACTATATCTTTCAAGTGGTATCAGAGGGAGGTTACTCAAAAAGGACTAACTGTCTGAGGAGATCCTGTTGGCAGATTCAGGTTAAGTCAAGTACAGATTCAAGAAAATCAAGAACCATGGGTTCCACTGAAAATCACAAGGAATTGGGATCCATGAAACTACCTACATGTAGGAAGGAAATCTTTGGGATCTGGAAGGAAAGGGTAAGGCTGTTTATGGAGGCCTCAGACCCTAGAATTTACATCACAGTGAAGAAAGGGCCATATGTGCCCATGAAGGTGTCAGTCCTAGATGCTAATCAGAGAACACCAAAAGATTTCTCTGAAATGACCAAGGATGAGATTGTCCTAGCCACCATGGACAAAAGGGCTCAAAACATTATAGTAAGTGCCATAGATGATGCAACTTTTCAGAATCTAATACACTGTAAGACAGAAAAAGAGATGTGGGATACTCTTATTGTGTATATGGAGGGTTCTGAAGAAGTTAGACAAGACAAAAAATCCTTGCTAAATCAAGAGTATGAAAGCTTTAGACAAGGAAAGGGTGATAGCATAACTGAGTGCTACAAGAAGTTCTACAGAATCGTGAATGAACTCATGTCCTATGGCAGAGAGTTCAGTAATTATGAACTAAATGACAAGTTTCTAAGGTCCCTAACTAAAGATTGGGACACCAAGATCTGTGCCATTAGAGAAATGGCTAAGTTGGCAGAAATTCCTCCACCTACACTGTTTGGCAAACTGCTGTCATATGAAATGCAGTTGACAGTGAGGAAAGAAGAGGAGAAATCCACAAGAAATGAACATAAGGAAAGAATAGTAGCTTTCAAGACAGAAGCCCCCAGAAAGTACAGGAGTAAGTCACCTACTCCACCTCCAAAGGTTGCTGAATCTGAGTCAGATGAGTCAGCTAGTACAAAGTCTGAAAGCAGTGAAAGTGATGAGGACTTTGCTGCCTTTACAAGACATTTCCAGAAGTTCTTAAAGAAGAAACAATGGAGGACAAGGCCTTCTACATCACAGGGAAAGGAAGACTCTTATCAGAAAAAGAGGTCTTCAAAGAAAGACAAGAAAAAGTCAAAGTCTAGCAAAGCTACACTATCAAAAATTGTGTGCTATTGCTATAATAGACAAGGTCATGTGATAGCAGATTGTCCAGAGAAGAGAAAGGAGTCTAGTGACAATAAGAAGACTCATTTCAAAGGCAAGAAAGAAAAGTCATTTGTTGCCAAAAAGGAGAACACCCTGTCAGATATCTCTTCTTCAGAAACTGAGTCAGATGCTGATGCATATATAGAGCTGTTTGTTGAAGAAGAAGAAGAAGAGTTCATGCAGATTATGAATTCTATATATGAACAAGAAGACTGTCAGTGCCAAGGACTAATGGCATTGACAGATAGTGACAAGATCCTGGAACAGCCAGGACCTAGTAAGGTACAAATTTCAACTTTTAGTTCAATTTCTTGTGCCAGTACAGAATCAGATTCATCCTCATCAAATGATGAGAGTGCATCTGAGTCTGATGCAGATATTCATCAGTTGATAGATGAATACAAGGTTCTGTTGCAAGCTTATAAGAAGAGCAAGTCCCTAGCCAAAAGTCAGGCAAAGGAAATTGCTATTCTTAAAGCTGCTGCAACTGAGTTTGAGAAGTCTTTTGATCAAAAGCTTAATGAGATAGCCAGATTGAAGCACATAACTGTGATTCAAATGAGATCTATATCATTTAAGAATGATCAAATCAAGAGTCTGGAGATTAATCTTCAGAAGGAAAAAGACTTGGTTGCTAGGTTTTCTAAACCTAAGTCTGTTATAATTGATGAATTTATTCATCATAAAGGTAAAGCTGGACTGGGTTTTACAAGACCTGCAAGGACTGTTCAGTCCAAGTCTATGTCCAAGGGCAAAGCCCCAACACTCAACAAGCCAGCTGTGGATAAAACAACTAAGACTGTACCTAAGTAAAGGTACAATAAGTTTGAGTGTTGGTGTTGTGGCAAGGTTGGCCACTTTGCAATGGACTGTTGGCACAATGTAAGTGCCAAAGTGAGTAGCAAACTGGCTGTTGGAAAACCAGCAGGTAGTCTTGTCAGGATGCAAACTAACAAATACCAAGGACCCAAGAATACTTTGGGTTCTAAGGTTCATTAATCTGTTTTGCAGGTGAATCCAAGTTGCCATGCCCCAATATGGTACTTGGACAGTGGATGTTCCAGACATATGACTGGAACAAAGGGATTACTAAGGGACTATATTCCAATCAAAGATGGTCCAAAAGTCATCTTTGGTGGTTCTGAAAAAGGAATCATCAAAGGGTTTGGTAACATTTCTAGTAACTTAGTTACCATTACTCAAGTGGCTTATGTTAAAGGGTTGAAACACAACCTAATAAGTATAAGTCAATTAAGTGATGTAGGGTATGACATCTCATTTGTTAAGAATGATTGTCATATCAAGAGGTCAACTGATCAAGAGATCATTTTGACTGGTTATAGAAATAGGAATGTCTACTGCCTAGACATTATGTGTGAGACCATTGGTTCTCAAGTGTGTCTTGTAGCTGATGAGACAGTCTCTCATTGTGTCAAATGGCACAAGAGGCTAGCTCATCTAAATTACAAGACAATTGACAATCTCTTTAGCCAAGAGTTAGTGAGGAATGGTCCTCAAGTTAAGTGTGTTAAAGATGGTATTTGCTCAGCTTGTCAAAAGGGCAAGCAGACTAGATCCACCTTTAGAAGTATAGAAAACAAAGATGCTGTGAGGTGTTTATACCTCTTGCATATGGATCTCTTTGGTCCAATGCCAGTTCACAGCCTAGGTAGGAAGGTCTATACCTTTGTAGTTGTAGATGACTACTCAAGGTTTTCCTGGGTGTTCTTCTTAAGACAGAAATCTGAAACACCTAGTGTTTTCTATAGCTTTGTCAAGCAAATTCAGAATGAACTAAATAGTACAGTGGTCAAAATAAGAAGTGACCATGGTACTGAGTTTCAGTCTGATAGCATGACAAAACTATGTGAAGACTTTGGGATATTTCAAGAGTTTTCTTCACCAAGAACACCTCAGCAAAATGGCATTGCTGAGAGGAAGAATAGAACCTTGATTGAGGCAGGTAGAACCCTATTAAGTGATACATCACTACCAGACTACTTCTGGGCTGAAGCAGTTAATACTGCATGCCATGTTATTAATAGGGCTACCATTACTAAAGGCCTCAACAAGACCCCCTATGAGGTTGTGAAAGGCAGGAAACCAAACCTATCCTACTTCAGGATCTTTGGTTGTAAGTGCTTCATACTTAACAATGGAAAGTCTTACTTGACTAAGTTTGCTGCCAAGTCCCAAGAGGGAATTTTTGTTGGGTACAGCAACAATAGTAAGGCTTATAGAGTCTACAACTTGTCAACTCAAGTTGTAGAAGAGACTGTACATGTAGTATTTGATGAAACTAGGCTTATTAACAATGAGTTGTCTAGTATTGTATGCAGCCCCACAGGTTTAACAAAGAAGATGGACAAGCTCACTCTAGAAGAAGAATCTACTGCAAGACAACAAGTAGATGACAGTGGCTGTTGTCTAGGGGGAGTACTACATGTACCAAATGCAAAAGAAGTACAAGGAGTGCAGCAAGATGAAGGAACTGAAGAGGTTCAACCAGAAGTCAGGATGCCTCCAGCCAATAGGCATCTTAGAGATCATCCAGTAGAGCAGATTATTGGAGATCCAAGACAAGGGGTACAAACAAGGAGCAGAAACCTGAATGCAACAATCTACTCCAGCTTTCTATCCCAAGTTGAACCTAAGAAGTTTGAAGAAGCCATCAAAGACCCTCTTTGGATTGAGGCTATGCAACAAGAACTCAATCAATTCAAGAGATGCAAGGTCTGGGAGCTTGTTCCTAAACCTAAAGACCACAATATAATTGGAACCAAGTGGATCTATAGGAACAAGATGGATGAACAAGGAGTCATCATTAAGAACAAAGCAAGACTAGTTGCTAAAGGATATAGGCAGGAAGAAGGTATTGATTTTGATCAAACCTTTGCTCCAATATTCAGACTGGAAGCCATAAGGATGTTCCTGGCCTATGCAACCTATCAAGGATTCAAAGTTTACCAAATGGATGTCAAGTCAGCATTCTTAAATGGTAATCTTAAAGAAGAAGTCTATGTGGAACAACTCTCAGGTTTTGTTGATTCAACTCTACCTAATCATGTCTATAGACTTAGGAAAGCTTTATATGGGTTAAAGCAAGCCCCTAGGGCTTGGTATGAAACCCTGTCTAGTTTCCTCATTGAGAATAAGTTCACAAGGGGGAAAATAGACAAGACTCTATTCCTTAGGGAATCTAGAGGCAAAGTAATACTAGTACAAATATATGTAGATGATATTATATTTGGGTCTACTGAAAGTAGCCTTTGCAAAAAGTTTGCAAAGCTAATGCAAGGTCAATTTGAGATGAGTAGTATGGGAGAGCTAAAGTTCTTCTTGGGTCTCCAAGTAAGGCAGACTGAGAGTGGTTTATCCATATGCCAGTCCAAGTTCACCCTAGAACTCATAAGGAAGTATGGTATGGATTCATCCAGCACCATGAAGACTCCTATGGGGTCAAGTATGTCTCTTAGCAAGGATGATGCAGGGAAGCCTGTAGATGAAACCTTGTATAGAGGGATAGTTGGCTCCCTATTATACTTGACTGCAAGTAGACCAGATATCATGTATGTTACATGTGTCTGTGCTAGGTATCAAGCCTGCCCTAAAGAGTCTCATTTGACTGCAGTCAAAAGGATATTGAGATATCTAAAGGGCACTCCTTATCTAGGACTCTGGTACCCTAGGAATAGGGATTTTGATCTAACAGGTTATTCAGATGCAGACTTTGCAGGATGCAAAGAAGACAGAAAAAGCACTACTGGAACCTGTCAATTCCTAGGTGGAAGACTGATTTCTTGGAGTAGCAAAAAGCAAACAAGTGTGGCTATCTCCACTGCAGAATCAGAGTATGTGGCTGTAGGAAGTTGCTGTGCTCAACTTCTTTGGATACAACATCAGCTAGAGGACTATGGAATTCAGGTAAGTAGAACTCCACTCTTTTGTGATTCTACTAGTGCTATTTCAATAGCTAATAATCCTGTATCCCATAGTAGAACAAAACATATTGAAATTAAATATCATTTTCTTAGGGAGCATGTAGAAAGAGAAGATATTTTACTTGAATATGTTAAAACAGATGAACAACTAGCTGATATGTATACTAAGCCCCTAGAAGAAGCTAAGTTCAATAGGTTTAAGATTGAACTAGGAATGATAAACTTAGAGTAAGTTTATAGTATTGAAATTGGCTAAGTAAAAAGGTGTCGACACATGGAGATTTCTGTGTCGACACAGATAGTAGGTGTCGACACTTCAGGGAAAAGGTGTCGACACATCTAGGAAGTTGGTGTCAACACTTCAGAATATTAATGTCGACACATGACAAGTTGGTGTCGACACAACCAAGGTGGTGTCAACACATAGTGTTTACTCAGAATTACCTAAGTAAAGTCTCGACTACATGTCGAGTTAAGTGGTGTCGACACATAAACAAGTGTCGACACATATAATCTGTTGACTAAACTTGTGTCGACACATATGTGTCGAGACATTATAAGTCAGTGTCGACACTTATTGCTAGTGTCGACATAATTTAAGTTGGCTGCCCGCCTTTTCATCTTCAAAAGTAGAAAGGTATAAATAGGGTTTTGCCTTAGTCTGTCGACACGCTTTCAAAAGTTTCGAGACCAAAACTTCTGTGTCGACACCTCTCTTCTCTCCAGTCCAATTCATCAAACCCTAATGGCGCCAAAGCTTGAGGAGAACGTCAACGAAGGCTACGAGCTGGTGCGCGACGCATTTGTTGATGCTGACCAGGAAACCAAGAACGTGATAACCCTAGTGGCCGACTCAGGATTAGAATATCTTGTTTCAGAGCCAACAAAGATCTGGAAAAAGGAAGTCTTGGAATTCCTATATGGCGCTAAGATAGATGAAACTGGATTCAAGATCAAATCCAGGGTTCATGGTGAGAAGGTGAAGGTTTCACCTAAGAGCTTGAGGAAGATTCTACAGCTGCCAAGAACTAAAGAAGAAGATGAGGTTACTGCTTCAAAGACCAGGAAAGCTCTAACATGGTGTGGTCTAGATTCTATAATGAAAATAGGATCTGTGTTTAACAGGAAGGGAATGAATAGCCAGGGGAAATTCCTCTCTGAAATAGTTGGCAAAGTACTCCTCAATAAGCCTGGAGGGCATGATAGAGTATCAGCCCATATGTTCAGTGTAATGACAAGGATCATCTTCACTCTGCAAACAGATTGGTCTGTTATAGTGTTTGAGAAAATCAAGGAAAGTCTTAAGAAGCCCAACCTGGGCAGAATTTTAAGTCTTTACCTTGCTGGTGTTATACCTGAAGTTATGGGTCAGGCTGCTGGAAGTAAAATAAATCATATGAGGAAAATGGATCTGAGAATTTTCTCCAGGTGGGACAGGGTGTTGTCTAAAGAGATGCCAACCCCTGAGAAGAAAGTTCCTGAGAAAGTATCACCCCCAAGAAGAAGAGGAAAACTGCTCCAGTGGCACAGGTTTCCACTAGCAGTTCTGATAGTGAAGAACAAGTGGTCTTCTCACCTGATGAAGAGACACAGGAACTGCTGTGAAGTCTCCAGCACCTCAAGATGATGCTGAGATCCAGGGGGAGCTACCTCAAGCTAGCCCCATACACAAGGATCACATTCAGGGGGAGTCTCTAGTTGTAGAACAACCAACTACACTAGAAAGTGAACAGGCAACCAACACAATACTAGAGGTAATCACTGAACTAAATGCTTTAGATTTTCATTTAGAGGATACTGATTTGACTGATGTTCATCAGCAAACTCAGATGGATTACCAAGTCCCAGATGCTGTCATGAAAGACACATCTGTTGAAGTTGTAGTTACTGAACCAGTGGTTGAAGAGCTCAGAATTTCTCCTGCTCAGTCTCCACAAGAATACACCATGGAAGATTTATTCCTAAATCTGGATCAAGCAGATTTTGACAAGGAAACTGATGCTGCTGAAAGGGAGAATGCTCCACTTGAGGGGGAGCAAGTATTATTTGTTGAAGAGCCTGCAAGGCATGAGACTGATAAGCCCCAAGCTGCTGAAGAACCACCAAAGGAAAGGGTAGATATAGCCAGCTCCTCAGCTTCAGAAGATGAGGAAGCAGCAAGGGCAAGGAAAAAGAAAATTTATGTCTTCAAAAGAAGGAGCCAGAGTTATAAGAAGGCTCTCCAAACTGTTGCTCCACAGTCTGTACTACAGCCAGCCCCAGCTTTTGATTATAGTGCTTTAATGGTGGCTATGCAGATTAAACTGGATGAACATAGGAAGGCTATAAAGACATGTGTTGATGAAGGGCACAAATCACTACAGTTTGATCTAGCCCAGGACATAAAATCAATAAGATTTGAAATGAATCTTAACAAGAAGGAGATGACAGACTGCTTCTACAAAGGGGGGAATGCAGTAGTGTACTTAGCTACACACCAAGAAAAGATTAAGGCTCAAGTTGATGACATAGCCCTGAAGCAAGGATATGTACTTGAAAATCAACTTAGAATGAATGACAATTTGACAGAATCTCATAATGCAATTGTCACAGAAATAAAGAACATAGCTGCTGGACCTTCTACCTCTACTGCTTCTGTTAAAGCTGAATTTGACAAAGTATTTCAAGAAGAAATCACTACTGTTAAGACTGCCATTCAAGACTCCCAGAAGGCCATATCTGAACAACTTAATAAGATCAAACCTTTCTTTAAAGATGGAGTCAGATACTTGGATAATCAAATCAGATTCCAGAAGGATGATGTCAGAGATCACATGGCTAGAGAAGTCATAAAGGGGGAGAGAGTTTTAGTCAAAGCTAGCTCTGATCATGCCAAATGGATATCTAATTCCATCAGAGCTACACTGGGCTATCCTCCTCTTTGTGATGATGACAATGTTGCTGAATCTGGGATTCATCCTGCATATTTAGGAGGGGAGCAACCAGAAGTGGCGCAAGTTATCTATCCTCCTCCAGATTTTGAAATGGTGCAAGCTGATATTCATCACATGTATAGCCCAACTGAAGGGAAGTCCAATGTCATTCTAGAAAAAGTGGTTCAGCATATATCTGAAGCTATGCAAGCAGCTCTTCAGAAAGAAGAAGAAGCTCTATAGAAAGAAGAAGATACAAGATTGTCTAAGAAGAGGTTTAGGGAACAAGCTGAACAAAGGCCAGACTTTGAACAGTGGAGCCCTACCGTAAGAAATATCATTTTGACTGCCTAGAAAGCTGCCAAAGATAATGTGCATGACAGGAACAAATGGTTTTCTGAGGCTGAATGGAGAAAACATGAGATCAGGCAGGAGGAAATAGTCCAGTATAGAAGAAAGGCCAAGATGGAAAAGCTACCTCCTACTGCTCTGAAGCCTAGCAAGTACTTTCCCAAGCCTTATCACTACTTTGAGAGACAAAAGATTAAGGCTGAGGAACTCAAGAAGAAAGAGCTGAAAGGTAAGAAGCCTGCTGAAACAGAAGATGCTGAAGCTCCTGTTCAAGCCAGAGTTCAAGCTGGAAAGGGAATAGTCATTAAGGAGCCTGAACAGAAATAGCTTAGAAAATTTCTTAAGTTTACTATGTATTCTTTTGATATAAAACATTCTGTAAACTTTAGAATTTTGTATATGACAAAGTATTGGAACAATGTTTTGTGTGATAAATTTGTTGTGTAATAAATTTGTTTCATAAATTATTCTGTGATGATGATGTATACATGTGTGATTGATACATGTTTATGTTTATCCTGCTATATATAATCCTGTTTTACATTATTTTGTAATTTTATTATGAATGGTGTATATCATTGACTAAGGGTTATGACTTCTCCAAATAGGGGGAGATTGTTGGGTACATTGGTCTAAATGTACCTGATTTGAAGAAGCCTCACCCAACTCAATGATATACATCAAAATGTATTTGATGTATTTTGAGTTACATGTGCAGGTTAAGTATTTGCAGGAAATGATGAAAAAGTTTCTAAGTCCATGTGTCGACACCCAGAGGGAAAGTGTCGACACTTAAGAAGACTTGTCTCGACACCCAGGCAAGCAGTGTCGACACTTGGAGTCATTGTGTCGACACCAGGGATGCTGAGTCGACACTAAACAGAAAGTGTGGACACAAGGAGCTGTGTCGACACTCAGTGAAGAAAAGACAGTGAAGCTGTGTCGACACTTAGCAGTTGTGTCGACACCCAGAAAAACAAAGTCTACATCAGAAAGTGTCGACACTTGGAGGCTGTGTCGACACTCAGCAAAAGTCTGCAGAGACTAAGTACAAGTGTCGACACCCAGAACAATGTGTCGACACTCAACAAAAGAGTCAACACTTAAAGTAAGTGTCGACACCCAGAACAATGTGTCGACACTTAGCAGAAGAGTCAACACTGGAAGTAAGTGTCGACACCCAGAACAATGTGTCGACACTTAGCTGAAGACTCAACACTTGAAGAAAGTGTCGACACAAGGAGCTGTGTCGACACTTAGCAAAGAACAGCAAAGTTCAAAAATATTCTAAGTACAAGTGTCGACACTAAGGGAATGTGTCGACACACAGCCAGAGTCTTGACTGAAGAAGAAAGTGTCGACACCCAGAGCAATTTGTCGACACTCAACAAGTATCAACACTGAAGACATGTGTCGACACCAAGAAGCAGTGTCGACACTTAACAGATACAACATATGAAGATGTATCGACATAAAGGTGTTGTGTCGAGACTTAGAAGAATTCAGCAAAATTCTGAAGAACAAGTATTTGTGTCGACACTCAATTTCAGTGTCGACACATGAAGAAGAAGTAGTGTCGAGATACAAAATCTACAACACAAGGAGTTGTGTCGACACCTTGTAGGCTAGTGTCGACACTTAGACAACATGTGTCGACACTTGGTCTATAAGTGTCGACACTTAAAGACAGAAAGTCTCGACACTTTCAGACAGACAGAGAATTTTCAAGAACTGACTGGATGACTTGACAGCTGCCATTCCAGCCGGTCTACAGCACCTGTCAGAGTTGTCAGAATTCAGTTATGGACCGGACCAGCCGGTTACCATGAAGAAGGCCTATAAATAGGCCTATGCTATCTACAGAAATTGGATTGATCAAAGAGTTGTTGAAGTTGTCAAAGTTCAAATTATTGATCAAGTATTCAACAAAGAAGATCTAGCTATTCCTTGAAGAATCAAGTGCAGATCTAAGAAGTTGGAGAGAGAGAGCTCCATCCAAGAAATCAGCTGTTGGAACCCAGCTGAGAAGAAGGATTCAGATTGGTCTGAATCTTAAGAAGCAGAGATCAAGGATCAACTGCAGAGGAATCAGTCTTATTGTGTTCTACTTTCAAGAAGCTTTGAAGAAAAGCCAAGTCAGATCGATTTCAGCTGAGTTCTTCCAAGAACTCATCAAGAATCTCACAACTTATCTCTCTTTTATCTAAGTTATTGAGTTTATACATTTTGTATTCATTATAACTTGTAGGATCCTTTGGATCTGAGATTGTAAGCCTGCAATTATAAAGGCTGAGGGTAGGAGAGTGAAATCTCTGAGTGTAGGCCTTGGTGGCTGAGTGTAGACCTTGGTGGCTGAGTGTAGGCCTTTGTGGCTGAGTGTAGGCCTTTGTGGCTGAGTGTAGGATTTGTGGAAAAGCTGAGTTGTAGGGCCTTGGGCCTGAGGTGTAGGAAACAGTTTGGGTTCTGAGATAGTGGAGAAGTTTGGCCGAATCTAGTACACTGCTAGATAGGCGAAGGGGGAAAGTGGATGTACCCAAAGCTTGGGGAACCACTATAAATCTCTGTGTCTACTGTGTGATTGTTGTTGGCTGTGATTGTTGCATATGTGCTGTGTTATAGTAAATAGAATTCTGTGAAATTAACTGATTGCTGCCATAAAAAGTTAAAAAGAATTAGGTCACCTATTCACCCCCCTCTAGGTGTTTAGGTACTATATCTTTCAGCCGATGTATGTAATCCACACTAATGAAGAAAACCTGTAAGGCCTTAAGGCCAAATATTTTGTGTATTTGTAGACATTCCTTTGTGGGATATATATATTGATGGTTTATATATATAATTGACATTCATGGTTACTGAGTTCAATCTTAACCCCTAATGCTTCCGCTTGAATGCACTGAGTTAGGATGCATGTTGTAACCTTTGATATTAACATGTTACCCCGCTGTATGTTTTGTGGTGTATTATGTGGGTCCCCGGCTGGACCTTTTATTATATGTCATTTAATGGATGGAGGAGTTACAATTTGGTATGAGCTTGTCTTGGTCTTCCTCTTTAGAATTCATGATCGAATTCTTTTGTGGGGGTGGCGAACACATGTAAGTGCGATCTGCTATAACATAAATAAACTCAAGAATGTTCACTAAGGAATGCAAATACACTTATTTGAGGAACCTGTGTAAGTCCCTTTTTTTTCTTTTAAAACCCCGGGGTCTTATGCCCAGAACCGCCATTTTGCGGTGGCTCCGACACTCGGGAAAGCCGCCACTACAAAACGCCGATTATGCCGGCCTTTTCGATCACCAAAGAGAAAGAAACATAACATATTTTCGATAAAACTAAGTCCACCATCACATGTAATATATGTAAATGAAAATTACATCGAGTCCATATAAAATAGAGAGTACTGAAAAGTAACAAAATTGGAAATATAAACAGGCTTAAGCCCGGTACATCAGATCCTCACTACAATCTCTCGTAGAAGCTATAAGAAATAATAATCACTCACGGATCTGGTCACTGGTGCTCCGGTACTAGACTGGCCCACCTCCACGCGCACCGTACACCGCTGGTGCTGGTCCATAAGCTGCTGGTCCCTGTCTCCCATCCTGAGCCCCTGTAATGTTGTGGTCTGAAAACCATTAGTCATAAAGACTAAGCCCTATCATCCCCTACCCCTCCCCCATGGATCCTAGACACCGAGCGGGGAGGAGGAAAGGGAAGCTACAAAGGTGGAGAGTACAAAGTGGCAGGGGACAGTGGAACTAATCTAGCAGTTATTTATATTGTATAAGCGGCTAAGGAAGAAAGGTACAAGCTAGCAGTTCTATAATAGTATGCAGCAGATATAAGAAGGACAATGTAAGAAGTAAGTAAGTAACCTTAACTTATATGAATGCCCATACAAACTTATAAGTTAAGGGGTCTTCTGCAAGGCTCCCATCGTATAAAAAGTCCCATACCAATTTATACGTTGGGTTGTCATTTGTATGCAAAAATGAGTGTAGTGATATGTTATGCCATGATTCATGCAAGTGTAACTCACGCACACGACTCTATGCGCACAGACCTTTAGTTCCCCCCCTATTTGGGCAGCTAGCTTCACTCCCAAGATCCTCCGTAGTTGTAAATGGAGACAGTGGGTCGGGCCCTCACTCCTAGGCGGGTATCCACACTACCAGGACTAGCCCTTCCGTATGCCCCTAGAAGAACACAACCTAGAGTATCCGCGTACTAATGCTGGCCATATCCACCAGACTTTCTTTGGCTAAGTGTCCCACACCGCCGAGTCAACGTATCGACGTTGGTGTGAATGACCGTCCAATATCGAAGACCTACCGCCTTATTTTGTATCCAAAACCTTTCGAGCCACCGGCTCCCCTGACTAACCCGTCCGTGCATCTACCTTCCGAACCTACCATTCGAATGGCAATCAGACCAACCTAATCAACCTCCCGAGCTACCGGGGTGTGTGAATGTGAAACCCTTGTTATACTAGTTGCTCTTGTAGTTTATTGTTCCTATTGTTTAGGTTAGCCCAGGACTGCCCAAGGTATTCCCCGTGTAGGGCTCTCGAGGGCACTAGGAACTACGATGGACTGAAGCCCAAAGCTCCTTTTCACAAGGCACTAACTATTATTGGTTGTTACTCAGTTCCCAATCCCTTAAATGTTGTACTAGATCTAACCCTAGTGTATTGACACTTTCTCTCCTACGGGGAATACGATGTTTCGTCGACCCCGAGCGCCTTCTAACACTAGCCAAACTTCTCACTCCTCATCATGACTTCAGTTGATAGTCTGATTTCTCTTATGAGACCAACAAAGTAAAATCCCAACTCCCTAAATTCATTTTGCACCATATCTTGATTTCTGCAGTTTTTAATAAACGCAGAATATCCTAAGCTATATGACGTGTACAATGAGAGGTACTCAAAATAATCATCCAATATCCCTATAATAATTATTGGGGGTCTATCATGACATGTTTGACATAAATCGAGAAATTCATAGTTTTCCTAATTTATCTGATAATTTAATTAATTTCACTAGTAATCCAAAAACCCATGTTTGAACATGAAGTACCAATTTCAGACATGCAAATGCTCCACAAAATTCATTATAAATACAAGATGATTATGTAACATAGAATCCAAGGTCCCCCAATTTTACAACAAGGTTTGGGCCTCTAACACTAATTTTAAATATAACCTTCATTAATCATTTTTAAGAGACAAGTACAGCAAGAATACTTCCAAAAATTCTGAGAAAATGCAAACATGTACATAATGATCAATAAACACACTAGGCCAAGTTTTATAATTTTGCAACAATAAATGAGCTCTGAACGAATTATTTTACAAGGTCCCAAATTTATGAGCTTGTGAAGTAGGTGCTATAATTATGTATCTAAAAATCCTAATAAAATTCATACATGAGCATAATGGTCCAAAACTCCCTCTGCCTAATTTTCATGACTTCCCAATGGACAATGAGTTCATAATATGCAAATAATTAAGTAGGGCTAACACATACATTACAAAGGAAGTACTAAGATTATTGCTACAAAATTCCCAATTAAATTTCCATAGGTTCATACTGCACTTGTGACCACACTACCCAAATATCATCACTGTTCAATGAGTTTTAATACCCTATTCTATCACTACAAAGTTTGTGCCCAAAACTATGGTTAGGGTTTTGAGAGGCCTACCTATATCCACATCCTCTAATATTTTTACCAGAGGACCTTAGCTACACTAGTATCCTCTCTGCAAAATTTCAAGTACATACAAGATCATTTGACCCCATGCCCTTCTCAAACCCCCAAAGTCCTATCATAGGGTTTGAACTTGGGTCCTAGGGCAAACCTACCCCAAAACACCCCATAACCCATATGAGGGTGTTAAATGTCATTTAAAACCATTGGACAAAGTCTCAGCCTCTGTTGAGGTGATCTGACCACTTAACCTCACAAAAAGTACTATGACCTAATTACCCCTTATAGAGCCAACTTAGGGTTTGCTTGCTTCAAACCTAAACCATCACCAAAAGTGATGAAAATAAATATGGAGCCTTATGCTATTCCCCAAGATCACCCACCAAAAGTTTGGAGGTTTTTGAGGAGTTTAAGGCACCTAATTAAATTCCCTATGATTTATTAAATTATTCACAAAACAATAGAAAAATATTGTCCAACAATTCTTATTTTTGGACAGTATGAGGGGAAGGTTATGAAAAGCCTATGCCCTAAATTTCAAAGTATTTGGTGGATGGATTGATGGGGGCACTCAAAATAGTCTCTGGTCTAGCCTAGGTATAGTCCTCACTAAAATGAGTGCTGTGATCAAAACACTTACCTAAATTTGTTGAAACAAATTTTAAATTAAAGTAGACCCATAGAGCTACAATTTTTATGTTGACAATGTTTTCTGAAACAACACCTAAGTATTTTTAATATTTAATTTAATACTGATCAGTAAACAGGACAGAAATACAAAAAAAAATCAAAATAAATATATAAGATCCAACACGAATCTTGAAGCAGATCCAACGCCACCTGGTCATCTTCTTCCTCCAGCCAAGGGCTAGGATTGGCCGAACCTGGAGAAACTTACAAGCCCTTTTCCCGGCCATCCAACCACCTCCCTGGCCAGCCTCCACCGCCACCACCTTCATTGAGGTGGGGGCTATCGCCGGGCAGCGGCACGGCCGCCGGAGGGGCGGATTTCGGCAAACCCGAGTGGTTGAAAAACCATGAAATTTCTGAAATTTTTCTCACCCAATCCGGCTGAATTGAGCGTGATTTCTCTCCTAAAGGATTTAAAGATCTAGCCCATGAAGAGAGGAGTAGAGGAGGACCTTTAACCAGACTTGCCGATGAGTGTGGTGGTGGTGCACCATGGCCGGTGGTGGAGCTTGCGGGTGTTCTGCAACAGCACTACCAAGGTGCATGGCTCCTTAGGTAAAGTGTGGAAATGCCTCCTCTGAGTCCAGGGATGCTTTTAAGATCATCAATTGGGGGAGGGGAAGGGCCTAACGTGGCTCCACCATTAATGGCCTTAACATGAAGGTTTCAGCCATGGTGGATTCACTACACCCAGCCAATGGAAAGGGCTGGAAGGTCCCTTAATCTTCCCCTAACTGACCAGGGAGGAAGATTCCAGCAAGAAGAGAGGGCCTTTGGCCTTCCAAGCCATGAATGGCCTTCATTCCCCACTTTCTCTCTCCTCCATTCAAGGGGAAAATGAAGATTTTCTCTCTCCTAGTCATCAAGGCTGATTTTGATGTCTCCTCCAGCATATTGGCAGCCTACTAACTCATATTGATAATAAAAATGAGGTTAACCCAAGTGGGGGAAATGAGTTTGAGCTTGGGTTAGCCCATTTGGGCTAGTTTGACCTAACACTAGAATAGAGTTGACCTTGGTCAACATGACCATTTGGGTTGACCCCAATGGGTCCTTGGTGACCCATTGGAAATCCCTAAGGTCTAGGAAGACTTGGGTAGGGTTGGTTGGGTATCTTGTGGGGTCACTTGACCCTTAGTTAGGACATTTTGACCCTTTTTGAAGCTAGGGTTGACTTGGGTCAACTTAGTATTTTTGGCTGACCCCAATGGGTCCTTGGTGACCCATTGACCTCCCCTAAGATCTAGGAATGGTTGGGTAGGGTTTACTTGGCACTTTGGAGGTCACTTGACTCTTAGTAAGGGCACTTTGACCACTTTGGGGCTAGAGTTGACTTGGGTCAACTTAGCCTCTTGGGTTGTCCCTAATGGGTCCTTGGTGACCCATTGACCTCAATTAAGGTCTAGGAATACTTAGGTAGGGTTGGTTGGGCATATTAGGGGCACATTGCCCTTAGTTAGGGCACCTTGCCCATTTTAGGTCTAGGATAATTCTAGGTCAACTTGACCACCCTGGGTTAATTCCAATGGACCCTTAGAGATCTAATGGACATTCCAATGGTTTAGGGATGTTGTGGTGGGGTCATGGGGTCATGGTGAAGTCCCATGGTCATCCTAAACTACTGTTTATAATTCTACTATTTGCAGACCATGCTGATTTCCTATTACATGCCTAAGCTCACTTGGTATTCTTGGCTTCCTAGGGTTTTGTCCTGACCTAGTCATGACAAAACCACTCCTAGGAGTCTATTTGGAAATAGTATGTTACAAATCCCAATAAACAAAAATAAAAATTTCATCCTCGAAATTCATGTTAGGCTGCGGGGTTTCTACTAAAAGTAACTGAATGTAACATCCCATAGGAAGTTGAATGTATACTTTACCCAGAGAGATCTGGGTACCCCCGCTGTATTAGATCCGGTGGCTCCCAAGTATGCTCCTCCTGCCCATGGTTCGTCTACATGACCTTGACCAGTGGGACCTTCTTGTGCTGTAAGACACGCGCTGCTGTGTCATCTATCCTGACCGGCTCATCTTATTACCGATTGATTAAAATCTGCCGAGCCATCTATGCCAAGAACATGCTATTCCGGTCGTAGTAGAGTCTTCCTGAGAAAGGAGACGTGGAAGACGTCGTGCAAACCCGCTAACTCCGGCGGTAGCTCCAGCCTGTAAGCCAATGGGCTGATCCGCTCCCGGATCTTATAACATCCCATATTTCATGGACCGAGCTTATCCTGCCCGCGTACCCGCGAGACTCCATACACCAGAAATATCTTCAGGAATCATGGTCTCCATCTTGAGACTCTACTTGGTAATATCGCGCATCGTAATATTTGGCTGGTCTGCTCTGGGCCTCCAACATCCTATCTTGAAGTTGTCACCCCTAGGTATCTGGGTTCTTCATAAATTCCGAGCCGAGTGCTTTTGGATCCTCATCCTAGACCCAAGACAGTGGAGTCCTGCACCTCCGTCCATATAGTGCCTCAAAAGGCCATGCCTATGCTGGACTAGTGACTGTTATTATAAGGGAGTTGTGTAGAATGTCGACCGAAAGCCCAGATAAGCCTAGACTGATCTTCTTTCCTTGGGTGTAAACCGTTCATTTTGATCTGCCACGATCTTCTTGAGCACACCATGATAACGGGCAACTACTCCCAAATCTCATGAAACACCAACATGCGCTTTCTTCCGGATTGGGGTGACCCCAGCTACCTCTGTCAATCTATCCTCAATGTTGCAATTAAAATTGTGTCCGGAGTGGGGATGTGGTAACCTATATGTGAAATTCATAATTATACCCTCGAACTTCCACTCTAACTCTGGCAGTGACTGTAGTAGTTCCCAAAAACCTTTGCACTTGTCCTTCACCAGCCGACAACCTCACTGTGCATCACAAAATCAATGACGTCTTTCTTTATTCCGGGGAAATACACATTTTGGTAAACATAATTCTCTTCCGATACTTTGAGTTCTTGTTAATCGTGACTATAATGTCATCAAACGTATATATTCTGGTCCATGATGCTATCCGAGTCAAGCTTGCAGAGTCGTACCTAAGATATACGTCTTTGATATATTGTTTGCTAATTTCTTTTATATTTCCTAGTATTATCACACTTCTGATGTTACAACATAGCAGTTCAGTCATATCTTCCCAAATATCCTGAACCTTACTACCCGTCATCAAATTCACATAATATCTTATATTGGTTAAGTCTCGTAATTACTCTTCTTAATTACCATGGCGTTGTCCAAGTATCATCGGTTTACTTCAATTTCTCTATATTCCCGACACAATGTTTTCTAGAAGAGGTCTAAGGGAAATCCAAATCCACAACCACTTTGCCCAATAAACAAAAGGCAAGCCCCCAATAAACAAAAGATAAGCCCCTACTTACCTTGGGCTAAGTATCTTTGATATTACATATTATATCCATCCTGAAACTTGTCGATATTCTCCATACTTTAAACCCTCTAAGTCATATTTACGACAACCTTATCAGGGTCAAAATGTTCCCAATCCCAACTAGGTCTCTTCCAAACTTGAATTCCTATCCAACCCTCGGTTTTTGTCTTGGTGGTTGTCTCCGGGTAATCTGGTTAATGGTACAAGGGTTGAGACAAGGTGTCTTCTGCCATTCTGGTAATAGATTATTGGTCTCAATTCTCCTTAAAGCAGTCCTACCGGTTTGAGTAATCCTTGATATGGACTGTAGGGCCACCTGAGTTTATGGCTTAGGTAGCCATTCTCATGTAATACTCCTCCTTTATTCTCTTCGGGTATCTCCTTACCATAACCAAGTTCATACCCAAGGTCTATTTTGGACTAAGGCGTACTAAAAGTCATCATAGTTAGTCATGTGTCCTAGTGGGTTGAGTCTAACTCATTGACTAGAGAGTTATATGATGTGATCTTTGCAACCGAAGGTTCTCCCTGCTGGGGGCAGGGTTTACCGTAGGATACAAAGAAGAATTCCAATTGTAAGCTGATGAACAAGTGGAATTAATGAAAAGGTGGATTTTACATGTGATTCCCCTTATGGGCACACCACTGCTTCCGGTGCAAGTTTGTCCGCAAACTAAGCTTGTGCAGGGGTGACCCAAGGTTTTGTGGACTTCTTCTCTTTGATCGAGGTTTGCTTTGATACCACTTATAAGACCCTTTTTTTTCTTTTAAAACCCCGGGGTCTTATGCCCGGAACCGCCGTTTTGTTGTGGCACCGACACTTAAGAAAGCCACCACTACAAAATGCCGATTCCGTCGGCCTTTTCGATAACCAAAGAGAAAGAAACATAACATAGTTTCGATAAAACTAAGTCCGCCATCACATGTAATATATGTAAATGAAATTACATCGAGTCCAAATATAATAGAGAGTACTGAAAAGTAACAAAACTGGAAATATAAACGGGCTTAAGCCCGGTACATCAGATCCTCAGTACAATCTCTCGCGGAAGCTATAAGAAATACTAATCACTCACGGAGCTGGTCACTGGTTCTCCGGTACTAGACTGGCCAACCTCCATGCGCACCGTACTCCGCTGGTGCTGGTCCCTGAGCTGCTGGTCCCTGTCTCCCATCCGGAGCCCCTTTAATGTTGTGGTCCTAAAACCATTAGTCATAAAGACTAAGCCCTATCATCCCCTACCCCTCCCCCATGGCACCTAGGCACCGAGCGGGGAGGAGGAAAGGGAAGCTACAAAGGTGGAGATTATAAAGTGGCAGGTGACAGTGGAACTAATCTAGCAGTTATTTATATTGTATAAGCGGCTAAGGAAGAAAGGTACAAGCTAGCAGTTCTATAATAGTATGCAACATATGTAAGAAGGACAAGGTAAGAAGTAAGTAAGTAACCTTAACTTATATGAATGCTCATACAAACTTATAAGTTAAGGGATCTTCTGCAAGGCTCCCATCATATAAAAAGTCTCATACCAATTTATACGTTGGTGTGTCGGTTGTATGAAAATATGAGTGTAGTGATATGCTATGCCATGATTCATGAAAGTACAACTCACGCACACGACTCTATGCGCACAGACCTTTAGTTCCCCCTATTTGGGCAGCTAGCTTCACTCCCAGGATCCTCCGTAGTGGCAAATGGAGACATTGGGTTGGGCCCCCACTCCTAGGCGGGTATCCACACTACCAGACCTAGCCCTTCCGTATGTCCCTAGAAGAACACAACCTAGATTATCCTCGTACTAATGCTGGCCATATCTACCAGACTTTCTTTGGCTAAGTGTACCACACCGCCGAGTCAACGTATCGACGTCGGTGTGAACGACCATCCAATACCGAAGACCCACCACCTTATTTTGTATCCAAAATCTTTCGAGCCACCGGCTCCCCGGACTAACCCGTCCGTGCATCTACCTTCCGAACCTACCGTCCGGATAGCAATCAAACCAACCTAATCAACCTCCCGAGCTACCAGGATGTGTGAATGTGAAACCCTTGTTATACTAGTTGCTATTGTAGTTTATTATTCCTACTATTTAGGTTAGCCCAAGACTGCTCAAGGTATTCCCCGTGAAGGGTTCTCGAGGGCACTAGGAACTACGATGGGCTGAAGCCCAAAGCTCCCTTTCATAAGGCACTTACTATTATTGGTTGTTACCTAGTTCCCAATCCCTTAAATATTGTACTGGATCTAACCCTAGTGTATTGAAACTCTCTCCTACGGGGAAGACGATGTTTCGTCGACCCCGAGCGCCTCCTAACACTAGCCAAACTTCTCACTCCTCATCATGACTTCCGTTGATAGTCTCATTTCCCTTACCAGACCAACAAACTAAAATCCCAACTCCCTAAGTTCATTTTGCACCATATCTTGATTTCTGCATGTTTTACTAAACGCAGACCATCCTAAGCTATATGACGTGTACAATGGGAGGTACTCAAAATAATCATCCAATATCCCTATAATAATTATTGGGTGGCTATCGTGACATGTTTTGCCTAAATCCAGAATTTCATAATTTTTCTAATTTATCTGATAATTTATTTAATTTCTCTAGTAATCCAAAAACCTAAGTTTGAACATGAAGTACCAATTTCAGACATGCAAATGCTCCACAAAATTCATGATAAATACAAGATGATTATTTAACATATAATCCAAGGTCCCCCAATTTTACAGCAAGGTTTGGGCCTCTAACGCTAATTTTAAATGTAACCTTCATTAATCATTTTTAAGAGACAAGTACAGCAAGAATACTTCCAAAAATTCTGCGAAAATGCAAACATGTACATAATGATCAGTAAATACACTATACCAAGTTTTATAATTGTTTAACAAGAAATGAACTCTGACAGAATTATTTTACAAGTTCCCAAATTTATGAGCTTGTGAAGTAGGTACTGTAATTATGTATCTAAAAATCCTATTAAAATTCATAGATGAGCATAATGATCTAAAACTTCCTCTGTCTAATTTTCATGACTTCCCAATTGACAGTGAGTTCACAATATCCAAATAATTAAGTAGGGGTAACACATGCATTACAAAGGAAGTACTAAGATTATTGCACCAAAATTCACAATTAAATTTCCATAGGTTCATACTACCCATATGACTACACTACCCAAATATCATCATTGTTCAATGAGTTTTAATACCCTATTCTATCACTACAAAGTTTTGTGACCCATAGAGCTACAATTTTCATGTTGACAACTTTTTCTGAAACAACACACAAGTATTTTAAATATTTAGGTTAAAACTGATCAGTAAACATGACAGAAATACAAAAAAAATCAAAATAAATATATAAGATCCAGCATGAATCTTGAAGCAGATCCAACGCCTCCTGGTCATTTTCTTCCTCCAGCCAAGGGCTAGGATTGACCGAACCTGGAGCAACTTACAAGCCCTTTTCCCAGCCATCCAACCACCTCCCTGGCCGGCCACCACCGCCATCACCTTCGTTTAGGTGGGGGCTATCGTCGGGCGGAGGCACGGCCGCCGGCGGGGTGGATTCTGGTGAACCCGAGTGGTTGAAAAACCATGAAATTTCTGAAATTTCCCTCACCCAATCCGACTCAATTGATCCCGATTTCTCTCCTAAAGGATTTAAATATCTAGCCCACGAAGAGAGGAGTAGAGGAGGACCTTTAAATGGGCTTGCCGACGAGTGTGGTGGTGGTGTGCATGGCCGGTGGTGGAGCTTGCCGGTGTTCTGCAACAGCACTACCAAGGTGCACTGCTCCTTCAGGTAAAGTGTGGAAACGCCTCCTCTGAGTCTAGGGATGCTTTTAAGATCATCAATTGGGGGAGGGGAAGGGCCTAACTTGGCTCCACCATTAATGGCCTTAACATGAAGGTTTCGGCCATGGTGGATTCACTGCACCCAGCCACTGGAAAGGGCTGGAAAGTGCCTTAATCTTCCCCTAACTGACCAGGGAGGTAGATTCCAGCAAGAAGAGAGGGCCTTTGGCCTTCCAAGCCATGAATGGCCTTCATTCCCCACTTTCTCTCTCCTCCATTAAAGGGGAAAATGAAGCTTTTCTCTCTCCTAGTCATCAATGCCGATTTTGATGTCTCCTCTAGCCTATTGGCAGCCCACTAACTCATATTAATAATAAAAATGAGGTTAGCCCAAGTGGGGGAAATGAGTTTGAGCTTGGGTTAGCCCATTTGGGCTAATTTGACCTAACACTAGAATAGAGTTGACCTTGGTCAACATGACCATTTGGATTGACCCCAATGGGTCCTTGGTGACCCACTGGCCATCCTTAAGATCTAGGAAGACTTGGGTAGGGTTGGTTGGGCATCTTGGGGGGTCACTTGACCCTTAGTTAGGGCATTTTGACCCTTTTTGAAGCTAGGGTTGACTTGGGTCAACTTAGTCTCTTTGCCTGACCCCAATGGGTCCTTGGTGACCCATTGGCCTACCCTAAGATCTCAGAAGGGTTGGGTAGGGTTTACTTGGCACTTTGGAGGTCACTTGACCCTTAGTAAGTGCACTTTGACCACTTTGGGCTAGAGTTGACTTGGGTCAATTTAGCCTCTTGGGTTGTGCCCAATGGGTCCTTGGTGACCCATTGACCTAACTTAAGGTCTAGGAAGACTTAGGTAGGGTTGGTTGGGCATATTAAGGGCACATTGGGCTTAGTTAGGGCACCTTGCCCATTTTAGGCCTAGGATGATCCTAGGTCAACTTGGCCACCCTGGGATAATTCCAATGGACCCTTAGGGCTCCAATGTACCTTCCAATGGTTTAGGGATATTGTGGTGGGGTCATGGGGTCATGTTGAAGTCCTCTGGTCATCCTAAACTACTATTTATAATTCTACTATTTGTAGACCATGGTGATTTCTGATGAATTGTAAATATACCTATTTTTCTGTACATTAATTTAGTCATTTTCCTTTCTTTTTGTCGTTTTTACTTATTTTTATTCAATAAAATGCTCATAATTTTGTAAATATTATACTAACTTATTTTATTTTATTTTTCAGGAAAAAATGAAAATCTGCCAAAAAATTGACATGTCACGCCCGTGACATATTGGTCACGCCCGAGACCAGGGCGTGACACGTCAAAAGCCGTGAAATCTGCGAATTTTGAAGACCAAAGCCTGACACGCCCGGGGTCACACCCGTGTCACCCGACACGGGGCGTGACCCAAGCCCGTGACACTCCACTCGACGATTTCATCTCGACGATCGTCGAGTGTCGACACAAGCAGTCACGCCTAGAGTCACGCCCGTGACCTAGGGCGTGACACCTCTTTCCGCTCGACGATTTTCAACTCGACACTTTCAGCTCGACATTCGTCGAGTGTCGACACCAGCTGACATGCCCAGAGTCACGCCCGTGACCTGGGGCGTGACCTTTCCAGCTAGCCCGACAAGACCTGCCCGAAGACTTTCGGCGCGCACCGCGCCCAGATCCACCTACCTGTCACGCCCCCTGTCACGCCCGTGACCAAGGGCGTGACCACTGCGAGACCGCCACGTGTCCAGCCCGAAGTCAACTTTCCCGTCAAATCGCCGGCCGCCTTCCAAATAGTACTGTCACGCCCCCTGTCACGCCCGTGACCAAGGCGTGACCCTTGTAATTTTTTTCTATAAATTCAGAGGTCTCCTTTGAATTCCTGTTCCACTTTTTGGATCCATTTTGTAAGGGGAGGTGCTGCTCGGATGAGTTCCAAATGTGTTGTAAGGGATATTTTCTCCCTCTTTTCTTTTTTTTAGCTTTGTAATAACTTTTTTTATTAATGCAATTGTAGTTTTTTTTCCATTTAACCCTTGGACTCCATCTATGTTTCATCCCTCATGCAATCTTATCTTTTTATTTTTGTTTTAACTTAGTTTTTGTCTTTTTAAAAGGCGTGTGTGAGTGTATGAGTATAGTTTTCACTTTTATGTTTTCAATTTCTTACTTAGTTTTGTTAATTTAGATTTTTATAGCTTTTATTTCATTCCTATAACTCATAAAAACGCTTTAAAGTGTCTTTCTTTTTTTCTTTAACTTAGCTTTTTCGTTTTAGGTTGTAAAACGTTTTCTTTCTTTTTACTTTATTTACACTTTTTTAGCGTTTTTATCAAGTTATTAGGAATGATAACATAGTTTTTTTAATTTTTCGTGAACTTAGTTTTTTCATTAAAACTTTTGTCCGTTTAATTTTTTCGTCTTCTTTTTATGCATTTCTACCGCATTCTAGCGGTAGAAATGTATTCGTTTTTATTTTCGATCACTTGCATTTTTGCATTTATTTGCAAAACTTTCTTCCCGTTTAATTTTTATATCAGCTTTTTATGCATTTCTACCGCATTCTAGCGGTAGAAATGCAGTTGTTTTAATTTTCGGCAACTTAGTTTTTTTGCAATTTTTTATGTATGCGCATTTATTTCTGCCTACTCGTTAAGAGTTAAATGGCGCTCGCTTATTTTACTTTCTGTAGAGTGCGTGAGTTTGTAATTTTTCTTTTTTCTGCCTACTCACTTGAGTTTAATGGCTGGGATTTTATTTCAGTAGAGTGCGTGTGTTTTCATTTATGTCCGAGAGAGTGTGTGCGTGCGTTGCATTTATTTTGTCCTACTCGTTGAGTAGGACCCGTATTTATTTTTTTTCTCCTACTCATTTGAGTAGACTTGCGTGTGTGCGTTTTACTGCTTTCATTTCTCCCGCCCACGCATTTGCGCCGGGACTCGCAATTTACTGCTTCTTCAGTCCCACTCGTTTGGGTAGGACTCGCAATTTACTGCTTTCTTCAGTCCTACTCGTTTGGGTAGGACTTGCAATTTTCAGCTTTCCTTTACTGCTTTCATTTACTGCTTTCATTTTCAGCTTTCTTTCCTGCTTTATTTATTGCTTTCCTCGCAAGCCGTCCTCATTCCGATGAGTGGCTAACAGTTCTTAGCCCTCGCCATCGAAGAGCATTGGGACAGATAAAGTAGCTTAAAATAATTAAAGGTCGTATCTTTCTAATTAATTAATAGTACTTAAGGTTTGCCCGGGTTTAACGACGCGTAGGACCACATATCGATGTGTGGGCCCATATTCCGTTTTCCATAACGCTCGCCGAGAGGCGTGCGTATGGACAGATCACCCTTGGCAAAGAGAGTTCCGCACTAACCCTCGAGAGAGGAGGCGCGCCAACTCTACGGATTGGGTTCCCCACCCAATAGCGGGGTTCTTAGCGTAATGCGGGCGTTAAGAGAATCCTTCGTCGGACTAGCGTTCGGTCGAATAGTCTTAGCGTTCAGGTGAGCGATAGTCCTAGAGATAGGTGAGCTCATTTAGTGGAACCTCCACGGCCAAGTCTCCGCCTTAATTAATTAGAAATTTAGGAGCTCTTTTTATTTAAAGTCTATTTTAGTTCAATTGTTTGTTTCGGTGCCATCGAGCTAAGCTCTTCATCGGCACCACCTTCTTGCTTTCTTTTTATGCTTTTCATTTTCTTTCTGCCTTTTATTACTGCATTTTTATTATAATAAATATCCCGACAGATAATTATCGGTAAATAATAGTCCCCTCCAGGGAAGAGTAGAAATAATCGAACCGGACCCGAGAACAATACGACCTCGATATTCCACCCGGATATATCCTGTACTACTCACGATAGGTGCACTTGCCTCCTTTCGTTAAAACTCGATTTCTAAACCTTTTTTATATCCAAAATAAATAAATAAATACCGCGCCCCGTTTTCTTAAATAAATTCACTTCCGCCTTTTTTCGCAAATAAAACCGCCGGGTCGCCGCGTGATCGTAAATAATTTTGGAGTTTTAACCTGCATCAAGTTTTTGGCGCCGTTGCCGGGGAATTTTAGGTTCGTTATTTTAACCCTGGAAATCTATTAATTTTACCTATATATATTTATATATATATAAAAAAAAAAACTTAAATTAGTTTGGCCAACTAAAAAAATTTATAATATAATAATAATAATAACTTAAATATATCTATTTACAAATTTATAAAACCAAAAAAATTGAAAAACTCAAAACAAAAAAATTTTTGAAAACCTTAAAATTAAAATTTGAAAACTATAAAACTAAAAAAAAAACTAAACAAAAAAAAAAAACTAAAAATCCAAAAAATGAAAAAAAAAAACTTAGAAAAAAATATTTTTATTTTCATTCTTGTTTTTGAAAAAAACAAAAAAAACAAAAAATTGAAAATGAAAACTTAAAATATATTTTCCTTATAAAAAAAAACAAAACAAAAAAATTAATAATTTGTTTTAAAAAAAAAAAAAAAAAAAACAAACCAAAAAAAAAAAAACGTAAGTATATATTTTTTTAATTTAATTTAACTTATTTTATTTTGATTCGGCGCGGTCCTCACTCTTGTGCGCGCTAGGGGATCGCTTTTTTATCACGTAGTGGTCGCTAAGGCCTTAGCTACCTCCGACTCCCCCACGCACATCGCCCCCCTACCGCCCGCGATCTTTAGGCCGAGTTTAATCTTTTTGTTTTTTTCTGTTTTCTTTTTGCTTTTTTTTCTTCTAAATAATGCAGGGTTGCGACCTGCGCCTTCCGGACTCGTCTAAGGAAGCTCCTACCCTCCCTTTTTCCTTTTTGTACTTATTATCTTTTGTATATTATCTGTTCCGCATACTTAGATTGCAACATTGGGGACAATGTTGGGTTTAAGTATGGGGGTGTTTTCCTATTCTGCACTTTTTATATTCAGTACTTAAAAAAAAAAAAAAAAAATATACAAAAAATGCAAAAATCAAAAACTTAAAATTTTTTTTTTTTTTTTTTTTAATAATAATAATAAAAAAAATTTTCAACAAAAATCATAAAAGTTCAAAAAAAAAAAAATTCATAAAATAAAAATTCAAAAAAAAAAATCTCTCTTCCCCCCCTCATCTTCTTTTTTGTAAAAACTTGCGTCTTGCCTGCCCGCGACGGTCGACTCATCGAACCAACCATTCAAATAAGAGTCTGTTCGCGGGGCCGCAATCGAGTTTTTACTTTGCCTTTTTTGTAAAAATCTCTCTTTCCCCCCTATCTTCTTTGTAAATAACTCTTCTTTCTCTCCTCGTTCTTGTAAATTACTTATCTACAAAAACTAAAAATCAAAAAAATTAGAAAAAATCCAAAAACCCCAAAAAAAAAAAGATAAAAAATCTAAAAAAAATCTTAAAAAGATAATAATTAAAACACAAAAAAAATGATAAAATCCCTAAAAAATCAAAAAAAAAAAATGTTTTGTTTAATTATGTAACAAAATAATTCGAATACACCATATCTTAACTCTTTTTTGTTTTCCAAAAATCTAGTTTCGAGTTAATTTATATGCGAATTTTAGTTATTCTTTGCTTACTATTCGTTTATTAATTAAAGTTCGATAGATTTAAGTATCTGGGGTTAAGTCTTAAAGAATTTTTTATGTCTTTTCCTTATAATAGGGAACTTGTTTTTCACCACCACTTCTAATTTTATAAATAGAAGCTCGTTTTTTATGTTAGAAAATAACATCCATGGATTTCAATTATTTCAACTTCATGCTTTTAGAAACATTGGAACGTTCATTTTAAAAAGGTTGCTCTCAAAACTTTTTGATTAAAAGCTAGTTTTATTTTTGAAAAACTAAACCCACTTTCATTTTTTTTCGTGTCTTAATTGACATGATTCCCCCCTATCCCTTAAAAGATCCTATGTCAATGGGAATAAGATTTCGTTCCGTAAACATAGGCACCCAATAATTTAAAAAGATTATATATGGAGTAAGAGGATAAAATTCTTTACTCCTACAAATATACATTGGGTTAATTTTATTTATTATGAAGAAAGAAAAAAAAAGTTTTTATGTGTTAGGAAAATAAGATTTCGTTTTCCTAACTATCCAAAAGAAAAAAAATTGGAGGTTCGAGAAAAAATTACCTCACCTCAATATTCAAGCCTTCTTCATAAACCACCAAACCACTTAGCCTATTTCAATGATTCTAGACTTAATTTAAATTTTTTTGAGAGCATAATTTTTAAATTGCATTATTTCCTTTAACTTCTTTTTAGCTAAAGTTTTTTGTATAAATCCAATCCATCTTTGTTAAACTAACAAAAATAAATTTTTGCTTTCTATTTTATTTCTTCTAGAAGTCTTTTTGAAACTCTTCCTCTATTTATAACATTTCATAAATTAGGATTTAATTCTTTAAACCCCGGATGTTTATTTTGATCTTCCTTTTAATTAATTCAAGCGGTAGCTAAACTTAGGATTTTTTTTTATTCCTTATAAGTTCATCTCCAACTTTTGCTCTGGAATAGCAAAAGCTTAAGTATGGGGGTATTTGATGAATTGTAAATATACCTATTTTTCTGTACATTAATTTAGTCGTTTTCCTTTCTTTTTGTCGTTTTTACTTATTTTTATTCAATAAAATGCTCATAATTTTGTAAATATTATACTAACTTATTTTATTTTATTTTTCAGGAAAAAATGAAAATCTGCCAAAAAATTGACATGTCACGCCCGTGACATATTGGTCACGCCCGTGACCAGGGCGTGACACGTCAAAAGCCGTGAAATCTGCGAATTTTGAAGACCAAAGCCTGACACGCCCGGGGTCACGCCCGTGTCACCCGACACGGGGCGTGACCCAAGCTCGTGACACTCCACTCGACGATTTCATCTCGACGATCGTCGAGTGTCGACACAAGCAGTCATGCCTAGAGTCACGCCCGTGACCTAGGGCGTGACACCTCTTTCCGCTCGACGATTTTCAACTCGACACTTTCAGCTCGACATTCGTCGAGTGTCGACACCAGCTGACACGCCCAGAGTCACGCCCGTGACCTGGGGCGTGACCTTTCCAGCTAGCCCGACAAGACCTGCCCGAAGACTTTCGGCGCGCACTGCGCCCAGATCCACCTACCTGTCACGCCCCCTGTCACGCCCGTGACCAAGGGCGTGACCACTGCGAGACTGCCACGTGTCCAGCCCGAAGTCAACTTTCCCGTCAAATCGCCGGCCGCCTTCCAAATAGTACTGTCACGCCCCCTGTCACGCCCGTGACCAAGGGCGTGACCCTTGTAAATTTTTTCTATAAATTCAGAGGGTCTCCTTTGAATTCCTGTTCCACTTTTTGGATCCATTTTGTAAGGGGAGGTGCTGCTCGGATGAGTTCCAAATGTGTTGTAAGGGATATTTTCTCCCTCTTTCTCTTTTTTTTAGCTTTGTAATAACTTTTTTTATTAATGCAATTGTAGTTTTTTTTTTCCATTACAACCCTTGGACTCCATCTATGTTTCATCCCTCATGCAATCTTATCTTATTTATTTTTGTTTTAACTTAGTTTTTGTCTTTTTAAAAGGCGTGTGTGAGTGTATGAGTATAGTTTTCACTTTTATGTTTTCAATTTCTTACTTAGTTTTGTTAATTTAGATTTTTATAGCTTTTATTTCATTCCTATAACTCATAAAAACGCTTTAAAGTGTCTTTCTTTTTTTCTTTAACTTAGCTTTTTCGTTTTAGGTTGTAAAACGTTTTCTTTCTTTTTACTTTATTTACACTTTTTTAGCGTTTTTATCAAGTTATAGGAATGATAACATAGTTATTTTAATTTTTTCGTGAACTTAGTTTTTTCATTTAAAACTTTTGTCCGTTTAATTTTTTCGTCTTCTTTTTATGCATTTCTACCGCATTCTAGCGGTAGAAATGTATTCGTTTTTATTTTTCGATCACTTGCATTTTTGCATTTATTTGCAAAACTTTCTTCCCGTTTAATTTTTATATCAGCTTTTTATGCATTTCTACCGCATTCTAGCGGTAGAAATGCAGTTGTTTTAATTTTCGGCAACTTAGTTTTTTTGCAATTTTTTATGTATGCGCATTTATTTCCGCCTACTCGTTAAGAGTTAAATGGCGCTCGCTTATTTTACTTTCTGTAGAGTGCGTGAGTTTGTAATTTTTCTTTTTTCCGCCTACTCACTTGAGTTTAATGGCTGGATTTTATTTCAGTAGAGTGCGTGTGTTTTCATTTATGTCGAGAGAGTGTGTGCGTGCGTTGCATTTATTTTGTCCTACTCGGTTGAGTAGGACCCGTATTTATTTTCTCCTACTCATTTGAGTAGGACTTGCGTGTGTGCGTTTTACTTCTTTCATTTCTCCCGCCCACGCATTTGCGCCGGGACTCGCAATTTACTGCTTTCTTCAGTCCCACTCGTTTGGGTAGGACTCGCAATTTACTGCTTTCTTCAGTCCTACTCGTTTGGGTAGGACTTGCAATTTTCAGCTTTCCTTTACTGCTTTCATTTACTGCTTTCATTTTCAGCTTTCTTTCCTGCTTTATTTATTGCTTTCCTCGCAAGCCGTCCCCATTCCGATGAGTGGCTAACAGTTCTTAGCCCTCGCCATCGAAGAGCATTAGGACAGATAAAGTAGCTTAAAATAATTAAAGGTCGTATCTTTCTAATTAATTAATAGTACTTAAGGTTTGCCCGGGGTTAACGACGCGTAGGACCACATATCGATGTGTGGGCCCTATTTCCGTTTTCCATACGCTCGCCGAGAGGCCGTGCGTATGGACAGATCACCCCTTGGCAAAGAGAGTTCCGCACTAACCCTCGAGAGAGGAGGCGCGCCAACTCTACCGGATTGGGTTCCCCACCCAATAGCGGGGTTCTTAGCGTAATGCGGGCGTTAAGAGGAATCCTTCATCGGACTAGCGTTCGGTCGAATAGTCTTAGCGTTCAGGTGAGCGATAGTCCTAGAGATAGGTGAGCTCATTTTAGTGGAACCTCCACGGCCAAGTCTCCGCCTTAATTAATTAGAAATTTAGGAGCTCTTTTTATTTAAAGTCTATTTTAGTTCAATTGTTTTTTTCGGTGCCATCGAGCTAAGCTCTTCATCGGCACCACCTTCTTGCTTTCTTTTTATGCTTCATTTTCTTTCTGCCTTTTTATTACTGCCTTTTTATTATATATAAAATATCCCGACAAGATAATTATCGGTAAAATAATAGTCCCCTCCAGGGAAGAGTAGAAATAATCGAACCGGACCCGAGAACAATACGACCTCGATATTCCACCCGGAATATCCTGTACTACTCACGATAGGTGCACTTGCCTCCTTTCGTTAAAACTCGATTTCTAAACCTTTTTTATATCCAAAATAAATAAATAAATACGCGCGCCCCGTTTTCTTAAATAAATTCACTTCCGCCTTTTTTTCGCAAATAAACCGCCGGGTCGCCGCGTGATCGTAAATAATTTTGGAGTTTTAACCTGCATCAAGTTTATTTGATGAATTGTAAATATACCTATTTTTCTGTACATTAATTTAGTCGTTTTCCTTTCTTTTTGTCGTTTTTTACTTATTTTTATTCAATAAAATGCTCATAATTTTGTAAATATTATACTAACTTATTTTATTTTATTTTTCAGGAAAAAATGAAAATCTGCCAAAAAATTGACATGTCACGCCCGTGACATATTGGTCACGCCCGTGACCAGGGCGTGACACGTCAAAAGCCGTGAAATCTGCGAATTTTGAAGACCAAAGCCTGACACGCCCGGGGTCACGCCCGTGTCACCCGACACGGGGCGTGACCCAAGCCCGTGACACTCCACTCGACGATTTCATCTCGACGATCGTCGAGTGTCGACACAAGCAGTCACGCCTAGAGTCACGCCCGTGACCTAGGGCGTGACACCTCTTTCCGCTCGACGATTTTCAACTCGACACTTTCAGCTCGACATTCGTCGAGTGTCGACACCAGCTGACACGCCCAGAGTCACGCCCGTGACCTGGGGCGTGACCTTTCCAGCTAGCCCGACAAGACCTGCCCGAAGACTTTCGGCGCGCACCGTGCCCAGATCTACCTACCTGTCACGCCCCCTGTCACGCCCGTGACCAAGGGCGTGACCACTGCGAGACCGCCACGTGTCCAGCCCGAAGTCAACTTTCCCGTCAAATCGCCGGCCGCCTTCCAAATAGTACTGTCACGCCCCCTGTCACGCCCGTGACCAAGGGCGTGACCCTTGTAAATTTTTTCTATAAATTCAGAGGGTCTCCTTTGAATTCCTGTTCCACTTTTTGGATCCATTTTGTAAGGGGAGGTGCTGCTCGGATGAGTTCCAAATGTGTTGTAAGGGATATTTTCTCCCTCTTTCTCTTTTTTTTTTAGCTTTGTAATAACTTTTTTTATTAATGCAATTGTAGTTTTTTTTCCATTACAACCCTTGGACTCCATCTATGTTTCATCCCTCATGCAATCTTATCTTATTTATTTTTGTTTTAACTTAGTTTTTGTCTTTTTAAAAGGCGTGTGTGAGTGTATGAGTATAGTTTTCACTTTTATGTTTTCAATTTCTTACTTAGTTCTGTTAATTTAGATTTTTATAACTTTTATTTCATTCCTATAACTCATAAAAACGCTTTAAAGTGTCTTTCTTTTTTTCTTTAACTTAGCTTTTTCGTTTTAGGTTGTAAAACGTTTTCTTTCTTTTTACTTTATTTACACTTTTTTAGCGTTTTTATCAAGTTATAGGAATGATAACATAGTTATTTTAATTTTTCGTGAACTTAGTTTTTTCATTTAAAACTTTTGTCCGTTTAATTTTTTCGTCTTCTTTTTATGCATTTCTACCGCATTCTAGCGGTAGAAATGTATTCGTTTTTATTTTTCGATCACTTGCATTTTTGCATTTATTTGCAAAAACTTTCTTCCCGTTTAATTTTTATATCAGCTTTTTATGCATTTCTACCGCATTCTAGCGGTAGAAATGCAGTTGTTTTAATTTTCGGCAACTTAGTTTTTTTGCAATTTTTTATGTATGCGCATTTATTTCCGCCTACTCGTTAAGTGTTAAATGGCGCTCGCTTATTTTACTTTCTGTAGAGTGCGTGAGTTTGTAATTTTTCTTTTTTCCGCCTACTCACTTGAGTTTAATGGCTGGATTTTATTTCAGTAGAGTGCGTGTGTTTTCATTTATGTCGAGAGAGTGTGTGCGTGCGTTGCATTTATTTTGTCCTACTCGGTTGAGTAGGACCCGTATTTATTTTCTCCTACTCATTTGAGTAGGACTTGCGTGTGTGCGTTTTACTGCTTTCATTTCTCCCGCCCACGCATTTGCGCCGGGACTCGCAATTTACTGCTTTCTTCAGTCCCACTCGTTTGGGTAGGACTCGCAATTTACTGCTTTCTTCAGTCCTACTCGTTTGGGTAGGACTTGCAATTTTCAGCTTTCCTTTACTGCTTTCATTTACTGCTTTCATTTTCAGCTTTCTTTCCTGCTTTATTTATTGCTTTCCTCGCAAGCCGTCCCCATTCCGATGAGTGGCTAACAGTTCTTAGCCCTCGCCATCGAAGAGCATTGGGACAGATAAAGTAGCTTAAAATAATTAAAGGTCGTATCTTTCTAATTAATTAATAGTACTTAAGGTTTGCCCGGGGTTAACGACGCGTAGGACCACATATCGATGTGTGGGCCCTATTTCCGTTTTCCATACGCTCGCCGAGAGGCCGTGCGTATGGACAGATCACCCCTTGGCAAAGAGAGTTCCGCACTAACCCTCGAGAGAGGAGGCGCGCCAACTCTACCGGATTGGGTTCCCCACCCAATAGCGGGGTTCTTAGCGTAATGCGGGCGTTAAGAGGAATCCTTCATCGGACTAGCGTTCGGTCGAATAGTCTTAGCGTTCAGGTGAGCGATAGTCCTAGAGATAGGTGAGCTCATTTTAGTGGAACCTCCACGGCCAAGTCTCCGCCTTAATTAATTAGAAATTTAGGAGCTCTTTTTATTTAAAGTCTATTTTAGTTCAATTGTTTTTTCGGTGCCATCGAGCTAAGCTCTTCATCGGCACCACCTTCTTGCTTTCTTTTTATGCTTTCATTTTCTTTCTGCCTTTTTATTACTGCCTTTTTATTATATATAAAATATCCCGACAAAATAATTATCGGTAAAATAATAGTCCCCTCCAGGGAAGAGTAGAAATAATCGAACCGGACCCGAGAACAATACGACCTCGATATTCCACCCGGAATATCCTGTACTACTCACGATAGGTGCACTTGCCTCCTTTCGTTAAAACTCGATTTCTAAACCTTTTTTATATCCAAAATAAATAAATAAATACGCGCGCCCCGTTTTCTTAAATAAATTCACTTCCGCCTTTTTTCGCAAATAAAACCGCCGGGTCGCCGCGTGATCGTAAATAATTTTGGAGTTTTAACCTGTATCAAGTTTATTTGATGAATTGTAAATATACCTATTTTTCTGTACATTAATTTAGTCGTTTTCCTTTCTTTTTGTCGTTTTTACTTATTTTTATTCAATAAAATGCTCATAATTTTGTAAATATTATACTAACTTATTTTATTTTATTTTTCAGGAAAAAATGAAAATCTGCCAAAAAATTGACATGTCACGCCCGTGACATATTGGTCACGCCCGTGACCAGGGCGTGACACGTCAAAAGCCGTGAAATCTGCGAATTTTGAAGACCAAAGCCTGACACGCCCGGGTCACGCCCGTGTCACCCGACACGGGGCGTGACCCAAGCCCGTGACACTCCACTCGACGATTTCATCTCGACGATCGTCGAGTGTCGACACAAGCAGTCACGCCTAGAGTCACGCCCGTGACCTAGGGCGTGACACCTCTTTCCGCTCGACGATTTTCAACTCGACACTTTCAGCTCGACATTCGTCGAGTGTCGACACCAGCTGACACACCCAGAGTCACGCCCGTGACCTAGGGCGTGACCTTTCCAGCTAGCCCGACAAGACCTGCCCGAAGACTTTCGGCGCGCACCGCGCCCAGATCCACCTACCTGTCACGCCCCCTGTCACGCCCGTGACCAAGGGCGTGACCACTGCGAGACCGCCACGTGTCCAGCCCGAAGTCAACTTTCCCGTCAAATCGCCGGCCGCCTTCCAAATAGTACTGTCACGCCCCCTGTCACGCCCGTGACCAAGGGCGTGACCCTTGTAAATTTTTTCTATAAATTCAGAGGGTCTCCTTTGAATTCCTGTTCCACTTTTTGGATCCATTTTGTAAGGGGAGGTGCTGCTCGGATGAGTTCCAAATGTGTTGTAAGGGATATTTTCTCCCTCTTTCTCTTTTTTTTAGCTTTGTAATAACTTTTTTTATTAATGCAATTGTAGTTTTTTTTCCATTACAACCCTTGGACTCCATCTATGTTTCATCCCTCATGCAATCTTATCTTATTTATTTTTGTTTTAACTTAGTTTTTGTCTTTTTAAAAGGCGTGTGTGAGTGTATGAGTATAGTTTTCACTTTTATGTTTTCAATTTCTTACTTAGTTTTGTTAATTTAGATTTTTATAGCTTTTATTTCATTCCTATAACTCATAAAAACGCTTTAAAGTGTCTTTCTTTTTTTCTTTAACTTAGCTTTTTCGTTTTAGGTTGTAAAACGTTTTCTTTCTTTTTACTTTATTTACACTTTTTTAGCGTTTTTATCAAGTTATAGGAATGATAACATAGTTATTTTAATTTTTCGTGAACTTAGTTTTTTCATTTAAAACTTTTGTCCGTTTAATTTTTTCGTCTTCTTTTTATGCATTTCTACCGCATTCTAGCGGTAGAAATGTATTCGTTTTTATTTTTCGATCACTTGCATTTTTGCATTTATTTGCAAAAACTTTCTTCCCGTTTAATTTTTATATCAGTTTTTTATGCATTTCTACCGCATTCTAGCGGTAGAAATGCAGTTGTTTTAATTTTCGGCAACTTAGTTTTTTTGCAATTTTTTATGTATGCGCATTTATTTCCGCCTACTCGTTAAGAGTTAAATGGCGCTCGCTTATTTTACTTTCTGTAGAGTGCGTGAGTTTGTAATTTTTCTTTTTTCCGCCTACTCACTTGAGTTTAATGGCTGGATTTTATTTCAGTAGAGTGCGTGTGTTTTCATTTATGTCGAGAGAGTGTGTGCGTGCGTTGCATTTATTTTGTCCTACTCGGTTGAGTAGGACCCGTATTTATTTTCTCCTACTCATTTGAGTAGGACTTGCGTGTGTGCGTTTTACTGCTTTCATTTCTCCCGCCCACGCATTTGCGCCGGGACTCGCAATTTACTGCTTTCTTCAGTCCCACTCGTTTGGGTAGGACTCGCAATTTACTGCTTTCTTCAGTCCTACTCGTTTGGGTAGGACTTGCAATTTTCAGCTTTCCTTTACTGCTTTCATTTACTGCTTTCATTTTCAGCTTTCTTTCCTGCTTTATTTATTGCTTTCCTCGCAAGCCGTCCCCATTCCGATGAGTGGCTAACAGTTCTTAGCCCTCGCCATCGAAGAGCATTGGGACAGATAAAGTGGCTTAAAATAATTAAAGGTCGTATCTTTCTAATTAATTAATAGTACTTAAGGTTTGCCCGGGGTTAACGACGCGTAGGACCACATATCGATGTGTGGGCCCTATTTCCGTTTTCCATACGCTCGCCGAGAGGCCGTGCGTATGGACAGATCACCCCTTGGCAAAGAGAGTTCCGCACTAACCCTCGAGAGAGGAGGCGCGCCAACTCTACCGGATTGGGTTCCCCACCCAATAGCGGGGTTCTTAGCGTAATGCGGGCGTTAAGAGGAATCCTTCGTCGGACTAGCGTTCGGTCGAATAGTCTTAGCGTTCAGGTGAGCGATAGTCCTAGAGATAGGTGAGCTCATTTTAGTGGAACCTCCACGGCCAAGTCTCCGCCTTAATTAATTAGAAATTTAGGAGCTCTTTTTATTTAAAGTCTATTTTAGTTCAATTGTTTTTTCGGTGCCATCGAGCTAAGCTCTTCATCGGCACCACCTTCTTGCTTTCTTTTTATGCTTTCATTTTCTTTCTGCCTTTTTATTACTGCCTTTTTATTATATATAAAATATCCCGACAAGATAATTATCGGTAAAATAATAGTCCCCTCCAGGGAAGAGTAGAAATAATCGAACCGGACCCGAGAACAATACGACCTCGATATTCCACCCGGAATATCCTGTACTACTCACGATAGGTGCACTTGCCTCCTTTCGTTAAAACTCGATTTCTAAACCTTTTTTATATCCAAAATAAATAAATAAATACGCGCGCCCCGTTTTCTTAAATAAATTCACTTCCGCCTTTTTTCGCAAATAAAACCGCCGGGTCGCCGCGTGATCGTAAATAATTTTGGAGTTTTAACCTGCATCAATTTCCTACTACATGCCTAAGCTCACTTGATCTTCTTGGATTCCTAGGGTTTTGTCCTAACCTAGTCATGACAAAACCACTCTTAGGGGTCTAGTTGGAAATGGGATGTTACAACCTGCATGTTCCTACTATGTTCTTGTTGTTTTTGCCAAGTCGCTAAAGTGCGTCTTTTACATGTATAGGTTACGCGAAGTTGTGCGGGGCAGTCTGATTCCCAACGTTTTGATGAGAGTACGACACTAGTTGATATGCCTACACCTCCTCTATTTGCAGAGACTGAAAGCTTATTTACTGAGGTGTTGTTTGCCAGGATCCAGGCACAGCCTACTACGCAGGCGCGACCTGCGGAGGTGCCAGAACAGGTAGGTGTGAGGACCGAACCTGTTGCAGCTATTGTAGATTCCCGAGCAGCGGAACAATAACCGAAGCAATTCATGAGCTTCAATCCTCCTACATTTACGGGGGCAGGATGCTCAGCGCAGGCAGATGATTGGCTTGCACGCGTCAAGAGGATTTTGATGGCAATTCGAACAGAGGAGGAATAAAAAGTAACCTTGGACACTTTCCTGTTGGAAGGGGAGGCTCGGCTTTGGTGGGATGAAATGGAGCTGCACCACTTTGCAGGCAGACAACTGACGAAAGTCTCGATCGAGGAGTTTTCGAGACTGTTTTTAGAAAAGCACTTGCCATCGGCTCAACGCATAGCCATGAAAAATGAATTCTAGCGTCTCACTTTGGGAGAAAGTTGTGTTGATACCTACTTACATGAGTTTACAAGGTTGGGACGCTATGTTGGGTTGATATTTGCTGACAAAAAGCATAAAACCAATAGGTTCTACGAAGGGTTGCACGATGAGCTAAGATTCCTTCTCTTGAGTTCGGTGAACTAGGGGATTCATGCATTAGTTGATACGACTCGTGCGTTGGAGAAAGATAAGAAGCGGGTACAGGGAAAAAAGACTTGGCTGTGACAAAGTGTAAGACCACTTCCCCCAAACTTTTACCCGGGTCAGGCTGGAGGGAATCTTACTGCCCAAGACGTCCACCCAGTGATCTTTAGGGGCAACACCCCGCCTTATCTAAGCACTTGGTGGCGGCCTTGCTTGGCTGGAATCACAACACTCACAACACATCAGAGATTTGTAGAAGCATTAACAGGAAACCAGCATATAATATATATATCATCATATATATTTACACGAGTATAAGGTCTTAGCATATATATATATATAAAAGCCCCCTGTACAAATACTACATATAACTCCTCACTCTCTCTCCCTAGTCAGCTCGTCGGTACTCACGTCACGAAACTCTGAAGATGTTAGGGGTTCTTCTGCTCGAGTAGTTCTATCCGCAGGCGCAATCTCTTGCGGCTATGGGTCATTACGGTGCTCCATTTCTTGTGAATGGTTATTTAAACAACTGTTAGTCATAGAGCTAAGTAGAAACAAATCTCCTCCCCGGATCCATATCCTGGGGACGAACACACACCCACCCAGCAAAAGTAGATAGCCGAAGCAAGGGAGAGTTAGTACAACATTTGATATATATAGGCTAGAAGAAATTATAAGAAGCCCAACATAGTATAACCGGAAAAGAAGCAACAATAAATTAAAGCTCCACTAGCATAACATCACATTAGGTAATTACAACCTGTATCCTATTGCAGGCATTCACAGCCGCGTACATACCGCATGCATACACAGCCGCGTACATACCGCAGGCATACATAACCGCGCACACAACCTTATGTCGACATAGTATGGACCGCTTCTTTTCAAGCAGGGTAGCGAGCCCCGCGGGCCTCACCGATATGGCTGTCGGTGAGAGTGGCCAGTCTTGCCACTTCTGGGGGTGCTCGTACCACACAGCTGCAGGCCCCAACGTACAACCCCGTGTACTCTTAGATGTGAGTGACATCCGATGATTCATTTCGGCCGACTAGTGGAGGAAACACCAACGGAGAAAACATAACGGTCGGTCACCCGTGGTACTCATCTCCCTATCGCCTTGAGGCGTCGACCTTCCCACACAGGTACGAACGGTCTACGAAAGGGACTGACTCGCCATTATTTCATCGCAAACAATTCCCAAGTAATCAATCAAATAATCATGCTAATAAGCACCAGGTCTGCGGCGGCTTGCCCTACTATACATTAATGTTTAGGCAGTGATGCTCAGCTCAACTTTCGATAAGGAGTGTGAGAGCGCTTTATTTGAGGCTAAACTTGGAGGAACACCTCAACTCCGGTTAACCCCTACTATATAAGGCTCGACCTTTAAAGACAACTACTCGTGAGCAGGACACGAGTTTATAATAGAGAAATGCAGAAATGAAGTACGATAAATAAAGCTAATAAACAAAAGTTGCATAATTTAAGCACTGAAATGAAACGTGACATTATGAAACTGGAGTGGTACTGAAGCGAAAGTTCTTAATTGAACTGAACTTGACTAGTATGAGACTGGAGTGGTACTAAATTGAAAGTACTGAAATGAAATGAATTTGACTAGTACGAGACTGGAGTGGTACTAAATTGAAAGTACTTAACTGAAATGAACTTGACCAGTATGAGACTAGAGTAATACCGAATTGAAAATATTGAACTGAAATGAACTTGACCAGTACGAGACTGAAGTAGTACTGAATTGAAAGTACTGAACTGAAATGAACTTGACCAGTACGAGACTAGAGTGGTACTAAATCGAATGTACTGAACTGAAATGAACTTGACTAGTACGAGAGTCGAGTAGTGCCGAATTGAAAATATTGAACTGAAATGAACTTGACCAGTACGAGACTGGAGTAGTACTGAATTGAAAGTACTGAACTGAAATGAACTTGACTAGTACGAGACTAGAGTAGTACTGAATTGAAAGTGCTGAAATGAATTGAACTTGACCAGTATGAGACTGGAGTAGTACTGAATTGAAAGTACTGAACTGAAATGAACTTGACTAGTACAAGACTAGAGTAGTACTGAATTAAAAGTATTGAACTGAAATGAACTTGACCAGTACGAGATTGGAGTAGTACTGAATTGAAAGTACTGAACGAATAATGGAGCTGGAGCAGTGCAAGACTGGAATAATCACAAAGAAAATGGTTAGTAGTCCAATCAATCCACCCAGGAGGCCTCAGTTCCATTTCTGTTCTCAGGAATCACATTCAGTTCCATCTCCGTTCACAGGAGGCACATTTAGTTCTATTTCAGTTTTTAATAAGATTTCTTTGGACTACACCCATTATTAAGATCCGATTATGATTTGGCTGCGCCTTATTAATCACAGCTTAATCAGATCGGGGCTTATTAGGAGTTACACCCTCATTATTTATCGAGAATAATTTGTAACTCACTACTCGTACTCTCACTTTCTGATCGTGCACAGATCACCCGAGAGTCGAGGCACCCGACGGTTTCACGAAGTCTCGGAACTCATGGAGCTTGGTCACTTGCCTCGGCCACTCTCGTCGATACGTCAATTTGAATTTATTATTCAAATTAGAGAGGATAGTCGCGCACTCCAATTTTTATTTTCAAAGAAAATGAGCGTAATAATAATTTCCGAGAGCGACCCTAGGCTCTCAACAATATAGAGAAATTTCAATTTTAATCCCCAATTATCCAAATTTTGATACAACCTATAAGAGGGTCTAAATTGAGTCTGGAAAAGTTTTCATAATTTTTCGAAGAGTTTTGGGTCTTTAATTTGGTCAAATAATTTTTATTTAGGCTTTTAAAAATACCAAATCAACTCCAAAAATTCTTAAAAATTTTGTGGAGGAAGCCCTCAACAAGGGAAATATTTATCATGGTCAACACTTTTCCCTAGGAGCCAATTTTAGTCTCTGAAAAAAAATCAAACTCATCATTAATTATAACATTATAATATTATAAATATTATTATAATAATTTATATAATCTATAAAAAAAATTATACTATTCATCTTCCCCCCCCCACTGTACCGATTCCTGCCGCCCTTACAGGTTGTCCCTACCGCCGGCCGGCCGCCAGCCGGCCGTGACTCCGCCCTGGCCGGCTGCTCGGGGGTGGGCGCCCCCTCCAGCGATGGTCTGGCATCCTGCCGCCTCCTGCCATCGCCGGAGCCATTTCTTTTGAAATGTGGGGAGGGGGTGACGGAGGTGGGCTCCGGCCACCGGAGCTCGCATGCAAAACGTCCAAAAGATAGGAAGGAGGGAGAGGGAAAGTTTCTACTTGATGTTGGGGGGTTTGGCGGCCTCCAGCGAGTTCCGCCATTAATGGCGGTGGAAGGTGATGGAGCTCGGGCTTTGCCTTTTCCGGCGACCTGAGCTCCGGTAGAGCTTGGGGAGGGGTGGGGAATTTGCTCACTGAGCTGGGTAAGAGGAGAGGGGATGGTCATGGCCTTTTATTGTTGGGGGGAGGGGGCCATTTGGCTTGGGGCCAATGTTGGATTAATCCCCATAGAGAAGAGTTCCTCCTCTCCTTTTCCAGCTGAAGGAAACATGTGGCATTCATATGTGGGTCCAGTACATCCACTTGGCTTCATCTAAGGGAAGGAGAAGTTTGGTGGGCTTGGGCTTAAGCAAAGAGAAGAAGAATAGGGGAGTGGGAATTATTGTTGGGATTTCTCCAAGGCCCATTTCCACCTTAATTGTTAGTAGTGGAAATCCCAAATCTAGAGGAAAAAGGAGATCATGTAACCTTGGAGAGGAGGTGCACTCTTTGGGAAAAAAATTCCAAAAAAAAAATTTAAAGGGAGTGTTTGACCAAAGTCATCCCTAGGGTGGGTCATCCCATGGAGGTGAAAGTCAAAATAGGTTCAAGTCATCAGGGTTGGGTCAAAGTTGGGGGTGTCGGGTCAAAATTGGTGTGCGCACGCCTTTCGGTGCATAAATGAGCTTGATTTGACCACGATTTGACCGCCCAAAAGCGAAACTGACCGGAACCAATTCCGTTGACTTTGTATTGACCATACGAATACAACGCCACTGACAGGGGTCGAATCAGAGTTTGTTTGGTAAAAATCCAAAATCTGCGCGTCGTAGCACGATAAAATGGTCAAGATGTCCATGTCCGTCGTTAGATCTTGAATCACGACGTGGCAAGTTCCGATGTGCTCGTATCGACTATATGATGCCATAGGAACTGACGGAACTCAAATCAGAGTTCTCTAGACCGATATCCAAAGTCTGGCTCTCGTGGCATTTTTTCAAGGAATGGTTACATCCACCACATGACCTCAGGGTCTAACAGAACGAGTTCTGACGCGCTCGTATTGACTATACGAGGCCACATGAACTGACAGAATTCAAATCGGAGTTCTCTAGCTCTATTTCCCGCCTATGGTTACCTTCTACCGGGTCGTGGGTAGGGGTTTGGGTCACTTTTAATGGGCCTACTAGGGTTCTGGTGGCCCAATAAAAGTCGGGATGTTACAATCCAATAAAAATAAAAAGATTTTCGTCCCCGAAAATTTGCTCGAAGTAGGGGGAGAGAGTAATATACCTAGGGAAAGAGATCTGGGTGCTTTTCACGAATGAGCACCTCTGGTTCCCAAGTGTACTCATCTTGTCCATGATTTGACCATAATATCTTGACCATTGGGATGTTCTTATTACGTAGTTTCTTCACTTTATGATCTACGATCCTGATTGGTTCGAGCTGGACGGATCTGTCCGACCGCAGTTGTACTGGTGGTGTAGGTAGATGCTGCTCTGGTTGCCGGAGAACTTGTCTCAAGGAGGAGATATGAAACACATCATGGAGATTTCCCAGTTCTGGGGTAAGGGCTTACCGGTAGGCAACAGGGCCAACACGTTCTATCACATGATAGGGGCCCATGAAGCGTGGATCTAGCTTTTTTTGCTTCCTCAGTCGGGAGATACCATACAAGGGTTTGATTTTTAAAAACACCATTTCCCCATACTTAACTCCACAGGTCGGTGTCGTGCATCATATAATTTGTCCTGCCAGCTCTGCGCCTCCCACATCCGTTCCTGGATTAGTCGTATCGCTACTGTAGTGTCATCAATGTATACCACTCCCAGGGCTTCTGGGTCCTCTTCCTGAGCCCAAGTCAACGGGGTTCGGCAACGTCTCCCATACAACGCCTCATATGGGGCCATCTTGATGCTGGACTGGTAGCTGTTATTTTAAGAAAACTCAACCAGAGGTAACAACTATTCCCATGACTCACTATGTTCTATTATGCATAGCCGAAGTAGATCCTCCATCGTCCGATTTGTCCTTTCTGTCTTTCCATCTGTCTGCGGGTACAAAGCGGTGCTAAAGACCAACTTGGTCCCCAAGTATTCCTGTACCCTCCTCCACTCCTTAGATGTGAAACTCCCGTCATGATCTAACACGATAGACTTTGGCACTCCGTGGAACCGAACTACCTGTTCTAGGAACATTCTGGCCAAGATGTCAACTCTGTCACTCTAACAATTTGGAATGAATCGAGCTACCTTGGTAATTCGCTCTACGAAAACCCAAATAGAGTCATTTCCGGTACGGATCGTGGTAGGCCGTGGATGAAGTCCATGGAGAAATCTTCAAATTTCCATTCTGGTATGGCAGGGGCTGTAACAGGCCTCCCGTGCTGCGACATTTAGCTTTAACCTTCTGACATATCTGGCACTGGGCCACAAAGTTAGTGATGTCTCTTTTTATCCCAGGCCGATAAATGGTCCTGCGTAAGTCTACATACATCTTGACCACACCAGGATGAATAGAGTATCTTGTCTGGTGGGCTTCAGGCAAAATTTCCTCGCGAATTCCTCTGGTAGAGGGAACTAATATACGATGCTTGAATTGTAGAATCTTATCATGCAGATTATAATCTTCCTGTGCTCTATCTTGCAGAGGTCGAATGATCGGGACCACCTCTGGGTTGATCTTCTGAGCCTCTCATATCCGATCTCGGATGTTGCACTGTATCTCCATCTAGTACAGCTGAGCATTGTATTCCTCTGGATCTCTTCGGGCAACCAGGATAATTTCCAAGTCTGTTAAAGTCTGGAACAGCTCCTTAGGGATTTATTCCATCTAACTCCCGGCTATTGTAGGCTGGCGGCTCAAAGCGTCAGCGACTCTATTAGCTTTTCTAGGGAGATATTGAAGAGCAAAATCATAGTCGCACAAGAATTCTAACCATCGACGCTGTTGAAGATTTAGCTCTTTCTTAGTGAAGATGTATTTGAGGCTCTTGTGGTCGGAGAAGATCTCACATATTACTCCGTACAAGTAATGTGTAACGCCTCTGTTCTTCATATGGAATATAACGGTGGGTCCGGCCGGGGCCCCATGCCATATTTCACAAACAAACGACGAAATCACTTATGAGTATCAAAATCACGTTCTACGCGCATCTTAGCTCGGACAATTCTAGCAAAAGAGTTTTAAGTTGCAAGAACTCATCATCATAAATGTCCACTAAATATATAAACCACACATTTATATATATATTACCAGTAATGTATAAAAATACACAAATGCTCATGGCCTTAAGGCCTTACATGTTTCTCTTTCACAAATATGGCTTCTTACATCGGCACGCAGGCCGGCCACACATGAAATCCAAGACTTCACACGACCTTCATGGGCCTTTAATCAACAAGGGCTTCAACCCGTTCAATCAAATTCAGCTTGTCAGCACCTGCAGTTGGACATCAAACCCAAGGGTGGTAAACAAAGCAACGGTCAGCATTATCTGACCAATTATAGCGACCCTACCACTTACCCGGGGCAGTGGTTCCTTCCATGTAGGCATCAAAATCACAACATATATCTATATAACAACAAGTTCTCTCAAACACAACATAATCACAAGCGCCCACCTCTGCCAGACGCTCCGTGCACTCAGGGCACATTTACGGTGTATCGGATTCTCCTTGGCACCACCACCGATCATAGGTTTTTAACTTGTTGGCTATGGGCCTTAGTCTACCAACACGCATGCTGGGGACATCCTCGCCCATCCTACTCAGAGGTGCTAACCATACGACAAACTTGAGCATTTAGATCGACCCACCCCCATGGTGCAGCAACCCGGGTCTGGCCCGCAGCCCCCCATTTGCATTGCCACCAATCGATCTCTCACAACATAGGTCCAGGTCAGCATTTTCCCGTTTCTCAATTCGTCAATAACGCAGATCTTGATGCGGGTCAGCTTTCCCTTTCCTGCTCAGCACACAGCTCTCGCAGAGCCGCTTTCCAGTTCATCACACACAATACAATGGCTCATACAGAACTTTTAAAAGTATTCACAATTCATAGGCATCCATACAATACACGGAGTCTTCTCCGGTTCGCAACATAAACATCACCAATCCAGACTAACCGTCTGAATGGGCTTCACACAGCATTCCTTTGTCGTACTACACATTTTCGGCTCTAGATGCAGACTCAACCGGGGATATCAACTGTCAACCCACTAGAATCACTTACGCTTTCCACTGCTTGGTGGAGGATTCCATGCTCATGCATAAAGGAGGAATTCACTTATCCAAGAAGGAGATGGTTACCCTTCACGATCGCTTTGGAGCCATGAAAATTTAGCCGGATGGAAATCACCGCCACAACCTTGACTCCACGAATCTGAATTCGGCTCTCGATTCGGCACGCTGAAGCTCCTCCGGCAGCCGGATTCCTTCTCCTCCTTCCTTCCTTGCTCTCCTCTCTCCCTAGCTCTTTAGAAAGAGAAAAGCCAAGATGAATGGAAGTATATCCTTCCATTCTCTGCTTTATAATAGCAGGGAAAGGCCTGGACCACTAGATCAAAGTTGAAGGAAATGGACGACCACGATTTGCCCAGAAAAGCACTTTCTTAGGCTAACACGGCGTGTGACACGCCCATGTCACAGGACGTGTTCCTTAAGCGGTAAAGGAACCGACTTAACCTGGCCAGGATACGGCCATGTGACACGCCCGTGTCACAGGCCGTGTGCCCTACACGGCTTTGGACACACCCATGTCCAGCACGTGTTCAAAGCCCTGACACAAACAGAGAAGGACACGGCCTCTGACATGCCTATGTCATAGGCTGTATACCCAACTCGACTTGCCTCTCGAGAATCGTCAAGTGCATTTCGTCGAGTGGAGTTCATCAACCCAGAGGTGGACACGGCCTAGGACACGCCTGTGTCCCAGGCTGTGTGCCTCACTCGATACACACTCGAGACCCACTCGATACCCACTCGAGACCCACTCGAGACCCACTCGAGTACAGAGCATGACACGGCCTGGTACACGCCCGTGTCCCAGGCCGTGTTGCCCAACCTGAACCAAATTTTGTGATTTGAAGTGTTACAACCCTCCCCTCCTTACAAGAAATTTCGTCCTGAAATTTTGCTCAACTGTAGACACCAACATAACCACGCCTTTGTTGCACCTTGATACAACGATTCAGGTTTGAGCTCAGAGGCCGCAGCTTGTCTCGCTCCACGGAATTGCACAAAACAAGTCGTTAACAAACATAGTGTCATACATACATACACCATATATTTACATCACAAAAGAAACAAAGTTCAGTTATTTTCGCTCATCCGCATCTCTCATAATCCATTTTATGGCCTCTTGTACTTCCAGACTAAACACTCGAGTCTGTTGTACTTCATCGGTTGAGAGTTGCGGCTCCTGTAATTCGGGATTATACACCCGAGGTTGCATCCGGGATGCAGATGACTCTGTCACTGCCTTACCCTTTTCCTTAGAAGACACACCTATTCTTTTCTCACCCCTTGACGGGCCACTCCAACAATCACGGGCTATATGTCCTTGCTTCTGAAATTTAAAACATGTACGTGTCTCAACACATTCTTGCCCATATGTTGCTCCTAAAGCAACAATCGAAGAAGTTTGTTCAGTAGGTCTGAACCTCTTCTTGTCTCGTTTCCTAAACTCTGATTGTTCCGACTGCGAAACTTTGAGTTCTGGCATTTCCATCGTCATCTTCTTCTTGTCCTGCACCTATTTCAAATCCTTCTCTAGTGCACAAGATGTATCTACTAATGCTTGGAAGCCTTGGTTCACCGAACTTGGGAGTGCCAACCTCAGCTCATCACGAAGTCCCTCATAGAACCTATTCGTCTTCCGTGCCTCCTCAGCGAAAGTAGACCCCGCATAGCGCCCCAGCCTGGTAAACTCATCCAGGTAAGTGTCAACACTACTCTCACCCTGCACCAGACATTGGAACTCATTTTCCATGACAATTCGCTGCGACACTGGCAAATACTTGGCCATAAATAATCTTGAGAATTCTTCTATTGATATCTCCTCTAATCCTCTACCTGCCAAGTGGTGCAATTCCACTTCAACCCACCAAAGCCTCGCATCTCCTTCCAGCAGAAAAGTGGCTAAGGTAACTTTCTGCCCCTCCACAGTCCTGATTGCTGTCAGGATCCTCTTCACTCTTGCGAGCCAATCTTCAGCCTGCGTTGAGGAACCCGCCCCTCCAAACGTAGGTGGATGAAAATCCATAAACCATTTCAGTTGCTTGTCAGCTGCTTGCTCGTCAATCAGTGCCTCAACATGCTCTTGCCTTACACCAAGCCATACTGTCACCACTGCAGGCCATGCCTGCCCAATAGGATGTGCATGTAACACTGTGTTTGATCCCTAGTTGGATTTGGGCTAGATTCACTAAACTAGGATATTTGACCCAACATGTATAGCTAGGGTCATGTTTGTGTCTTAGAATCTAGGCCATGTCCATAGAGTCAACACTACATGGACCAGCCATCAACAGACTGCAGAAGACTCAAGACTTAGAGAAATTTCAAAGACTCAGAAAATGAGTTCGACGTTCGTCGAACTCAGGTCGACGAAAGTCATGCTCAGCTCGACGAACTCAGAGAAAATTCTCTGAGTTGAGTTTGACGAATTTGGTTCCCAGGTCGACAATTTCTGGATGGTCTACACCAACATTCTAAAGTCTAGAAACATCTAAAATATTCTAAGTCCAGAATAGTACTCCAGTCGACGAATTCATGTTCTCCACTCGACAAACTTAATTCTCAAGTCGACAAACTTAGATTCTCAGCTCGACGATCTTGATGCACAGAATTAGCAAGGTTCCAGAGAAAGCAGTTATCTATTCTCAGGTCGAAGATATTGGATCTCAGGTCGATGAACAACTATTATCTGGTCGACGAATATATCTTCTAAGCTCGACGAACTCTGGACCCAAGTCAACGAATTCTGTTCTCTGCTTAATGATTTCTATGCAGTTCCAGACTTGGAAATTTCCCTCCCTCTATCCTCATTCTATTGTAATAATTCCTGAGTAATCAATGCTTAAATATTGTCTGAATGTTACCATTAGAAGCAAGCATTGATTACGGTCTTCATCAGGATTATTACTTGTTGCTTTTTAATGGGATAGTTCGGGAAATCATTTAATGCCAACATTCTCCAGGCCGCCAGCGATCAATGCTGAAGAATTCAAAATTCAGAAGGAAGATCACACAGAAATATAAAAAGAATTTTTCTTCTTCTTCCTTCATAACAAGAGACGACATACAGAATACAGAACAACACGCATAGTACAAGATACACAAGGGCAATAGAACAAAAAAGAAACAACAAGACCTAGACCAGAGAAACAACAACAAGCTGAAGAAGAAGAAGAACATCCATTCAAAATCAAGAGTCTTCTTCCTTCTTCTTTCCAGGGATTATTCAAGGACAACAGAAACCTTATCAGTCAAGAAGTTCCTGGAGCACCTCTGGTCAAGGCAAAAGATTGAAGGCCTACTCACCCTGCAGCAAGATTTAACTTTCCTGAACAAATTAACATCTCTGGGGGAGCTTTGCTAACAATCAATGATCCACTAAATTCTTCTCAGTTGTATTTTGAGAAAGAGAAGACATAATCACTCTCTCACCCCCACTGTAAAAAGGGTTCTTTAACTCCCTTCAAAAGTTATTCTTGGTTGCAAGTCTCCTGATCAAAAGACTTGAGTTGGTTTTTGAGCACCTGATCAAAAGCTCATTGGTGGCAGTCACCTGATCAAAAACCTGCCAGTGGATTCCTACCAGGGTGGTAGAAGAGTGGATGTACCCAGGTTGGGGAACCATTATAAAATTCTTGTGTTGTCTGGTTGCACTTTTTCTTTTGTTCTTGCTGTGGCTGTGCTAGCTAGGTTGCTTTGTTTGTGATAGTTAGGTTTTGCTGTGCATGTGATAGTGCTAGATTAATATATCTTAGTTCAGTTTTTTATTTACAGCAAAATGTTTTTAAATTTTCAAGATACTCTATTCACCCCCCCTCTAGATTATATCAGATCTAACCCTAACTTTCACACTGCGAGCACCATCTCAGTAACCAAACGTATGGTCTCCGTCGAGGGAGGAGTTGTAGGCACCTCAGTTGGTGCTGCACTCTCATCCGAATGCTGGGGCTCAGACTATCCAGCACCACTCCTCGTCAATGTACAAAACACCATTAATGGTCATTCCATAATGACAAATATACATTGTCTACACGCTCACGCTCCTCACGTGCATGTATTACATTCCTAGTGGACATTCTTGATTTCAAATATGTTCTTCCTACCAAAACCTCCCTCTGATACCACTTTGTAACGCCTTTGTTCGTCATATGGAATATAACGGTGGGTCCGGCAGGGGCCCCATGCCATATTCCACAAACAAACGGCAGAATCACTTATGAATATCAAAATCACATTCTACGCGCATCTTCGCTCAGAGCATTCTAGCAAACGAGTTTTAAGTTGCAAGAACTCATCATAATGAATGTCCACTAAATATATAAATCACACATTTATATATATATCACCAGGAATGTATAAAAATACACAAACGCTCATGACCTTAAGGCCTTACATGTTTCTCTTTCACAAATATGGCTTCATACAGCGGCACGCAGGCCGGCCACACATGAATCTAAGACTTCGCATGACCTTCAAGGGCCATTAAGCAGCAAGGGCTTCAACCCGCTCAATCCAGTTCAACCAGGTAGCACCTGCAGTTGGACATCCACCCCAAGTGTGGTAAATAAAGCAACAGTCAGCATTAGCTTACCAATTATAACGACCCTACCCCTTACCCGGGGTAGTGGTTCCTTCTCTGTATGCATCGCAATCACAATATATATCAATATCACAACAGGTGCTCTCAAGCACAACAACATCACAAGTGCCCACCTCCGCCAGACGCTCCGTATACTCAGGGCATATTTACGATGTACTAGATTCCCCTAGGCACCACCACTGATTAGTGGTTTTTTACTTGTTGGCTATGGGCCTTAGTCTACCAACATGCATGTTGGGGACATCCTCGCCCATCCCACTCAGAGGTGCTAACCTTATGACAAACTTGAGCATTTAGATCGACCCACCCTCGTGGTGCAGCAACCCGGGTTTGGCCTGCGGCCCCCCATTTGCATTGCCACCAATCTATCTCTCACAACATAGGTCCAGGTCAGCCTTTTCCCGTTGCTCAATTCGTCAATAGCGCAGATCTTGACGTGGGTCGGCTTTCCCTTTCCTGCTCAGCACACAGCTCTTGCAGAGCCGCTTTCCAGTTCAGCACACACAATACAAGGGCTCATACAGAACTTTTGAAAGTATTCACAATTCACAGGAATCCATACAATACACGTAGTCTTCTCTGGTTCGCAACATAAACATCACCAATCCAAAATAACCATCCGGATGGGCTTCACACAGCATGCCTATGTCGTACTACACATTTCCGGCTCTAGATACAGACTCAACCGGGGATATCAACTATCAACCCACTGGAATCACTTATGCTTTCCACCGATTGGTGGAGGATTCCATGCTCATGCATAAAGGAGGACTTCACTTGTACAAGAAGGAGATCGTTACCCTTGACGATCACTTTGGAGCAATGAAAATCTAGTCGGATGGAAATCACCGCCACGGCCTTGCCACCTAGAATCTGAACTCGACTCTCGATTCGGCACACTGAAGCTCCTCCGGCTGCCAGATTCCTTCTCCTCCTTCCTTCCTTGCTCTCCTCTCTCCCTAGCTCTTTATAAAGTGAAATGCCAAGCTGAATGGAAGTTTATCCTTCCATTCTTGGCTTTATAATAGCAGGGAAAGGCCTAGACCACTAGATCCAAGTTGAAGGAAATGAACGACCACGATTTGCCCAGAAAAGCACTTTCTTGTGCTGACACGGCTTGTGACACGCCCGTGTTCCTTAAATGGCAAAGGAACTGACTTAACCTGACCAGGACAAGGCCATGTAACACGCCCGTGTCACAGGCCGTGTGCCCAACAAGGCTTTGGGCACGCCCGTGTCCAGCCTGTGTTCAAAGCCCTGACACAAACAGAGAAGGACACGACCTATGACACGCCCGTGTCATAGGCCGTATACCCAACTCGACTTGCCTCTCGAGAATCGTCGAGTGGATTTCTTCGAGTGGAGTTCATCGACCTAGAGGAGGACACGGCCTAGGACACACCCGTGTCACAGGCCGTGTGCCTCACTCGAGACACACAAGAGACCCACTCGAGACCCACTCGAGACCCACTCAAGTACAAAGAAAGACACGGCTTGGGACACGCCCGTGTCCCAGGCCTTGTTGCCCAGCCTGAACCCAATTTTGGGACTTGGGGTGTTACATAATGCCTCCAGATTTTAAGAGCGAAGACGACAGCGCCCAATTCTAGATCGTGAGCTGCGTAATTAATTCGTGCGGCTTCAATTGGCGAGGTGCGTAGGCCACCAGCTTGCCATGCTGCATTAGGACAGCTCCCAACCCCTTCAGGGAGGCATCAGTGTAGATCCAGAACCCGTCAGTTCTTGTAGGGATCGTGAGGATTGGTGCAGAAGTCAACCGCTTCTTCAATTCAACGAATGCGGTCTCACATTCCGGTGTCCATCAAAATGTAACATCCTTTCTGGTGAGGGCAGTTAGGGGTAAAGCAGTCTTGGAGAAGCCTTCTACAAACTTCCTATAATATCCGATAAGACCAAGAAAACTTTAGATATCTTCCTCTATTCTGAGCGGTGGCCAATTTTACACTGCCTGAATCTTGGCTTGATCTACTGCTACCCCTTTCTTATTTATAGTGTGTCCCAAGAATCCTACTTCTTCCAACAAAAACTCGCATTTACTGAATTTGGCGAAGAGGGAGTGTTCTCGGAGTTTTAGTAGCACCATCTGTAGGTGCCTAGCATGGTCTGCCTTAGTCTTTGAGTAGATTAAAATATCATCAATGAAGATGATCACGAAGTGATCTAGGATGGGCTCAAAGACTCTATTCATCGAGTCCATGAATGCAGATGGTGCATTGGTGAGCCAAAAAGGCATCACCAAAAACTCATAGAGACCATATTAGGAGCTGAAGGCAGTCTTGGGAATATCTTCCTCCCGGATTCGAAGCTGATAGTAGCCTGATCTCAGGTCCATCTTGGAAAACATGGATGCACCCTACAACTGATCGAATAGCTCGTCGATCCTAGGGAGGGGACATGTGTTTCGTATAGTAAGCTTATTTAGCTCCCTGTAGTCTTTATATAAATGTAATGTTCTATCCTTCTTCTTTACAAATAGCACCAGAGCTCTCCCGGGTGAGGAACTGGGATGGACGAATCCAGCATCTATTAGCTCCTGCAGTTGAATTTTTAATTCAGCCAATTCTCTTGGGGCCATCCGATAGGGGGATCATGACACTGGCCGTGCTCCAGTCAGTAGTTCGATCTGAAAGTCGACCTCTCGCTGGGGTGGAAATCCTGGGAGGGACTCAGGAAAAATGTCCAGGAAATCGCGTACCACCGGAAATTTGACGAGTACTTGAGTTTTGTCTTCCATCTCGAAGTAGATAAGGTACACCTCATCCTTCTGCCAGACTGATCTTACAATTTGTACAGAAGTTAAAATAATACGCGAGATTGAAGGTACACATGTCAACGTAATGTCCTGGCCATTTGTGTTCTGTAGGCGGACCTCTCGCGTTGAACAATTTATTTGTGCCTTGTGCTCGGCTAGCCAGTCCATTCCCAGAATAATATCGAATCCAGTTATTGCCAGGATGATTGCGTACACATCAAATTCTACTTCTCCTAGCTTGGCCTGGAACAAGCACTTTTTCGTCGACGTCATATCTGATCCATCCGACAAACGAATTCATATAGCTAGTCCGGTTGTGCGGATAACATTCTATTTTGTTGCGATAAATTCATGGTACACAAAGGAGTGTGTTGCTCCCGTATCAAAGAGGGTCTTGACACAATGTCCTCCTACCAACAGGATTCCTGATGATATAGAAGCATATATATCATATAAATAATATACAAGATGTAGAAATACATGCATAAACTATACATAGCATATGTAACAACATGTGATATATCCTATCGCCTAATATATATACATATCACTAATGTTGCAGATTAGAGACCAGGCGGTCTAGCGGTATGACACTGGCGGGTTGTAGTCCGAGCAGTCTGTCGGTTTCTCTCCTGCGATTTGGTTGATTACCTGTTGCTGTTGGTGCTCTGGCGGTTTGTCAATCAGTCCCTAGCGACTTGGAGACCGGGCGACCTGGCGGTCTATTGTGGCGACTTGATGTCTTCCTCTTGTGGTTGCCGAGCGGTTTGCCCATTCATCAAACCCCGTGGCTTGGTTGGCTTGTATTTATGTTAAACCGCTTGTACATGATATTTTTTAGTCTCATATTGTTTATTTGTAATCTCTCCCATCTCCTCCATTCTATAAAAGGGAGGCTATACCATGTAATTGATACCTTTCTTAGAATACAAAAATTTCTGTTTGTCCAATTTCCGGACTCTCTTTTTCTGTTCGCACATGGCATCAGAGCCCACATTCTTGTACTCCTGATTCAGTGCCTTCCTCCGTTGTACGACTTGATTTCCTTCTTGCCTCTTGTTTGTGCGGCCTCTCCTCCTTTGTCGCTGCTCTTTGTTTGCGCGACCTTCTTCTTCTCGCTCTTTCTCTACGGACTGCTTTCGCGGCTTCTCGGTCTTCTGTTCGCGCAGCTTGCTCTCTTCCCGCGCGACTTCTTTCATTTTCTCTATTGCGGATTCGTCTTCTATCCGCTGCAAGTCCTTTACTTGCGTCCACTGCGGTCTACTCTCTCCCGCGCGTCCTTTTATCCGCCCTGACCTCTTTCTTTCCGCGCGACCTTTCTCTCTTCCCTCTACCCATGCATCTTCTTCCATGGCCCTTTCTAGCTCTTCTACCACCAATGCTACTCTAGTGACAACTCCGCCTCCTGCTCCCATTCCTTAAAGGAATCTTGGCACCGTATCTAAGCTTGTTGGTTCCAACTACCCGGATTGGAGTGTCTCCTTCACCTTCCTACTCCGCTCACAATGCAAACGCCACCACCTTACCGATGACCCTCCTCCCACCACTTCTGCTAAATTTGACGACTGGGATGCTAGCAATGCGCTTGTCCGCACTTGGCTCACTAACAGTCTTTCCGATGAATGTATTCCTGTTATTCGTCATGATGAGACGGTCAAGAAGGCATGACTTCATATTGATTCTCTGTACTCAAAGGGTGCTCAGACGTCCCGCATTTATACTTTGTATGCATACCTCTTTGCCCGTCCTTCTATGTCTCATGCTGCTGCTTATCAACAGGTTCAAGCTCTCGGTGCTGAGATTCTTCAACATCGCCCCTTCTCTGCGTATCTTGCCGAACAGCACAAGCACTTTCAAGAACTGCTTGTTGTGTGCTACCTCCTCCGGCTTCCTGATTCCTACGACATGATCCGCCAACAAATCTTGGGTGAAGCGTACTCTCCCAATTTGGATACAACTGCTGCACGCATTGTCGTAGTTACATCTATTCTTCAGCGTCCGCTTCTGTCTTCTCCTCCTCCAGAACAATATGCTCAACAGACTCAACGGAGCGGCTTTGGTAGTCGCAACCACCATTCTGGTGTTCGGAGTTCTCCCGCTTCCTCTGCTCTCACTATGGCCGCACAGGGCATCTTGTGGATTGATGCTGGCTGAAACATCCACATTTTCGCCCTTCTGGTGACTCTTCCACCTCCTCTTCCAAGCCGTCCTCTTAGGTGGTCACTTCCTCAGGTAGTGCTCATATGGTTACTCAAGGTAAATGGCTCATCGACTCTGGAGCAACTAATCACATGACGGGCAATCCGCAATTCATTTCCCTCCTTGAAACATATGATCAGTTGCCCCTGGTCCTTGTTGCAGACTGCTCTCCCTCCCTGGTTCATGGGACGGGAGTGGTTCATGTCACTCCATCTCTTCTCTTGGCAGACACTCTCTGTGTGCCCAAATTTCCATACAATTTGTTATCAGTTACATCTTGGTACAAGCAACTTCTTGCTCTTTTACAGATTCAAGCTGCTAACGGACGATTGCTACTGGGACTCAGAGCGGCGGCCTCTACTTCCTCGATAATGTTTCTGCTTTGTCAGCCTTCTCCTCCTCCTCTACAGATCTCCTACAATGGCATCTCCGCCTTGGGCATCCTCCTCCACGACTTCTTCATCATCTTCTACCTCACCTTGCTCCACACAGTTCTCCTCTCAACTGCGATGCCTGTAAGCTTGGCAAGCATCACCATTCCTCCTTCCCACCGAAACAAGTTCGTGGTTCTACCCATCCATTTGATCTTGTTCACTCCGAAATCTGGGGCCCTACTCCTACCCTCATCATTGTTCGGGGTAGCTCTTATTTTGTTACTTTCATTGATGATTTCTCTCGATGTACTTCGGTGTTTCTCTTACGAGAATGCTCTGAAATTTTTGATGTATGGCAATCTTTTTATCATTTAATTAAAAATAAGTTGGATGTTTCTATTAAAGTACTTGGGTGTTTCTCTTACGAGCAGGTGCAAACCTCTTTGAGAAGGGCAATGGGGAGGTCCAGGTCAGCAGGTTCCTTAGTATCCGGAGCATCCGTGGTGGAGAGAGCTGGCCCGAGAGGAGAGAGCGACGGCGGTGAAGAGGAGGGAGATTGCGGAGGTGGGAGGGGAACGACAAACGCTTGATGCCGTTGTTTCCTATGATCGTCTAACACCTTCTCGTAGGAACTTTGCACTGGCTATCTCTTCCACTTCCACCCCCCATTCCTATCAGGAGTCCCTTATCATTCCACATTGGAAGGCTGCCATGGATAAAGAGATTGCTACTCTCACTGAACGGGGTACCTGGACCCTCGTTCCTCATCCTTTCGGCACAAATGTTGTTGGCTGTCGCTGGGTTTTTGTAGTGAAATTCCTCCCCGATGGCAGTGTGGATCGTTACAAGGCTCAGCTTGTTGCCAAGGGCTTTACCCAGACTTAAGACATTGATTACTTTACACCTTCTCTCTAGTTGCTCGGCTCAGCACTATTCGGGTCCTTCTCTCTGTGTCTGTCAATAGAGATTGGCCCATTTCACAGCTCGATGTGAAGAATGCCTTTCTTTATGGGGATCTTCAGGAAGATGTCTACAAGGAGTAACCTCCAGGGTATGTTCCTCAGGGGGAGACACAGGTTTGCCGGCTTAAGAAGGATATATATGGCCTAAAACAAAGTCCTCGCGCTTGGTTTGACACGTTTAGCGGGATTGTGGCGGCTGTAGGTTTTATGAGGAGTTCTGCTGATCACTCCCTATTTACTCGTAAAACTTCTCTGGGTCTAGTGGTGCTTGTAGTATATGTGGATGATATTCTTCTTACTTGAGATGACCAAGCTGGGATAATCTTGACAAAGAAGCATATTCGGCAACACCTGGTTATAAAGGATATGAGCTCTCCAAAATCTTTCCTGGGGATAGAAATTTCTCGGAAGCCCGCTTCTCTTGTCCTTTCCCAACAGAAGTATGCTCTTGACTTTTTTAAAAGAGGCAGGGTTGACTTGGGCTAAACCTACCCAATGTCCCATGGCGACTGGAGAAGATAAAACATGGACGGATGACTCTCCTCTTCTTTCTGATGTTACGAGGTGCAAACGTCTGGTTGGTAAACTCATATATCTCACAGTCACCAGACCCGACATTGCCTATGCTGTCGGCAAGGTTAGTCAATTCATGCAAGCTCCTAGGGAGTGCCATCTACAGCGGCCCTAATGATATTGGAGTATATTAAATCAGCTCCTGGGAAAGGACTTCTCTTTCAGAAGAATGATCATTTAAGGGTTGAAGCGTACTACGATTCAAGCTATGCCGATGACAAAGGAGATCACAAGTCAACTTCAGGTTTTTGCACCTTTGTAGGGGGGAACCATGTGGGCTGGAAAAGCAAGAAACAGTATGTAGTCTCCAGGTCCAGTGTAGAAGCAGAATATCGAAGTATGACATCAACCACGTGTGAGTTGAAGTGGTTACGGGCTCTCATCCTTGACTTAGGAGAGGTCTACAACCATCCTCTACATATGTTTTGTGATAACAAAGCCCCCATATACATCTCTAAAAATCCGGTCTTCCATGAGAGAACCAAGCACATCGAGTTGACTGCCAATTCATTCGGGAGGAGATTTTGAAGGAACAAATTTTCTACTCCTTTCATCACCTCCGATAAAGAGTTGGCTGATATTTTCACCAAATCAGTATCCACCTCTTTTCATCATAATTGTGACAAGCTGGGCATGATCGATATATATGTTCCAGCTTGAGGGGGAGTATTGCAGATTAGAGACCGGGCGACCTGGCGGTCTAACATTGGCGGGTTGTAGTCCGGGCGGTCTGTCGGTTTCTCTCCCGCGGTTTGGTTGCTGACCTATTGTTGTTGGTGCTCTAGCAGTTTGTCAATCAGTCCCTGGCGACTTGGAGACCGGCCGACCTGGCCGTCTATTGTGGCGGCTTGGTGTCTTCATCTTGCGGTTGCCGGGCGGTTTGCCCATTCATCAAACCGCGCGGCTTGGTCGGCTTGTATTTATGTTAAACAGCTTGTACATGATATTTTTTAGTCCCACATTATTTATTTGTAATCTCTCTCATCTCATCAATTCTATAAAAGGGAGGCTATACCATGTAATTGATACCTTTTTTGGAATACAAAAAATTCTATTTGTCCAATTTCCAGACTCTCTTTTTATGTTCGCACAACTACGTCAAGGGCTGGTCCGTGCTGTAAGTCTAGTGCTTAGGTCTCCAAGGGTGCTGCTCGGCCCTCTTGACCTCTCCTACCGGCTCTACCTCTGCGACCCCTCTGGCCTTGCCCCCGTGCTGGCTGCCCACCCTGTACTGCTCCTAGTCCTGGCCATCCTGTTGACTGTGGGAAGAAGGCCCTCATATGTCCTTACTGCTGACACAAGAAATAGTTCCCTGTGAAGGGAACATCACGTCAGGCCACTAGCGTGGGCTGTGGTGCTGGAGCTGTTCTAATGCCTTGTTGTGGTGCTGGGGGTGCTGGGTTGTTGGTGGGTGCCTATAAGGATATCTGCAGTGCCACTGCCTGCGCCCTCTATCCTGTCGGTGGGGAGTAGCTCCCCTGTCTCATCTCAGGCCTCCAAGGACATTGACCTATCCTCTGTGCTACTGGGCTACCATCCGCTGGTCCAACTCAAGCTCCGCTGCGTTAGTGGCTATGGTTTGGAAGGTATACTGAGAGATCATAATCAGAGCCTGCCTCAGGTCATCACGTAGGCCTCAGTAGAATCAGGAGGCTCTATCCCTGTCAGAGGCTGCCAAATTCCCAGCAAAACGTGCAAGGTGTATGAACTCCCTCTTGTACTCAGGCACAGTCTGATCTCCCTATCGGATGTGTAGGAACCTTTCCTGCAAAATAACTCTGTCTATGTCTGTAATAAAGAACTCTAGCAGGGCCTCCGAGAACTCTTCCCATAGTATATCGTTCATCGGTCGTCCTCTAAAGGTCGAGCGGCTGGCAGCTCTCCACAAATCTCTAGCGTATATTTCTAATAAGGTCACTACCAATAAGACTGCAGCTACTGCTGGGCACATCATGCCTACCAATAACCCCTCCACACGCTCCACCCACTCCTCTGCCTGGATGGAAGTCTCCGTGCCTCTGAAAGTGGGAGGCCTCAATCCTCGGAAGTTTTTCAGCAAATTTGTAGGCGCCATCATCTCTCGTGGTGGATGTACCAAGGCTATCCGGAAGGTGGCCAGGATGGCCGTCAGTGTCTGCCCCAAGTCGGTCTCAGCGAACGGTACAGTCGTGTTGGCGACTGGATCTGGACGGGGGGGGGGGGGGGGGGATATATCCTCTGGAAGAGGTTCTCCCATTACTGTACTCCGGTATCTAGAGAAGTAACAAGAAAAGTGTCAATACTTTGCAAAAGTAGGGTAAATTTGCAAGAACTACTGACGAAGCAGAAACAATGGTGCATGGGCATACTATCGTACAATCTAGAATCCCTAAGCTTCTACATTAGGGTCCACCAGGCTTCCACTCCGAGGTTTGTCCCGAACCAAAGAACGAAGCGAGGGACCGAGGGATCCTGAGACTGCTCCACAAGGATGAATCGTGATGGCTCTGATCCGTTTGTACGACCCCTTCCCCCAAACGTTTACCAGAGTTGGGCTGGAGGGAATCTTACTGCCCAAGACGTCCACCCAGTGCTCTTTAGGGGCAACGCCCCACCTTATCTAAGCACTTGGTGGCCGCCTTGCTTGGCTAGAATCACAACACTCACAACACATCATAGATTTGTATAAGCATTAACAGGAAACCAGCATATAATATATATCATCATATATTTTTACACGAGTATAAGGTCTTTGCCTATATATATATATAATCCCGGAGGCTGTACAAATACTGCATATAACTCCTCACTCTCTCTCCCTAGTCAGCTCGTCGGTACTCATGTCACGAAACTCTGAAGTCGTCGAGGGTGCTTCTGCTCGAGTAGTTCTATCTGCTGGCGCAATCTCTTGCGGCTGTGCATTTCCTGTGAATGGTTATTTAAATAATCGTTAGTCATTGAGCTAAGTAGAAATAAATCTCCTCCCCGCATCCATATCCTGGGGACGAGCACACACCCACCCAGCAAAAGTAGATAGCTGAAGCAAGGGAGAGTTAGTACAATATTTGATATATATATATATAGGCTAGAAGCAATTATAAGAAGTGCATCATAGTATAACCGATAAGGCAGCAGCAATGCATTAAAGGTCCATTAGCATAGTAGTACATTAGGTATTCTCAACCTATATCCTATCGCAGGAATTCACAACCGCGCACATACCGCAGGCATACACAGCCACGCATATACTGAAGGCATACACAGCCGCGCACACAACCCTATGTCGACATAGTATGGACCGCTTCTTTTCAAGCAGGGTAGCGAGCCCCGCAGGCCTCACCTATGTGGTCTTCGGTGAGAGTGGCCAGTCTTGCCACTCTGGGGTGGTCATACCGCACAGTGCTAGACCCCAACATACAACCCTGTGTACTCTTATATGTGAGTGACATCTGACGATTCATTTCGGCTGACCAGTGGAGGTAAAACCAACGGGGAAAACATAACGGCCAGTCACTCGTGGTACTAGTCTCCCTGTCGCCTTGAGTCATCGACCTTCTAGCACCAGTATGAACGGTCTGCGGAAGGGACTGACTCGCCACTATTTCATCGCAAGCAATTCCCAAGCAATCAATCAAATAATCATGCGAATAAGCATCGGGTCTGCGGCGGCCTGCCCTACTACACATTAATCTTCAGGCAGCGATGCTCAGCTCAACTTTCGACAAGGAGCATGAGAGCGCTTTATTTGAGGCTAACTCGGAGGAACACCTCAACTCCGGTTAACCCCAACTATATAAGGCTCAACCTTTAAAGACAACTGCTCGTGAGCAGGACCTGGGTTTATAATAGATAAATGCAGAAATGAAGTGCGGTAAATAAAGCTGATAAACAAAAGCTGCATAATTTAAGCACTGAAATGAAACGTGACTAGTACGAAATTGGAGTGGTACTGAAACGAAAGTTCTTAATTGAACTGAACTTGGCCAGTACGATACTAGATTGGTACTAAATTTAAAGTACTGAACTGAAATGAACTTGAACAGTATGAGACTGGAGTGGTACTAAATCAAAAGTACTGAACTAAAATGAACTTGACCAGTAAGAGACTAGAGTAGTACCGAATTGAAAATACTGAACTGAAATAAACTTGACCAGTACGAGACTGGAGTAGTACTAAATTGAAAGTACTGAATTGAAATGAACTTGACCAGTACGAGAATGGAGTGGTACTTAATCGAAGTACTGAATTGAAATGAACTTGACCAGTACGAGACTAGAGTAGTACCGGATTGAAAATACTGAACTGAAATGAACTTGACCAGTACGAGACTGGAGTAGTACTGAATTGAAAGTACTGAACAGAAATGAACTTGACCAGTACGAGACTGGAGTAGTACTGAATTGAAAGTACTGAACTGAAATGAACTTGACCAGTATGAGACTGGAGTAGTACTGAATTGAAAGTACTGAACTAAAATGAACTTAACCAGTATGAGACTGGTGTAGTACTGAATTGAAAGTAATGAACTGAAACGAACTTGACTAGTATGAGACTGGAGTAGTACTGAATTGAAAGCACTGAACTGAAATGAACTTGACCAGTACGAGACTAAAGTAGTACTGAATTGAATGTACTCAATGAATAAAGGAGCTAGACTAGTGCAAGAATGGAATAATCACGAAGAAAATGGTTATAGTATAATCACTCCACCCAGGAGGCCTCAGTTCCATTTATGTTCTCATGAGTCACATTCAGTTCCATCTCCATTCACAGGAGTCACATTCAGTTCTATTTCAGTTTTTAATAAGATTTCCTTGGGCTACACCCATTATTAAGATTCGATTATGATTTGGTTGATCCTTATTAATCATGACTTAATCAGATCGGTGATTATCAGGAGTTACACCCTCATTATTTATCGAAAATAATTTGTAACTCACTACCGTACTCTCACTTTCCGAGCGTGCCCAGATCACCCGAGAGTCGAGGCACTCGACGGTTTCACGAAGTCTCGGAACTCACGGAGCTTGGTCACTTGCCTCAGCCACTCTCGTTGATACGTCAATTTAAATTTATTATTCAAATTAGTGAGGATGGTCGCGCGCTCCAATTTTCATTTTCGAAGAAAATGAGCATAATAATAATTTACCAGTGCAACCCTAGGCCCTCAACAATTGGAAGAAATTTCAATTTTAATCCCCAATTGTCCAAATTTTGATACAACCTATAAGGGGGTCTAAACTAAGTCTAAAAAAATTTTCATAATTTTTTGAACAGTTTTATGCCTTTAATTTGGCCAAAAAATTAGCCTATTAAAAATATCAAATCAACTCCATAAATTCTCAAATGTTTTGTGGAGGAAGCCCTCAACAAGGGAAACATTTATCATGTTCAACAATTTTTCCATAGGAGAATATTTTAGTCTCTCAAAAAAAAATCAAACTCATCATTAATTATAATATTATAATATTATAAATATTATAATAATAATTTATATAATTTATTAAAAATTATACTATTCATCGCCCCCCCCCCCCCCCCCCCCCGGTGTACCAATTCCCGCCTCCCTTACGGGTTGTCCCTGCCGCCGGCCGGCAGCCGGCTGGCCGTGACTCCGCCCCCGACCGACTGCTCGGGGGTGGGTGCCCCCTCCGACAGCCTGCCGCCGCCGGTCATCGCCGGAGTCATTTTTTTGAAATGTGGGGAGGGGGTGACGGCTGTGGCGCTCCGGACATCGGAGCTCACATACAAAACGTCCAAAAGATAGGGAGGAGGGAGAGGAAAAGTTTCGACCTGATGTTGGGGGGTTTGGCAGCCTACGACGAGTTTCACCATTAATGGCGGTGGAAGGTGGTGGAGCTCGGGATTTACCTTTTCTGGCGACATGAGCTCCGACAGAGCTTGGGGAGGGGTGGGGGAGTTGCTCACTGAGCTTTGTGAGAGGAGAGTGAATGGGCATGGCCTTTTATTATTGTGGGGAGGGGGCCATTTGGCTTGGGGCCAATGTGGGATTAATCCCCATGGAGAAGAGTTCCTCCTCTCCTCTTCCAGCTGGAGGAAATAGGTGGCATTCATATGTGGGTCCAGTACATCCACTTGGCTTCATCTAAGGGAAGGAGAAGTTTGGTGGGCTTGGGCTTAAGAAAAGAGAAGAAGAAGAGGGTAGTGGGAATTGTTGTTGGGATTTCTCCAAGGCCCATTTCCACCTTAATTGTTAGTGGTGGAAATCCCAAATCTAGAGGAAAAAGGAGCTCATGCTAACCTTGGAGAGGAGGTGCACTCTTTGGGGAAAAAAATTCCAACAAAAACTTAAATGGAGGGTTTGACCAAACTCATCCCTAGGGTGGGTCATCCCCTGGGGGTCAAAGTCAAAATAGGTTCAAGTCATCGGGATTTGGTCAAAGTTGGGGGTGTCGGTTCACAACTGGTGTGCGCACGTTTTTCGGTGCACAATTGAGCTTGATTTGACCATGATTTGTCCACCCAAAATCGAAACAGATCGGAACCAATTCCGTTGACTTTGTATTGACCATACGAATCCAATGCCACTGACTAGGGCCGAATCAGAGTTCGTTTGGTAAAAGTCCAAAATCCGCGCGTCGCAATGCACTAAAATGGTGAAGATGTCCATGTCCGTCGCTAGATCTTGAATCATGACGCGTCAAGTTCCGATGTGCTCGTATCGACTATACAAGGCCACAGGAACTGACAGAACTCAAATCGGAGTTCTCTAGACCGATTTCCAAAGTCTGGCTCTCGTGGCATTTTTTCGAGGAATGTTTACATCCACCACATGACCTCGGGGTCCAACAGAACGAGTTCCGACGCGCTCGTATCGACTTTATGAGGCCACAGGCACTGACGGAATACAAATCAGAGTTGTCTAGCTCTATTTCCCGGCTATGGTTACCTTCTACCGGGTCGCGGGTAGGAGTTTGTTTCACTTTTATTTGGCCTACTAGGGTTCTGGTGGCCCAATAAAAGTCGGGATGTTACACAAAGCCTAAGTTCAAAGTGCCGCACCACGGAAAATCGAACTACCGAAGGAAATGGTGTAAGAGATCCAAGTCTTCGACACAGGATCCCTCTACTGTTGTGTCTGGAGCAACGTCTAGGCAAGACCCTCGTGCTTGTTATAATTGTGGTAAGGTGGGTCATCTAGCCCGTGATTGTCGGGTTTGTCCGCCAAAGGGTGATAAGAAGACAAGAGCATCTTATGCGGAAATGGGAAAGGCAGTGGTGGAGTCCTCTGCATCCCAGGTGCACCCTGAGTGTATAATCTTGGCCAACATGAGGCCATAAAGCAATGTGACGTCGTCACAGGTACGGGTTAATATATTTTGTTACTACTTTTGATACTTCATACCTTGTGTGTAGATTGTGTATCATGTGTTTATCTTATGATTTATACTGATTCGAGACTGTCCAGAGAGAGCACTGTTTGATACGGGTGCTTCACATTCGTTTCTATCCATGGACTTCATGTCACGGATCGGAGTGCCGATTCGTGTGATGACAGATTGTGTGAAGGTGTTGTTACGAATGAATGTGTGATACATACATATAGGTCTTGCTTTATGGAGGTATGGATAGGAAGTCAGGATTTCAGATTGGAAGCATATGTGCTGCCGATATCGGAATTTGATGTGATCTTTGGTATGGACTGTCTCTCAGAGCAACGTGCCTTTATTGATTGCAACTCCAAGGAGATAACACTGGGACATAATACCGAGCTAGAGACTAAATTTGCTGGTTTGCGAGGGTCGGTGATGAGTCCAAGTTATAATTCATCTGGGCTAGTTTTCTCGTTGATGCACTACACTTTAGAGCCATAATTGTTCATATTTGTTATTATGTCTATTCCATATAAAGTGCACTTTTGGCCCGTTTTAGTGTGATTCCGTAGTTTTTATAATTTTGCCCCACTTGGTGTTTTTCTTTGTCTAGAGAATGTGGAATGCCCATTTCGGTGGCTCTTCTATTTTTGCTGCAGGTTCAAAGGTCGTGTCTGTGTTTCAGGATTGTTTGGGAATGTTTTTTGCCTAAGGGCCACTGATCGTGCATTTTTACACGTGCACGGTCAGTGGACTCCTTAGAGCACGACCTCTGGTCGTGCACGGTTTGTTCATCGAACCCCAAACGGTACGTGAATACTGCGTATGATCATTGCATCTATAGCACACGACCACTGGTTGTGAGCCACTGATCTTGCGCACTATTCTCCATTTTTACCACATTCTGTCTATGGCAATCACACGATCATTGGACATCGAGTGTACGACCTCTGGTCGTGCTCCACTTACATGGCTAATCGCACGAATAGTGGATCCAGTGCGTACGACCTCTGGTCATGCGCCACTGATCGTGCGCTCTATTTTTTTGCTGTAGTATTTAAACCCGTACTCCGTGAATTTGGGCATCATCGCATTCATTTTCAGCCCCGCTGCTGCGAGGAAGCGCCGTTTCTCATCCCCGAAAGTCCTCCACTCATATCCACCCTCCGAGAAGCTTTATCAGGCGATCTGAATCCATCTTCAACTGTTCAGAGAGTTTTCGGCCACTCGTAGTGTGCAATAGAGATCTTCCGGTACAACTCTTTTGGGAAAAATGGAGATAGGATTGAAGGAAAGGGAAGAAGACGGAGAAAGACAAGTGGATTGGCAACCTATTTGCCTCCGGAAGGAACCACGGTCAGAGTCGAGAAGTGGACTGACAACCCACCACTCCCACCAAGAACCACGGCTAGGCTTTCCCCCTTTCTGTTTATTCTACCTCTTCTCCATACTTGATTGTACTTTAAAGCTTGTAATGAACCTAAACTTGCTTTTATTTGTCTATGAATGAAGTTTGCTTGGGTTAGTTACATCCTCTTTTGTTAGCTTTGATGCACTCTCCTCCATTCACATCCACTCCACTTGCGCACTAGTGTAACACACAAAATACCAAGATTGGGTTCAAGTTGGGTGTCACGGCCCAGGACACGGGTGTGTCCCAGGGCTTGTCCTGCTCTGTATGGCTGAGCAGTCTGTCGAGTGCTCGATGAACTGCACTCGATGAGTTCTCGAGAGGGAACATGCCCTGCGACACGGGTGTGTCCGAGGGCGTGCCCCCTCTGGTCGACGAACTTTGCTCGACGAAGAGCACGTTGGCGGCGTGTCTGCTGCCATGTAAGGGCACACAGCCTGTGACACGGGCGTGTCACAGGCCGTGTCCTTTCCTGGATTTGGCTAGGGCAGTGAGGCCTGGTGGACACAGGCAGGACACGACTGTGTCTATAGTAACACGGTCTGTGACACAGGCATGTCACTTGGCCGTGTCTTGCTCGAGTTGAGATGGTGTATACCACCTAAGGTACACGACCACAGACACGGGCGTGTCTAAAGGCGTGTTAGGTCACACGACCTGTGACGCGGGCATGTCACATGGCTGTGTACTATTCTGGATGAGTCGGTTGTGTTCCGCTTAAGGTACACGGCCTCTGACACGGGCGTTTCACAGGCCGTGTCAAACAAAAATTATCCTTTTGTGGCAAAATCGTGACCATCCATTTCCTTCAGCTAGGATCTGAGGGCCCAAGCTTCTCCCTGCTGCTTTAACGCCGAGAAAGAGAAGATATTTCTCATTCTAATCTTGACCACTCTCTTTCTAAGGAATCTAGAGAGAAGGGAGTGCAAGGAGGAGGAAGAGGAGAGGGAGCTGGCCACCGGTGGAGCTGCTGAGTTCCGATTCAAGATCCGAGGCCAGCGTTGTGGATGCAAGGCCGCTGCGGTGCTTTCCAGCCGGCTAGAATTCCATGACTCCAAAATGATCGTCAAAGGGTAACGATCTTCCTTCTTAGACATGTAAAGTCTTCCTTTTTGGCATGTGCATTGGTTTCCCCCACCAGAGGGTGGAATTCTAAGGGATTCCCTTGGGTTGATTCTTGGAATCCCCAATAGTTTGGCATAGAGATCCGGAATGAAATAATTGGTTTCAAGATGTTCTAAACACCTAGAGGGGGGGGGGGGGGGTGAATAGGTTCAATTCTTTTTCTGACTTAGGAAGATAATTCTATCTAATTTAACAATTTATTCAGCAGAAAATACAGCACATCATTCACATACACACAACATTCACAGATTGCACAACAGTTTTATTATGGTTCCCCAAATGATTGGTACATCCACTCTCCCCCTTTCACCTATCTAGCAGTGTACTAGATTCGGTCTAACTTTCTTCCTTCTTCTCAGATCCACAGATCTTATAGCTCAGAACCAAGACTGGTTCCTACAACTCAGAGTGAATCCATACTCCTACAACTCAGGCACAATCCCTACCTCAGCCTCTTCCATAGGCCTACAACTCAGAGTGACACCCCACTCCTACAACTCAGGCAAACGCCCTACCTCAGCCTCTTTCACAGGCCAACAACTCAGGGAACAGATTCCCCTACCTCAGGCACTCAGCCCTACCTCAGCCTTTATAATTTAGTCTTACAGCTCAGAGATGTAAATCTCCTACACTCAGATCTATTACAGATCCTACAAAAATTAATGATGAAAAGATAATGATATCTTCAACCAGATGGAGAGAGAATTGGTTTGTTGAAGCCAAAATTGACCTCTGTGGAGTTCAGGGTCCCTTAAAGCGGTGACCTCACACCTACTACACTCGAAAGAACGTCACGGACTGGAGACTTAGGAGACTATGAACAGACCCTCGGCTCTAGCACGGAGGTCCCACCTCACACCCGGAAGGCTACCTGAGCTCTTCCCCTCCCTTACCAAAGGGCTAGGCTGGGCGCCTTGGAGAGCTCTCTCTACTCTACCAAGAAGAAGCTAAGGGAGGAGGAAGCTAAGAAAAAGATCCTCTCCAAAGGCACCCAAGGGGGTATATTTATAGTTTTCCAAATCCCATGGACCAAAATGACTGAAATGCCCCTAGGGATAAAAAGCTCCGGGCCAATTGGAAACAGCCACACCGGGGGGTAAAGGGGTAAAAACCACCCCGCCCCTCATCCTCCTAGGGGCCGAGCACAGGGGCGACGAGGGCAGGGGCGAGACCCCCGGCCTAGGCTGGTCTCGCCCCACCAAGCCGCAGGCAGGAGCGAGACTCCCGGCCAAGGCCGATCTCGCCCCCCCAAGCAGCAGGCAGGGGCGAGACCCCCGGCCAAGGCTAGTCTCGCCCCCCCCCCCAAGCCGCAGGCAGGGGCGAGACCCCCGGCCTAGGCCGGTCTCGCCCCACCAAGCCGCAGGCAGGGGCGAGACCCCCGGCCAAGGCCGGTCTCGCTCCCCCAAGCCGCAGGAAGGGGCGAGACCCCCGGCCAAGGCCGGTCTCGCCCCACCAAGCCACGGGAGAGACCCCCGGCCAAGGCCGGTCTCGCCCCACCAAGCCGCGGGCAGGGGCGAGACCCCCGGCCAAGGCCGGTCTCGCCCCACCAAGCCACGGGCAGGGGGGAAGGGGCGAGGCCCCGGCCCCCCAAAAAAGGGTCACTGGGGGAGGCCGATTTTTCCTCCCCCTACTAGTATGTTTCCACGCCAGAGCCAAAGTTGGCCACCGAGAGTTCAAAATCTCCAAAAAGCTTAAAAACTGTATAGGGGCGAATACGGGGTTGTACACAATCCCCGCTCTTTTCGAGGTTGGCACAAGCTCGGAAAGAAAAGTCCATCCCAACGTATTCGCTGAGTGTAATTTTCTTGCGCGCCTCTCCGGGGAGTCAACCTGCCATGCCAGCTATGGGAGCCTGGGTGGCGAGACCCCCTCCGGGTAATAAACTTGGCTCCCACGAGAGATCAACCAGCCCTGTCAGCTAGTGAGAGCCTGACAGCGGAATCCATCTCGGAGCAAAGGACTTGGCTTCCACGAGAGATCAACCTGCCCTGTCAGCTAGATGAGAGCCTGACAGCGGAATCCATCTCGGAGTGAGACCTTCCCAACCTCCGAGAGATCAACCTGCCCTGCTAGCTAGGTGAGAGCCTGACAGCGGAATCCATCTCGGAGCAAAGGACTTGGCTTCCACGAGAGATCAACCTGCCCTACCAGCTAGATGAGAGCCTGACAGTGGAATCCATCTCGGAGCTAAGGTCTTGGCTTCCATGAGAGATCAACCTGCCCTGCCAGCTAGATGAGAGCCTGGCAGCGGAATCCATCTCGTTGCTAAGGGCATGGCTTCCACGAGAGATCAACCTACCCTGCCAGCTAGGTGAGAGCCTGGCAGCGGAATCCATCTCGAGGTGAGACCTTCCCACCATCCGAGAGATCAACCTGCCCTGCCAGCTAGGTGAGAGCCTGGCAGCGGAATCCATCTCGAGGTGAGACCTTCCCACCCTCCGAGAGATCAACCTGCCCTGCCAGCTAGGTGAGAGCCTGGCAGCGGAATCCATCTCGAGGTGAGACCTTCCCAACCTCCGAGAGATCAACCTGCCCTGCCAGCTAGGTGAGAGCCTGTCAGCGGAATCCATCTCGAGGTGAGACCTTCCCACCCTCCGAGAGATCAACCTGCCCTGCCAGCTAGGTGAGTGCCTGGCAGCGGAATCCATCTCGAGGTGAGACCTTCCCACCCTCCGAGAGATCAACCTGCCCTGCCAGCTAGGTGGGAGCCTGACAGCGGTATCCATCTCGAGGTGAGACCTACCCAACCTCTGAGAGATCAACCTGCCCTGCCAGCTAGGTGAGAGCCTGGCAGCGGAATCCATATCGAGGTGAGACCTTCCCACCCTCCGAGAGATCAACCTGCCCTGCCAACTAGGTGAGAGCCTGGCAGCAGAATCCATCTCGAGGTGAGACATTCCCAACCTCCGAGAGATCAACCTGCCCTGCCAGCTAGGTGAGAGCCTGGCAACGGAATCCATCTCGAGGTGAGACTTTCCCACCCTCCGAGAGATCAACCTGCCCTGCCATCTAGGTGAGAGCCTGACAGCGGAATCCATCTCGAGGTGAGACCTTCCCAATCTCCGAGAGATCAACCTGCCCTGCCAGCTAGGTGAGAGCCTGGCAGCGGAATCCATCTTGAGGTGAGACCTTCCCACCCTCCGAGAGATCAACCTGCCCTGCCAGCTAGGTGAGAGCCTGGCAGCGGAATCCATCTCGAGGTGAGACCTCCCCACCCTCCGAGAGATCAACCTGCCCTGCTAGCTAGGTGAGAGCCTGGCAGCGGAATCCATCTCGAGGTGAGAACTTCCCACCCTCCGAGAGATCAACCTGCCCTGCCAGCTAGGTGAGAGCCTGGCAGCGGAATCCATCTCAAGGTGAGACCTTCCCAACCTCCGAGAGATCAACCTGCCCTACCAGCTAGGTGAGAGCCTGGCAGCGGAATCCATCTCGAGGTGAGACCTCCCCACCCTCCGAGAGATCAACCTGCCCTGCCAGCTAGGTGAGAGCCTTGCAGCGGAATCCATCTCGAGGTGAGACCTTCCCAACCTCCGAGAGATCAACCTGCCCTGCCTGCTAGGTGAGAGCCTAACAGCGGAATCCATCTCGAGGTGAGACCTTCCCACCCTCCGAGAGATCAACCTGCCCTGCCAGCTAGGTTAGAGCCTGGCAGCGGAATCCATCTCGAGGTGAGACCTTCCCAACCTCCGAGAGATCAACCTGCCCTGCCAGCTAGGTGAGAGCCTGGCAGCAGAATCCATCTCGAGGTGAGACAACTAGGCATCAACGAGAGATACCACTGGCCCTACCCAGCCAGTGAGAGCCTGGGCAGCGGGACTGTCTCGGAGCAAAGGAACTAAGCATCTCAATCAATCCTTACCAAATCCTACATCCTCAAACGGGGAGAAATAGATGGGTTACATGATCCCCCTGACTCAGCTGGTCAGGGGTAGCACTTGTTACAAGAAAAGAAAAATAAAAAAAACTACCGCAAGGCGAGGCACCCTCACGGGGCCCGGGCATGACGACCGTCTTCTGCCTCCTTTTCCTCGGGCACTTCCATCTTGCTCAAGCTCTCCATGACCTTCTCCATCTCCTCTGCCTGGGCCAACCAAGAGATGGTGTTGACAGCCGTGACGTAGCACTGCCTTGCCATCCTGGAGTCCCCCTTGACTCTGACTTGGATCCCTTCGGAGCTGAACTTGATGCATTGGTGGAAGGAAGATGGTACGCAACGAAAGCCGCTGATGAGGGGCCTACCGAAGATGGCGTTGTAGCTGCTTGGAGCGTCAACAATGACGAATCGGCAGTTCCTTGAGGCCCCTCCCAACTTTACTTGGAGTCCTACTCCACCTTCGACCTCCTTTCTTTCTCCTGAGAATCCGAACAGGGGTCCGTCTGAGGCCAACACCCTCCTTGGCTCTACCTTCATCTCCTCAAACGCCTTCCTGAAAATGACGTTGACGGAGCTCCCGTTGTCAACCAAGATTCAGGAGACGATGTAGCCCTCGATGGCCGTTTGGATGACCAGCGCGTCACAGAATGGATCCTCATGATCTGGTAGGTCCTTCACAGAGAAGGTGATCTTCTCCTCCTGGGGCGGGGTCTGGGAGGTTGAGGCGACGCTCCTTCGGTACATGACATGGAGGCTTGCCTTCCGAGTGGCCTCGATACCCACTCCACCATGGATCACTGCTATACCTCCTCGGGGTCCGACATCGACCCGGTCCTCACAAACATCATCCCCTCCTTCTCTGGGCAGAACCTCTTCAACCCGCACCGGTGGCTGCGGCTGGGCAGGACCTCTCGCCCCCCTCACTTCTAGGAACTCGGAGCAGGTAGTCGTGGCGTGCCCCTCCACCTGATGGAAGTCACAGTAGGGTAACTCTACCCTGACCCTTCTCCTTCCCTGGCGGTTCCTCCTCTCCCTTCGACCAATCTTCATCTCTTGCTGTGGTGGGGGTAGGAGCTGCCTAGGGGCTTGCCTCTGGAAGTTGAACCTCTCGTGGCCCCCATGGAAGTTTCCCCCATCTTGGGCGTAACCTCTTCCCGGGCCCTGAGCGGGTCCTCCCTGCTGCCTCCAACCTGGTTCCGGACCCTCCTGAGCTCTCCGCTCCTCTCTCCTTCTTCCTTCCTGAGGTCTCGAACCTCCTTGCTCCTTCGACTCTGCCTCTGTTAGCTTTGCCAACTTCTTGACAAATGCCGGGTTGGCTGCCTCCATGGCTATCTCCTCAGCCGCCCTTTCCATCAGCTCCTCAAAGGAAAGGGGGGCCTTCCGGGTCAAGCTCATCTTGAAGAAGCCCTCCTTCAGCCCAACGGTGAAGGCCATCTGGAGAGCATACCCTGGACTCTCCTGGACCTCCAGGATCTCCTCTTGGAACCGGTCAACGTAACGGGCCAGCGACTCCTCGGCCCCCTGCCTTATCAGGAAGATGAACTCGGGGCTCCTCTTCCGCTTCTTGGAGGTGGAGAAGCGAAGCTGAAAGCTCCGGCTCAAGTCCTCGAACCCATAGATCCACCTAGGAGGGAGTTGATGGAACCAGTCCCTTGTCTTCTCCTTCAACGTGATCGCAAAGATGCGACACTTGAAGGCATCCGTCATCGGCCTGATGGAGACGGCATCCTCGAACCACTATAGATGCTGAACGGGGTCATCCTTCCCGGTGTAGTAAGCCATGTCTGGCTCTCTGAACCCCTCGGGAACGGGAGCTGAGACGATCAGCTCGCTGAAGGGTGACCCTGTAAGGGGCGGTCTCGCCACCTCCACTCTCGTAACTTGCTCGCCTGGGAGGTTGGCACTCGCCGGGCTAGAGAACAACTCCCGGCCAGTGAGGTCTCGCTCGACCCCATCTCCCATCCTCTCCTTCCCGGGCCTTCTTCCTGGTGCGCTTCCTTCTCACCCCGCTGGGGTCATCTCGCCTAGACCCCTGGGAGTCGACTCGTCGAGGGGGGGAGCTAGCTCCTGGGGGGTCGGGGTGGAGCTGCCACCCTGAAGAGCAATGCTTCGCAGCATCTCCATGATACCCTGGATGGAGGCCATGAACTCTTGCCTCCCCACAAAGGGTCCTGAGCTAGGGAGCTCGCCGAGATCATCACTACCTCCCTCACCTCCAGTCATGACTCTCTCACGAGATCTTCTGTGCTGGTCACTCTCCACGCTCACCGCACCAAAGTGTTGAAGCCAAAATTGACCTCTGTGAGTTCGGGGTCCCTGAAAGGGGTGACCTCACACCTACTACACTCGAGAGAACGTCACGGACTGGAGACTTAGAAGACTATGAACAGACCCTCGGCTCTAGCACAGAGGTCCCACCTCACACCCGGAAGGCTACCTGAGCTCTTCCCCTCCCTTACCAAAGGGCTAGGCTGGGCGCCTTGCAGAGCTCTCTCTACTCTACCAAGAAGAAGCTAAGGGAGGAGGAAGCTAAGAAAAAGATCCTCTCCAAAGGCACCCAAGGGGGTATATTTATAGTTTTCAAAATCCCATAGACCAAAATGACCGAAATGCCCCTAGGGCTAAAAAGCTCCGGGCCAATTGAAAACAGCCACACCGGGGGGTAAAGGGGTAAAAACCACCCGGCCCCTCATCCTCCTAGGGGCCGAGCACAGGGGCAACGAGGGCAGGGGCGAGACCCCCGGCCTAGGCTGGTCTCGCCCCACCAAGCCGCGGGCAGGAGCGAGACCCCCGGCCAAGGCCGGTCTCGCCCCCCCCCCCAAGCCGCAGGCAGGGGCGAGACCCCCGGCCAAGGCCGGTCTCGCCCCCCCCCCCCTCCCCCCCCCCAAGCCGCAGGCAGGGGCGAGACCCCCAGCCAAGGCCGGTCTCGCTCCCCCAAGCCGCAGGCAGGGGCGAGACCCCCGACCAAGGCCGGTCTCACCCCACCAAGCCGCGGGCAGGGGCGAGACCCCCGGCCAAGGCCGGTCTCGCCCCACCAAGCCACGGGCAGGGGCGAGACCCCCGGCCAAGGCCGGTCTCGCCCCACCAAGCCGCGGGCAGGGGCGAGACCCCCGGCCAAGGCCGGTCTCGCCCCACCAAGTCGCGGGCAGGGGGGAAGGGGCGAGGCCCCGACCCCCCAAAAAAGGGTCACTGGGGGAGGCCGATTTTTCCTCCCCCTACTAGTATGTTTCCACGCCAGAGCCAAAATTGGCCACCGAGAGTTCAAAATCTCCAAAAAGCTTAAAAACTGTATAGGGGCGAATACGAGGTTGTACATGGTTGAATACTTCTTGATCAGTTCTTGATAGAACTGATTACTTAAGGATCAACCTGTCCTAGCTTTCTTCAAAGCTTCTTGAATCTGAACAAAGTAGGGTTGATCTTCTTGGTGTTGGAGTTGATCTTCAATCAGCTTCCTTCAGAAATTAATCAGAATTCTTCTTCAGACTTGATCTGAATTCTTCAGGCAGACTGTTCAGAATCTGCCTTCACTAGATGAGAACTTCTCTCCTTCTTGTTTTTCTCTCTCTACAATCTGTTGACTGTCTCTTCTTTCTCTTCTTCTGGATTCTCAATCCTTCAGAGATTATAATTGATTAGATCGATTAACTTTTCTCTGTTCTGTATGTGTTGTATATTTATTGATTGTTGAGAGAGCATATCTATATATAGGCTTCATCCATGGTAACCGGCTGTTCCGGTTTCAAACAGTCTTCTGACACCTCTGACAGATGTGACAACAATGTCAGTAATGATAGCTGTCAAGTCTCCAATTGTATTATTTCAGCCTTCATTGGACTTTGACTCAGCAACAGAGAATGTCGAGTGAATACTTCATATGTGTCGACACACATAGTCCATGTGTCGACACAAGTCTTGTTGTTGTCGACACAACTTCACTTTTACTTCTCGACACAACTTCTGTGGAATGTGTCGACACAAGTCCTGTGTGTCGACACAAGTCCTGTGTGTCGACACAAACACTCCTTGTCTTGACAAAGTTGGTGTCGACAGAATTTTGGTGTGTGCCGACACAAGTTCTGTGTGTCGACGCAGTCGTTGTCGACAAAATTCTGGAATGTGTCGATAGCTTCTCTGTGTGTCGACACAACTCTTGAAAATGTCGACACAATCTGGCCCTTAGTGTCGACATAACATTGTCGACAAATTTTCTGTGTGTCGACACAAATTCTGGGTGTCGACACAATCTGGCCCTTGGTGTCGACACAGCCATTCCCAAGTGTTGACACTAGTACTTAGAGAATTTTCCTTTCCGTTTACTTAACCTGCACATGATAACTCAACAAAACATCAAATACAACTTGATGCATATCATTGAGTTAGGTGAGGCTGCTCCAAATCTGGTACACATTTTCCAATGTACCCAACAATCTCCCCCTATTTGGAGAAGTCATAACCCTTAGTCAATGATATACATAACTTATAATAAAATTAACAATATGATGTATAAAAACATTGAATGACAGGGAAACATATAAATAAAATAAGTAAATAATATCATCACAGAATATGATACAAACATAACAAGCATGAATCATTGTTTTGTTTAAACTTCACAAAAGTTTGTTGACAACAGATTACATAGATTTTAAAATTGAAGATTACAATGTTATAAAATCTAGTCAATCTATCCTAAGGCTGATCAGGCTCCTGGATCACTATGCCTTTTCCAGACTGGACCCTTGCTTGTACTGGTGCTTCAGTATCTTCAGCTGGCTTCTTGCCTTTGAGATCCTTCTTCTTAAGTTCTTCAGCCTTAACTTTTTGTCTTTCAAAATAGTGATAAGGCTTGCGAAAGTATTTAATGGGCTCCACAGCTGTAGAAGGTATTTTCCTAGCCTTGTGATACCTTCTGAAATGTTGTATTATATCTTATCTTTGCAGATATTTGTTCCACTCAACTTCAGAATACCACTTTCCTCTATCATGCATTTTGTCTTTGACAGGTTGCCAGACAGTGAGTATTATTTTTCTGGAGGTTGGACTCCATCTTTCAAAATCAGGCTTTAGTTCAGCCTGCTCTCTAAACCTTTTCTTTGAGAGTTGAGCTTCTTGTTCTTTATTCAGTTCTGCCTCTGACATTTCCACTTTCTCAAATATAACATTTTTAGTAGCCTCAGGAGGGCTATACATCTGTTGAACAAGTTGTTGAATTCCTTCAAAATTAGAAGGGGGTTATATGATTTGATCTACCTCCTGCTGACCCCCATCAATTCCTGCAGCTTGAATACCTGACTCAGCTGTATTATCATCATCACATAGGGGTGGATATCCCAGAGTTGCTCTAACAACATTTATTATACATTTAGCATGCTCTGAGCTAGCATTGACTATCACCCTCTCCCCCTTTATGACTTCTCTCTCAATATGATCTCTTAAGTCATCTTTTTTGAACCTAATCTGATTAACTAGATAATTGGTTCCTTCTGTATAATGAGCTTTAAACTTTTGTAGCTGAGTAGATATGATCTTCTGAGAGGCTTGAATGGCTGATTGGAAAGTGGCTAAATCTTCTTGAAGTTTCTTATCAAACTCTGACTTCTCTTTAGCCCTTTCCTTAGTTAATGTAGTTGCATTATTCTTTAACTCAGTAACAATCACATTATGTGATTCAGTAAGATTATCATTCATCCTTACTTGATTTTCTAGTACATATCCTTGCTTGACCACTATATCATCAATCTGTGTCCTTGCCTCTTGTTGCTGTTTTGCTAGATAAACTACAACATTACCTCCTTTATGAAAGCAATCTGTCATTTCCTTCTTATTCTAGTTTACTTCAAATCCGATTGATGTTATATCTTGAGCTAGAGTGAATTGAAGGTCCTTATGGCTTTCATCCATATATTTCTCCATGGCTGCTCTTTGCTCATCCATTTTAATTTGTAGAGCAACCAATAGTGAACTGAAATCAACTGTTGGAGCTGAGGGTTGTGAGGAAGTCTGTAAAGCTTTCTTATAATTTGAGCTTTTCTTCTTGTAAACCATCAGTTTTCTCTTCTTGAAATCAACTGTTGGACTTGAGGGCAGCTCCTTGTCAGTTCTTGGCAACTCCCCCTGAGTCCCTGGATCCTCCCCCTCAGTTCTTGGCACTACTTCCTCAGTTCTTACTTCTTGTAAGTCAGGAAACAATTCCTCAAGAGTAAATTCTTTTGCAGTTGAACTGGAGGAACATCTGTATCTTGTACATTTAATGGAGCATCATCTAATGCATATGTATCTTCCATTGATACATCCTGTGCAGGGATGTTATCATGGTGTGTATGTTCAACATCAATTAGAATCACATTCAGTGTATCTGGCTCAGTAGCTAGTGTAGTTTGATTAATATCATTTATTACCTCAAGAATAGTTTGAGTGGCTGTTTCACTCTCTAATACAACTTGCTATTTCTCAGGAGCACTTTTTGGAGGTAAGGCTTCTTGATGAGCTGGTTAAAGCTCATTGGCTCCCCCTAGTGGAAGCACATCCTGAACTTGATCCAGTGGGATGGTGCTTTCTGGAATATGCCCCCCCTGCATCTAACTATCATCTACACTCTTAGGAGCAGATGATTTCCTTGTAGATTCTTGTTGATCTTCATCTGAACTGAAGATTACTTGTTCTTCTGAATCACTAGAAGATTCAGGTTTCCTGGGTGATGTCTTTTTCTTTTTCTATTGTGGTTGTTTCTATGGTGTAGAACCATCCTTTGTCAGAACTCTTTCCCACCTGGATAATATTTTCATATCCATCCTTCTCATGTGGTTTATTCTAGATCCAGTTGTGTGGTTCAGCACTTCAGGAATATTTATTGCCAGATACAGACTCAGTATTCTACCTAGATTATGTTTCTTTAGGCTTTCCTTGATCTTGTCAAAAATCACTGCAGACCAGTTAGTTTTTATTCTGAAAATAACTCTGGTCATCAAGCTGAACATATAGGCTGAGATCCTATCATGTCCACCTGGTTTGCAGAGAATTACTTTTCACATAATCTCTAAGAGAAACTTTCCTTGTGAGTTCATCCACTTCCTTTGCATTGATTATTCAATCTTAGTGGTTGGATCCATGCCACACCATTGAAGAGCTTCTTTTGTCATTGAAGATGTGACTTCATCATCTTCCTGAGTCCTGGGCAATTGGAGTGTCTTCCTCAGATGCTTTTGGGTAAGTTTCACCTTGCTTCCTTGAATTGATGACCTAATCTTCAATCCAGTTGAATCCAAGGTTGCTTTTGTATAGAATTCAAGAATTTCTGTCTTCCAGATCTTGGTAGGTTCGGAAACTAGATATTCTAAACTATTTTCTTGGATTAGGGTTATCACATGTCTAATCTCAATCACTGCACTCTCAAAAGCATTATGAACTAACTCATAGCCTTCGTTGATGTTGTTCTCCAACTTTGGCGCCATTGGCGACGAGAAATTTGAGGAGAATAGAGATGAAGGTTTGTCGACTCAAAGATTTGGTCTCAAAAATGTTGAGAGCATAGTCGACAAAGTTGTTCTGTGACCTATTTATATGTCTGTCAACACAGAAGGTCAAAAGGCGGGGTAATAGATACTTAATGTGTCGACACAATATAGATTGCGTCGACACAGACTTCTAATGTCCCGACAGAGTCAGACAACACTATGTGTTGACACAGTTTGCGATGTGTCAACACAGACTTCTTAATAGTCGACTCTAATATATGTGTGTCGACACAGACTTCTGTATGTGTCGACACAACTATCTAAATGATAGAACTTCTATGTGTCGACAACAAACTCTGAGTGTCGACACCACTATCTCACCACTATTTTGTTGTGTCGACACAACTTACCATAAGTGTTGACACAAACTACTATATGTCGACACAGATTTCCTTTTGTGTCGACATAAACTACTATATGTCAACATTGAATTACTTAGCCAGATTTACAAAGTCACTCTAGGTTTAACATGCCTAATTCAATTTTGAAATAATTGAATTTAGTTTCATCTAGTGGTTTAGTAAACATGTCAGCAATTTGATTATTTGTGGTGACAAATTCCAAACAAATATCTTTTTTTTCAACATGCTCTCTAATGAAGTGAAATCTAATTTCTATATGCTTTGTTATGCTATGTGATACATGGTTTTTAACAATAGAAATATCACTTATAGAATCACAAAATAGTGGAGTTCTACTTACCTTGAGACCATAGTCTTTAAGTTGATGTTGAATCCATAAAAGCTGAGCACAGCAGCTACCTGCAACAATATACTCAGACTCTACAGTGGAAATTGCCACACTAGTCTGCTTCTTACTACTCTATGACACCAATCTACCACCTAGAAACTGACATGTACCAGTGATGCTCTTTCTATCTTCTTTGAAACTTACAAAGTCTGCATCTGAAAAACTAGTCAGTAGAAAGTCTCTATTCTTAGGGTACGAAAGACCAAGATTAGGTGTGCCCTTAAGATATCTCAATATTCTTTTAACTGCAGTATAATGAGATTCTTTAGGGCTTGCTTGGTACCTAGCACAGACACATGTAGCATACATAATGTCTGGTCTTCTAGCAGTTAAGTATAGGAGGGAGCCAATTATCCCTCTATACAAAGACTCATCTACAAGTTTTCCTGCATCATCTTTGCCTAAAGGCATACTTGTAACCATTGGAGTTCTCATGGCGGTGGATGATTTCATACCATATTTCTTAATTAACTCCTTGGTGAACTTAGACTGTGAAATGGACAAGCCATCATCAGTCTGTCTTACTTGGAGTCCCAAGAAGAATTTGAGCTCACCCATACTGCTCATCTCAAACTTCCCTTGCATAAGTTTTGCAAACTTACTACAAAGGTTGTTTTCTGTAGATCCAAAGATTATGTCATCAACATAAATATGTACTAGGATCATCTTGCCTTTTGACTCCCTAAGGAATAGAGTCTTGTCTATTTTCTCCCTTAAAAATTTATTTTCAATGAGGAAAGTAGACAATGTTTCATACCAAGCCCTAGGGTCTTGTTTCAAACCATATAAGACTTTCTTAAGTCTATAAACATAATCAGGATAAAGTGGATCAACAAAACCTGAGGGCTGATGAACATAGACTTCTTCTTTCAAATTACCATTTAGAAAAGCTGACTTGACATCCATTTAGTATACTTTGAAACCTTGGAAAGCAGCAAAGGCAAGGAATAGCCTTATTGCTTCCAACCTTGCCACTGGGCAAATGTCTGGTCAAAGTCAATGCCCTCTTCCTGTCTATAACCTTTGGCAACCAGTCTTGCTTTGTTCTTCACTATGATGTCATTTTCATCTAATTTGTTCCTGTAGATCCACTTTGTCTCAATAATATTATGATCCTTTGGTTTTGGAACCAGCTCCCATACTTTACACCTTCTGAATTGATTCAGCTCCTCCTGCATTGCATCAATCCAGTTGGAGTCTTGTATGGCTTCTTCAAATATCTTTGGTTCCAACTGTGATAGGAAACTTGAGCATAGCACTGTGTTCATGTGTTTGCTTCTGGTTTGCACACCATGTTTGGGATCACCAATGATTTGGTGTGTTGGATGATCCTTTAGATTCCTTATTGCTGGAGGCATTCTATCAGCAAATTAAACTTCTTCAATTTCTCCACCATACCGATCTTCATTGTCTTCAATGTCAGCTTGTGGATCTTGTACTCCCCCTGGATAGCAACCATCATTTTCCACATCTTGCCTTGCAGTTTGGTCTTCATTAATGGTCAGCATGTCCAACTTTTCTTTTAAACCTGTTGAGCTACAAGGATTGCTAGACAACTCACAGTTAATTAGCTCAGATTCATCAAACACTATATGAACAGATTCTTCTACAACTTGTGTAGTCAAGTTGTAGACCATATATGCCTTACTATTATCGCTGTACCCAACAAATATCCCATCTTGAGATTTGGCAGCAAACTAAGTTAGGTGAGACTTGCTAGTGTTAAGCACATAACACCTGCTACTAAAGATCCTAAAGTAGGATAAGTTTTTTTTTCTGCCCTTCATAATCTCATAGGGAGTCTTTTTGTGGTTCTTAGTTATAGATGCTCTATTGAGAACATGACAAGCAGTATTTACTGCCTCAGCCCAGAAATATTTTGGGAGTGAGGTGTCACTTAGTAGAGTTCTACCAGCCTCAATAAGAGTTCTATTCTTTCTTTCACCAATTCCATTTTGCTGAGGTGTTCTAGGAGAGGAGAATTCCTGATAAATCCCTAGTTCTTCACAAAACCTTGTCATACACTCAGACTGAAATTCAGTTCCATGGTCACTTCTGATTTTGACCACTGAATTGTTAAATTCATTCTGAATTTGTTTAACAAAGTTATGAAAGACAGTAGGGGTTTCAGATTTCTGCCTCAAAAAGAAAACCCATGTAAATCGAGAATAGTCATCTACTACCACAAAAGTATAGACTTTCCAACCGAGACTATGAACTGGCATAGGACAAAATAGATCCATATGAAAGAGGTACAAACACCTCACAGAGTCTTTGGTATCAAGACTATGAAAAGTGGATTTGGTCTGCTTGCCTTTTTGACAAGCTGAACATATACCCTCTTTTATGCACTTAAATTGAGGACCATTTCTCACTAACTCTAAACTATAGAGCTGGCCTATAGTCTTTTAGTTCAGATGAGCTAGACTCTTGTGCCATTGGACACACTGAGATGCTTTCTCATCTGCAACTAAACATACAGGAGAGTTCATGTTTTCAAAATCAAAATTTAAACAATAAACATTCCCTTTTCTATAACCAGACAAGATCACCTTCTGATCACTTGTCCTTTTGATCTGACACCCATTCTTAATAAATGAAATGTCATACCCAAGATCACTCAGCTGACTTATGTTTATCAAGTTATGTTTCAAACCTTTTACATAAGCCACTTGAGTGATTGTTATAGAACTAGTAGAAATGTTACCAAACCATTTTATGACCCTTTTTTCTGATCCACCAAAGATCACTTTGGGTCCATTCTCTATGGGAGTATATTCCTTTAACATTCTTCTTGTTCGAGTCATGTGCCTGGAACATCCACTGTCCAAGTACCATATAGGGGTATGACAACTTGGACCCACCTACAGCAAATAAAATTAATTTACCTTAGAACCCCAATGTTTATTGGGTTCTAGGTTCAAGTTAGATTGAAACTTGATATTCTTACCAGCAGCCTTCCTCACAGGTAAGCTAGCATTCTTCCTGACACTGGTGTTGTGCCAGCAATCCATGGAATAATACCCTATCTTACCACAGCACCAACACTCATATCTATTATACCTCTTTTTAGGTGCAGTTTTAACAGCATTGCTGTCAGCTGTTCTTAACACTGTTGGTACAGTGGTTCTTTGCTTGAGTGCTGGAGCTATACCATTGTCATTCAGAATATCAGGCTTACCATACCCATGTATGATATCATGATCATATCTATTAGTTGGCTGCCATACTTTTCTGAAGGAAATGGGGGGTTTGAAGGCTAGAGGCTGTACTGGGGCTTTGCCTTTTCTTTTGGAATTGGCAGCCCTTGCATTTCCCTCAAATCCCAATCCTGTCTTACCCTTTTTGGGAATAAAATCATCAATTAAAGGTAAGACTGATTTTGGCTTAGAGAATTTAGCCACCAGATCCTTTTCCTTCTGAAGTTTGACTTCCAGACTTTTGATCTGATCATTCTTGAATGTAATAGTACCCATCTGAATAACAGTTATGTTTTTCAGTTTGGCTACTTCATTCATCTTTAGATCCAGCATTTTCTCTGAATCTAATGCAGCCAGCTTAAGAGCAGCAATTTCCTTGGCCTGTGCTTTGTTAAAGATTCTGCTTTTCTTAAGTGCTTGCAGCAGATAACCATATTCATCAATAAGTTGATGAACATCTCCTTCATATTCAGATTCATCCACATCTCTTGATGCAGATGCTTCTGATTCTAAACCAGTATAGTAATCAAAACCTATTGAAGAATTGTTTACCTTACTAGGTCCAGGCTGATCCTGGCACTGATCTTCTTCTGTTAAGGCCATCAGCCCTTTACAACAATGTTCTTCAATTCCATTTACTGAGTCCAACAATTTCAAGAACTCAACCTCTTCTGCATGCTCTTCAGTTGCCAACAGTCCTATGTATGCTTCAGCTTCAGCTTCAGCCTCAGAATCTGATGCTGAAGAATCTGACCATCTTTTTTGCTTCTTTGCAACAAAGGATTTCTCCTTCTTTCCCTTATTTTTTAGTTTCTTCGTATCATTAGATTCTTTCCTTTTGTCAGGACAATCAGCTACCACATGTCCAGTCCTATTGCAGCAATAGCAAACAATCTTAGTTGAAGATAATTTACTAGGTTGAGAGCTATACCTGTCCTTCGTAGAGGATTTCTATTTCTAATAGTAATCATCCTTGGATTGTGAGGAGGATGGCTTGGATCTCCACTGTTTCTTCTTCAAAAACCTTTGAAATTGTTTTGAGAAAGCTGCTAAGTCTTCATCAGAATTTGGACTATATAATGTGTGACTGTCAGAACTTTCTGAAACAACTTATGCAACTTTCCTAGGATGAGATGGAGACATCCTCCTATCCTTTGTTATGGATTCAGTCTTGAAAGCCACTGACTTATCTCTGTAATCAACTTTATTACTTTTCTCCTCCTTCTTTCTGACCATCAGCTGCATTTCATATGAAAGTTGTAACGCCCCGAAACTCAAAAGAGCGACGGGTGACGTTTTTGAGCCAGATTTGGGTTCTGGAAGGAGGCACACGGCCTGGGACACGGGCGTGTCCCAGGGCATGTCAGGCTTGTGTAGACACTCAGCCGGTGAAGTCGACATTTTGCTCTCGACATTATGTCGAGACTGGGCACACGGCCTGCGACACGGGCGTGTCGCAGTGCGTGTCGACCCTTGTCGACACTCAGCCCGCGAAGTCGACACTCTGCGCTCGACGAATTATCGAGACATGGCACACGGCCTGCGACATGGGCGTGTCGACCCGTGTCAACACTCGTCCCGGGGAGTCGACGAACTTTGCTCGACGATGTGTCGAGACAAGGCACACGGCCTAGGACACGAGCGTGTCCAAGGCCATGTCGTAAGGTTGACGATCTTTGCTCGACAAAGTGTCGAGTGTCGAGACCCTATAAATGGCCTGGAGCCCAGGCGTATTGAGGTAGACACGGGCAAGGACATGGGCGTGTCCTAGAGCCCGTGCAGTGCTCGGGTTGTTTTCGGGATAAAAAATGGGGGCACACGACCGACCACACATCCGTGTTAGTTGGAACACTGGCATGTCGGCTCGAACACGGGCGTGTTCGATGCCCGTGTGTTGTTCCAGGCGAGCCGATTTTGACGGCGAATGAGGCACACAGCCCTGGACACGGGCGTGTGCCAGGCCGTGTTCGGTCTAGATTGGACATTTCAGTCCTGAATCAAAGCCGTTCGTTTCTTTAATTGGTGATCCAACGGCTAGGGGTTGTTCCTGATGGGATATACCCGGGATTGGGCCTTAGAAACCCTCACTTTTCATGAGTTGTTATCTTTATAAAGCTTAGAGAGAGAGGAGAGCCAAGGAAGGAAGAAGGAGCTAGATCCGGCCATTGGAGGAGCTTCGAAGCTCCAAATCGCGAGCCGACTCCGGATCCACGGAGGCAAAGCTAGTGCGGTGCTTTTCATCCGCTTACTTTTCCATGGCGCCAAAGAAGAACGCTAGGGTAACGATTCTCTTCTTGAGCATGTGTAGCTCTCCTTCTTTGCATAGGAAGCCCGCTCCCGTGAGTTTGCGGTGAGTTGGAGGCGTTCCTTCGAGTAGATATGTAAAGTCCCCATTGTTTAGAGTCCGTAAGCGAGAACGGACATATGCATGATGTGTGAAGCCTACCCGGACATGTTGGTCTGAATCGGTGATGTCGCATTGCATAAATGCCGGAGAAGACTTCGCGCGATTGGTTGTTTTTCGGGTTTTCTACGTGGTAGATTGCAACAGGGAGCCTTGGGGATTAACCCAGAGGTGCACCCGGAAAACTGGGCGGATACGTGATCTTGCCAACTTGTGGGCCTAGGAGCCAACTAGTACATAACTGGGTTATGTAATATTGTACGTTCGTTTCACGGGCTTCGTGGAAACTTAACTCGTGTCGATGATGTTTAAGTGTCGTGGCAAGTGAGCAACGGGTTGAGTGGGAACCGTTCCTGCTTTATGCCGAGGGAATAGAGGTCGGGTCTTTCTTTCGATGACATTAAAGTGTCGTGACATAGGCTGTTGATGACATTAAAGTGTCGTAACATCTGCCTAAAAGACCATTTTTTGCTCACGGGTTATTGCCGTCCTAGAGATGGTGGTGAGTTAGCGGCTTAGACTGTGATCACCGAGAATGTGCCCTGAGAGCACTGGGAGTGTGGCCATGCGTGCCAACGCCTGTGATGCAATGAGTTGTTATATTGCTCGCTTATGCTAATGAAATGCAGGGAAGGAGCATCGCCGCCCCGAGTTGGGGGCGGGATCGTTATAATTTGGTCAGCATTGCTGACCGTTGCCTTTGTTTTGCCACCGTGCGGTGGTTTGTTTCTTGCAGGTGCTGCTGGACCAAGCGGTCAATAGCGGGCTAAAGCCCAATTTGCAAAGCCGGCCCTCGAAGGCATAATTTGAGTGTTTACTGCTTTTATTTATGTATGACCGGCCGCGTGCCGTGTTTTGTAAAACATGTAATATGAAGTGAACAATTTTGTAAGGCCTTAAGGCATGTACTTGTGTATGTACATTCCAATTTGGTATCAGACTACTGGTTTTGGTCGGGCTTAAGATGAATTCGCGGACGAATTCTTTTTAAGGGGTGGTGAGCACATTGTGTGCGTCATCGTTATAACAGAAAAAGAACCCATGAATGTCCACTTAGGAATGAAAATACACGTGTTTGAGGAAGCTGTGTGTTCCTATAATTGTTGTTTGCAATTTTATTTGGTCGCTTAACGGTGTTTTGTACCACTATAGGTGACCAGAAGTGGTCTTAGGCCATCGGAACGTCGAGTTTCTAAGGCTAGCAGTGCACCGGATGTTGCTCCCCCAACACCTCTATCGGCTGAGAACATACGATTGGTGGCTGAAGTAGTGTTGGCCGTGATAAATGCGCAGCCTGCAAGGCAAACGCAGCAGCTCGCTCTTGCGATGGAGCAGGAACCTCTTCCAGAGGTTGAGCCGAGGAGAGTGGAACAGGTGGTAGTGGAGCCGGTGGTGCCAAGGAGGGAAACCGGGAGACAACTCAAGCATGTAATGATCTTTAACCCTCTGGTATTCTCGGGGTTGGGAACCCCATCTCAAGATGAAGACTGGCTCTCCAGGGTGAAGAGAGTCATGACAGCAACAGAGACGGAGGAGTGGCAAATGACCACCATCGCTACGTTCCTTCTGGACGGTGAAGCGAGAATGTGGTGGGAAGGTTTGGAGCTGCACCTATTGAGAGGTAGACAACTTGTTGATGTCTCGATGGAGGAGTTCTCGAGATTGTTCTTGGCTAGATACCTCCCTTCAGTGCAGAGGATAGCGTTGGAGAACGAGTTCCTGAAGTTGGTGCAGGGCGAGAAGAGCATGGATGAATATCTCCATGAGTTTACCCATTTGAGTCGATATTCTAGCTCCACCATTGCGGATGAGGAGCGCAAGACGAATCGATTCTACGAAGGGTTGAGAGATGAGTTGAGATTACTACTCTCGGGGCCGATGACGCAGGGTTTCTTGACCTTGGTCAACACGGCCCGGTCGTTGGAGAAGGACATGAAGAATGTGCAGGCAAAGAAAAGCTTGGGCGAGAAGTGGTTGGAGTTCATAGGGTCGAACACCTCAAAATCTGTGTTCCTAAAGTGAATCAAGAAAGCTAGGACTTCGGGTCTAGCCCTCTCTGCTGGTGCTTCTGGGGCGACTACGGGTCGGACCACGGGCGCATGTTATAACTATGGGAAGTTGGGGCATTATGCCCGTGAGTACCGGAGCGGACGTCCCAAGTCCGAAAGGAAGCCGGGAGCTACTTACGAGAGAAGGGTAAGGCGGTGGAGTCAACCACGTCCCACTATGCTCTGGCCCAACCAAGGGTGTATAATCTTGGCCAACAGGAGGCCATCAAACAGGCTGATGTGGTGACAGGTATGGTTTAATTTATAGCATGTCAATTTCTTTAAATACTTGTCATGAACATGTTACCTTACCACTGCTTGTTTAGGATTTGTGAAAATCCGGCAAGAGCACTCTTCGATACGGGAGCTTCACACTCCTTCTTGTCCGAAGGATTTATATCACGCATTGGAGTCCCATCTTCGATGGCGAAGGATAAGTTGGATGTGTTGTTGCCCAATGAGTGTTCGATGCGCGTGGATAGGATCTACGCTGTTAAGATTCGTATTGGGAATCAGGAGTTCGATCTGCAAGCGTCGTTAGTTCCGATGGTGGAGTTCGACGTTATATTTGGCATGGACCGGCTCTCGGAGCAGCAAGCCTATATCGATTGCGGTCAGAAGGAAGTCAAGCTTGGAGCAAGTCGTGAAGGCGGTTCGTGCCGGTGCATAATTGTTCTTTACACTAGTGGAGGTTGCAAAGCCGAAGCCCGCGTTGGATTGTATTTCAGTGGTATCGGAATACCCTGATGTGTTCCCCGCAGATCTTCCTGGAGCCCCGCCTCAGCGGGAGATAGATTTTACGATTGAGCTAGTGCCAGGTGCAAAGCCTGTGTCACGATCTCCTTATCGGCTAGCGCCTAAGGAAATGGCAGAGCTGAAAGTTCAACGGCAAGATTTGTTGGAGCAAGGGAATGTGCGCCCAAGTTCTTCGCCTTGGACCGCGCCGGTCGTCTTTGTTAAGAAGAAGGACGGAAGCTTGAGGCTATGTATTAATTATCGGGAGCTCAACAAGTTGACGGAGAAGAACAAGTACCCGATCCCCCAGATTGATGATCTTTTTGATCAGTTAGTCGGGTCGACGGTGTACTCGAAGTTGGATCTCAAGGCTGGGTACTATCAGCTGCAAATAAGGGAGAGTGATATCCCGAAGACAACATTTAGTACGAGATACGGGCATTATGAGTTTACAGTCATGCCGTTTGGGCTGACTAATGCGCCGTCAGTGTTCATGGATTTGATGAACAGGACTTTCAGGGAGTACTTGGAGCATTTCGTGATCGTCTTCATCGACGATATTTTGGTGTACTCGCAAAGTGAGGAAGATCACTTCAAGCATCTTCATTTGATTTTGGAGACACTAAGGAGGAATCAGTTGTATGCCAAGTTCTCGAAGTGCGAGTTTTGGTTATCATCAGTGGCGTTCCTCGGTCATATAGTGAGTGGAGAGGGTATTGCTGTGGATCCGGCGAAGATTGTTGTGATACGGGAGTGGCCTGAGCTTGCTACGGTAGAGGAAGTCCGGAGCTTTCTGGGGCTTGTCGGCTATTATAGGCGCATCGTAGAGAACTTCTCGCAGATAGCGTTACCTCTCACAACTTTGACGAGGAAGGCGCATAAGTTCGTTTGGACGCCGGAGTGCGCGCGAGCTTTTGAGGAGTTGAAGTGTCGGTTGACAACGGCGCCTGTGCTGAGTTCGCCATGTGGGACCGAAGGCTATGAGATTTATAGCGATGCTTCGGGCAGCGGTTTGGGTTGCGTGCTACTGCAACACGGAAGTGTGATAGCTTATGGCTCGAGACAGCTAAAAGTGCATGAAAGGAATTATCCGGTCCATGACTTGGAGTTAGCGGCCGCGATTTTTGCCTTAAAGCTGTTGATACACTATTTGTACGGTGTGAAGATTGATATCTACACCGATCATAAGAGCCTGAAGTATCTGATTGATCAGAAGGATCTGAATATGCGGCAGTGTAGATGGATGGAGTTCTTGGGAGACTATACATTCAAGATCCACTACATTCCTGGTAAAGGGAATGCGGTTGCGGACGCGTTGAGTCGCTGAACCCCAGCTCAAGCCAATTGGCTATCGGTGCATGATGAGCGGTTGGTGCGGGAGTTGGAGGCGTTGGAGATTGTTTGTGTGGATAGGCAATCAAGTGCTGAAGCAGTTCTGAATTGGACTGAAGTCCAACATGACCTGGCTGATCGGATTCGGCGGGCTTTGGATATGAATGTTCATATGAAGCAGTTCATGGTAGAGGCTCTTGATGGGTCAAATTCCCAATTCGTTGTGGAGGATGAATTGCTTTGGAAAGACGGTCGTCTGTGCGTCCCATGTGTGAGTAATTTGCGGGTGGAATTGTTGTACGAGGCACACCATACTAAGTACTCAATTCACCCGGGGAGCACGAAGATGTACCGCGATGTGAAGAAACTGTTTTGGTGGCCGGGTTTGAAGAAGGATGTGGCGCTCTACGTAGCGAAGTGCCAAACTTGTGCCTTGGTAAAGGCGGAATGCCAAAAGCCGGGAGGATTTCTTAAGTCCTTGCCAATTCCAGAGTGGAAATTCGACGACATCTCTATGGACTTTGTGCACAGTTTGCCAATGTCGCAAAAGGGGAACGACGCCATTTGGGTGGTTGTTGATCGGCTAACGAAGGTGTCGCATTTTATTCCGCATAGGAAGGATGATCCGGTGGAGAAGTTGGCAAAACTTTATGTGGATAACATAGTACGACTTCATGGTGTGCCCCGCAGCATCGTGAGTGACCGAGATTGGCGGTTCACGTCCAATGATTGGAGGCTAGTGCAACAAATGTTGGGGACAAAATTGAAATTCAGCACAACCTTCCATCCGCAAACGGATGGGCAGACCGAGAGGGTCAATAGAATCATGGAAGACATGCTCCGCATGTGTGTCTTGGATTTTGGAAAGCAATGGGAAGACCACATTTATTTGGTGGAGTTCGCATACAACAATAGCCACCAAGCGAGTATTCAAATGGTGCCCTTCGAGGCCCTATATGGTAGAAAATGTTGCACGCCGTTGTCTTGGTTAGAAACAGGTGACTCAAAGTTGTATAAGCAATTGGAAGTGGAGGATGCTACTTCTTTGGTGAGAACCATTCAGGAGAGGTTGCTTATCGTTCAGGACCGGCAGGCGAAGTACTATAATGCCAAGCACAGGAACGTGGAGTTCGCTGTGGGCGACTATGTGTACTTAAAGATCAAGCCATTCAAGGGTGTCTTGCGGGTGTGGCGATTGAAAAAGCTAAGCCCGAGGTACCTTGGGCCGTTTGAGGTTCTGGAGCGAGTTGGTGAAGCAGCCTATCGGTTGAAGCATTCACTGGAGCTTGGTGGATTACATGATGTATTCCATATTTTGGTGCTTCGGAAGGCGGTGCAAGAGCCTACGCAAGTGATCCGGTTGATCAAGTGCCGGTGGATAGTGGACTGACGACAAAAGTCAAGCCCGTGCGGATTGAAGACTCGGAGGTCAAGCGGCTGCGCAATAAAGAGATCAGGATGGTCAAGGTCCGATGGGACAATTGCGGTCGTGAGGAGCTCTCTTGGGAACGAGAGCAGACTATGCTTGACGAGTATCCAGAGTTGTTCCGCTCAGGTACAAATTTTGGTTTTGTACATGTTTTTCCTTTATATAATTTCATGGACGAAATTCTTTTAAGAGGGGGAGAGTTGTAACGCCCCGAAACTCAAAAGAGCGATGGGGGACGTTTTGAGCCAGATTTGGGTTCTGGCAGGAGGCACACGGCCTGGGACACGGGCGTGTCCCAGGGCATGTCAGGCTTGTGTCGACACTCAGCCGGCGAAGTCGACATTTTGCTCTCGACATTGTATCGAGACTGGGCACACGACCTGTGACACGGGTGTGTCGCAGGTCGTGTCGACCCGTGTCGACACTCAGCCCGCATAGTCGACACTCTGCGCTCGACGAAGTGTCGAGACATGGCACACGGCCTGCGACACGGGTGTGTCGCAGGGCGTGTCGACCCGTGTCGACACTCGTCCCGGGGAGTCGACGAACTTTGCTCGACGATGTGTCGAGACAAGGCACACAGCCTAGGACACGGGCGTGTCCAAGGCCGTGTTGTCAGGTCGACGATCTTCGCTCGACGAAGTGTCGAGTGTCGAGACCCTGTACATGGCTTGGAGCCCAGGCGTGTTGAGGTAGACACGGGCAAGGACACGGGTGTGTCCTAGAGCCCGTGCAGTGCTCGGGTTGTTTTCGGGATAAAAAGATGGGGCACACGGCCGACCACACAACCGTGTCAGTTGGAACACGGGCATGTCGGCTCGAACACGGGCGTGTTCGATGCCCGTGTGTTGTTCCAAGCGAGTCGATTTTGACGGAGAATGAGGCACACGGCCCTGGACACGGGCGTGTGCCAGGTCGTGTTCGGTCCAGATTGGACATTTCAGTCCCGAATCAAAGCCGTTCGTTTCTTTAATTGGTGATCCAACGGCTGGGGGTTATTCCTGATGGGATATACCCGGGATTGGGCCTTAGAAACCATCACTTTTCATGAGTTGTTATCTTTCTAAAGCTTAGAGATAGAGGAGAGCCAAGGAAGGAAGAAGGAGCTAGATCCGGCCATTGGAGGAGCTTCGAAGCTCCAAATCGCGAGCCGACTCCGGATCCACCGAGGCAAAGCTAGTGTGGTGCTTTTCATCCGCTTACTTTTCCATGGCGCCAAAGAAGAACGCTAGGGTAACAATTCTCTTCTTGAGCATGTGTAGCTCTCCTTCTTTGCATAGGAAGCCCGCTCCCGCGAGTTTGCGGTGAGTTGGAGGCGTTCCTTCGGGTAGATATGTAAAGTCCCCGTTGTTTAGAGTCCGTAAGCGAGAACGGACATAGGAATGATGTGTGAAGCCTACCCGGACATGTTGGTCTGGATCGGTGATGTTGCATTGCATAAATGCCGGAGAAGACTCCGCGGGATTGGTTGTTTTTCGGGTTTTCTACGTGGTAGATTGCAACAGGTAGCCTTGGGGATTAACCCAGAGGTGCACCCGGAAAACTGGGAGGATGCGTGATCTTGACAACTTGTGGGTCTAGGAGCCAACTAGTACATAACTGGGTTATGTAATATTGTACGTTCCTTTCAAGAGCTTCGGGGAAACTTAACTCGTGCCAATGATGTTTAAGTGTCGTGGCAAGTGAGCAACGGGTTGAGTGGGAACCGTTCCTGCTTTATGCCGAGGGCATAGAGGTCGGGTCATTCTGCCGATGACATTAAAGTGTCGTAACATAGGCTGTTGATGACATTAAAGTGTCGTAACATCTGCCTAAAAGACCATTTTTTGCTCACGAGTTATTACTGTCCTGGAGATGGTGGTGAGTTAGCGGCTTAGACTGCGATCACCGAGAATGTGCCCTGAGAGCACGGGGCGTGTGGCCATGCGTGCCAACGCCTGTGATGCAATGAGTTGTTATATTGCTCTCTTATGCTAATGAAATGCAGGGAAGGAGCATCGCCGCCCCGAGTTGGGGGCGGGATCGTTATAATTTGGTCAGCATTGCTGACCATTGCCTTTGTTTTTCCACCGTGCGGTGGTTTGTTGCTTGCAGGTGCTGCTGGACCAAGCGATCAATAGCGGGCTAAAGCCCAATTTGCGAAGCCGGCCCTCGAAGGCCTAATTGGAGTGTTTACTGCTTTTATGCATGTATGACCGGCCTGCGTGCTGTGGTTTGTAAAACATGTAATATGAAGTGAACAATTTTGTAAGGCCTTAAGGCCTGTACTTGTGTATGTACATTCCTATTTGGTATTAGTGGACATTCATGCTTTAATGCTAGGTTCTTTGTTACAACTTATTTTTCTGCTTCCGCTAGAATGCTCTGTGTAGGACGTTATGATTGGTTGGATGGTTTCCATGAGTAACCACCCGGTCTGTCTGTAGTATATGTCGTCGGGCCCCGGCCGGACCTACTACTATATGCTATGCGATGGATAGGGGGTGTTACAAAAGTAGTTTGCCAAATAATGTTGGAGGTGAAATTTCTGCTAGTCTGGCCACTTCCCTAATGACACATATCTTGGTGTCCCAGTCCTTAGTTAATGATCTCAAAAACTTATCATTTAACTTATATGTACTGAATACTCTTCCATATGACATCAATTCATTAACTATTCTGAAGAACTTCTTGTAACATTAAGTTATGCTGTCTGTTTTAGATTGTCTAAAACTTTCATACTCCTGATTCAGCATAAACTTTCTGTCTTCTCTCACCTCTTCTGAACCCTCCATGTAGACAATCAGGGTGTCCCACATTTATTTGGAGGTCTTGCAGTGAATCAAATTTTGGAATGCTGAATCATCTATGGCACTGACTATTATATTCTGTGCTCTCTTATCCATAGTAGCTAAGATGATCTCATACTTTGTCATTTCAGAATACTCCTTTGGTGTCCTGAGATTTGCATCAAGAACTGAGACTTTCATTGGGATGAATGGCCCTTCTTTGACTGTCATGTAGATTCTTGGATCTGAAGCTTCCATAAACAATCTAACTCTTTCTTTCCATATGCCAAAAATCTCTTTCCTGTATATACGTAACTTCATGGAACCAAACCCCTTATGATTCTCAATGAAACCCATTTTGCCTAATAGATTTCATCCTTGGAGATCTACTCAGACTGTTAAGTCTATTCTTTGAACAACCTCCCTCTGATACCACTTGAAAGAATTGGTTTCAAGATGTTCTAAACACCTAGAGGGGGAGGGGGTGCATAGGTTCAATTCTTTTTCTGACATAGGAAGATAATTCTATCTAATTTTGCAATTTATTCAGCAAAAAATACCGCACAACATTCACATACACATAGCATTCATAGATTGCACACCAGTTTTATAGTGGTTCCCAAAATGATGGGTACATCCACTTTCTCCCTTCGCCTATCTAGCAGTGTACTAGATTCGGCCTAACTTCCTTCCTTCTTCTCAGATCCATAGATCTTACAGCTCAGAACCAAGACTGGTTCCTACAACTCAGAGTGAATCCACACCACTACAACTCAGGCACAAGCCCTACCTCAGCCTCTTCCACAGGCCTACAACTCAGAGTGACACCCCACTCCTACAACTCAGGCAAAAGCCCTACCTCAGCCTCTTTCATAGGCCTACAACTCAGGGAACAGATTCCCCTACCTTAGGCACTCAGCCCTACCTCAGTCTTTATAATTTAGGCTTACAACTCAGAGATGTAAATCTCCTACACTCAGATCTATTACAGATCCTACAAAAATTAATAATGAAAAGATAATGATATCTTCAACCAGATGGAGAGAGAATTGGTTGTAGACTTCTTGATCAGTTCTTGATAGAACTGATTACTTAAGGATCAACCTGTCTTAGCTTTTTTCAAAGCTTCTTGAATCTGAACAAAGTAGGGTTGATGGTTTTGCTGTTGGAGTTGATCTTCCATCAGCTTCCTTCAAAAATTAATCTGAATTCTTCTTCAGACTTGATCAGAATTCTTCAGGCAGACTGTTCAGAATCTGCCTTCACTGGATGAGAACTTCTCTCCTTCTTGTTTTTATCTCTCTACAATCTGTTGACTATCTCTTCTTTCTCTTCTTCTGGATTTTCAATCCTTCAGAGATTATAATTGATTAGCTTGATTAACTTTTCTTTGTTCTGTATGTGTTGTATATTTCTTGATTGTTGAGAGAGCATATCTATATATAGGCTTCATCCATGGTAACCGGCTGTTCCGGTTTCAAACAGTATTCTGACACCTATGACAGATGTGACAGAAATGTCAGTAATGACAGCTATCAAGTCTCCAATTATATTATTTCAGCCTTCGTTGGACTTTGACTCAGCAACAGAGAATGTCGAGTGAATACATCATATGTGTCGACACACAAAGTCCATGTGTCGACACAAGTCTTGTTGTTGTCGACACAGCTTCACTTTTACTTCTCGACACAGCTTATGTGGAATGTGATGACAAAAGTCCTGTGTGTCGACACAAACACTCATTGTCTTGACAAAGTTGGTGTCTACAGAATTCTGGTGTGTGTCGACACAAGTTCTGTGTGTCGACACAGTCGTTGTCGACATAATTCTTGAATGTGTCGACAGCTTCTCTGTGTGTCAACACAACTCCTGAAAATGTCGACACAATCTTGCCCTTAGTGTCGACACAACATTGTCGACAGATTTTCTGTGTGTCAATACAAATTCTGGGTGTCGACACAATCTGGCCCTTGGTGTCGACACAACCATTCCCAAGTATCGACACTACTACTTAGATAATTTTTCTTTCCGTTTACTTAACCTGCACATGATAACTCAACACAATATTAAATACAACTTGATGCATATCATTGAGTTAGGTGAGGCTTCTACAAATCTGGTACACATTTTCCAATGTACCCAACACGAAAATGGAGTACGGAATAGGAATGCTGTGTGAAGCCCATCTGTACAGGTTGGTCTGGATTGGTGATGTTGCATTTGCATGCGCACCGGAGAAGACTCCGTAGTTAAACATGTAGTTTATGGAGTCGAGGGGTCTGACCTGTGAAGGGTAGTAGCAGGAAGTACTGGTGTGGTAGTCCAGGAAAAGACCCTTGTGATGCCTGTGATGCTCGATGGGTTGGACCTGTGATGGGCAGTAGCAGGAAGTACTAGTGCGGAAGTCCAGGAAAAGACCCTCTGATGCTTGTAATGCTATGATGCTTGATGGGTTGTGCCTGTGAAGGGTAGTAGCAGGAAATACTGGCTTGACAGTCCAGGAAAATATCATCAAGTGTATGCTATGAATGCACAGTTAAGCCTAGGGATGGAAAATGAGTTGTGTCGTTAACGCGAGGCGTGGCTCCTAGCTAACCTATGGATGTAAAGCCAGTCCCTTGAGGATGGTCTAGCTATGTGTGAGCTTAATGAGCTCTTAAAAAGGCTTTATGCCAAACAGGTAAGGTGAAACCGACCCGCGCCTTTTATTTAGCCACGAGTATATTGGTATTCAGTGATGGTAAGGCAACTTGAGCAACAGGGGGTGGTTGATCCGACCTGCGTTATGTCCGTCCAACTTGAAGACCTGAAAGTGCGGTCTGTTGGTGTAACATCCCTTATCCGTCGCATAACATATAACAGTAGGTCCGGCCGGGGCCCGACGCCATATACCACAGACAGACCGGGTGGTTACTTATGGAAACCATCCAACCAATCTCAACGTCCTACACAGAGCATTCTAGCGGAAGCAGTTTATAAAAGTTATAAACAAAGAACCCAGCATTAGAGCACGAATGTCCACTAGTACAAAACAGGAATGTTATTACAAAATACTCAAAACAAGCCTTAAGGCCTTACAAAATGTTTCACTTGAATATTACATGATTTACAAACCACGGCATGCACGCCGGTCATACATGAATAAAGCAATAAACATTTCCATTTGGGCCTTCGAGGGCCGGCTTCGCAAAAAGGGCTTTAGCCAGCTATTGACCGCTTGGTCCAGCTGCACCTGCAAGCAACAAACCACCGCACGGTGGCAAAACAAGGCAACGGTCAGCAATGCTGACCAAATTATAACGATCCCGCCCCCAACTCGGGGCGGCGATGCTCCTTCCCTGCATTTCATTAGCATAAGCGAGCAATTTATATACTTAGCCATTTCATCACAGACGTTGGCTCGCACGGCCACACGTCCCGTGCTCTCAGGGCACATTCTCGGTGAACTGGTCGATGTCACGTCAATTAAAGCCATTGACATTCCGGACTCACCACCGCCACTAGGATGGCCAAACCTATGAGCAATTTTTCTTCCTGGCCTGGGTCACGACAATTTAAGCCATTGACCGCCGAAGACCCTACTCTATGCCAACGACAAGTGCCACGTGCCTTTAGGTCTCTTTAACCGAACGACATAGAACGGGTACGGTTCCATCTAACCCGTGCTCACATCGCAACGATAATTTAAGCCATTTGCGCGGGTCAAACTTCCACCGTGTCCCATTTCCATCACAAGTCACATAACCCCGTTATGTTCAAGTTGGCTCTCAAGACACCAAGTTGGCAAGATCTCGTATCCGCCCAGTTTTCCGGGTGCACCTTTGGGTTAGTCCCCAAGGCTCCCTGCTGCAATCTACCGCGTAGAAAACCCGAAAAACAACCAATAGCACGGAGTCTTCTCCGGCCTTATGCAATGCAACATCACCGATCCAGACTAACATGTCCGGGTAGGCTTCACACATCATGCCTATGTCCGTTCTCGCATACGGACGCTAAACAACGGGGACTTCACATATCTACCCAAAGGAACGCCTCCAACTCTCCGCAAACTCGCGAGAGCGGGCTTCCTATGCTAGGAAAGAGAGCTATTCGTGCTCAAGATGAGGATCGTTACCCTTGCGTTCCTCTTTGGCGCCATTGAAAAGTAATCGGATGGAAATCACCGCACTAGCATTGCCTCCGTGGATCCGGAGTCGGCTTGCGATTCGGAGCTCCGAAGCTCCTCCAATGGCGAATCTAGCTCCTTCTTCTTCCCTTAGCTCTCCTCTCTCTCCAAGGATTTAGAAAGAGAACAAGGTATGAAAAGTGATGGATTTCTAAGTCAACCCACAGGTATATCCCTTCAGGAACATCCCCAACCGTTGGATCTCAAAACAAGGAAACGAACGGCTTTGATTCGGGGCTGAAATGCCCAATCTGGACTGAGCACGGCCTGGCACACGCCCGTGTCCAGGGCCGTGTGCCGCATTCGCCGTCAAAATCGAATCTCCTGGAACCTCACACGGGTATCGAACACGCCCGTGTTCGAGCTGACATGCCTGTGTTCCACTTCACACGGCCGTGTGGCCGGCCGTGTACCCCATGATTTTTCCCCATTTTCAAACCGAGCACTGCACGGGTTCTAGGACACGCCCGTGTCCTTACCCGTGTCAACTTGACACGCTTGGACCCCAGGCCGTGTACACGGGACATTTCGTCGAGGGAAGATCGACGACTTGATGACACGGCCTTGGACACGCCCGTGTCCTAGGCCGTGTGCCTTGTCTCGACGATCGTCGAGTGAATCTCGACGACTCCCCGGGACGATCGTCGACACGGGTCGACACGCCCTGCGACACGCCCGTGTCGCAGGCCGTGTGCCCATTCTCGACGAATCGTCGAGTAAAACTCGACGACCTCACGGCTAAGTGTCGACACGGGTCGACACGCCCTGCGACACGCCCGTGTTGCAGGCCGTGTGCCCACTCTCAACGAATCGTCGAGCAAAACTCGACGACTTCGCGGCTAAGTGTCGACACACGCTTGACATGCCCTGGGACACGCCCGTGTCCCAGGCCTTGTGCCTGCTGCCAGAACCCAAACTGGCCCAAAACGTCCCCCTTTTGCTATTTTGAGTTTCGGGGCGTTACAACTCTCCCCCTCTTAAAAGAATTTCGCCCACGAAAGTAAATAAAGGAAAGACACGTACAAAACCATAATTTGTACCTGAGCGGAACAACTCCGGATACTCGTCAAGCATAGTCTGCTCTCGCTCCCAAGAGAGCTCCTCACGACCGTAATTGTCCCACCGGACCTTGACCATCCTGATCTCTTTATTGCGTAGCCGCTTGACCTCCGAGTCCTCGATCCGCACGGGCTTGACCTTTATCGTTAGCCCACTATCCACCGACACTTGATCGACCGCGATCACTTGCGTAGGCTCTTGCACCGCCTTCCGAAGCACCGAAATATGGAATACATCATGTAAACCACTTAGCTCCACTGAAAGCTTCAGCCGATAGGCCGCTTCCCCAACTCGCTCCAGAACCTCAAATGGTCCAAGGTATCTTGGGCTTAGCTTTTTCAATCGCCGCACCCGCGAGACACCCTTGAACGGCTTGATCTTCAAGTATACATAATCGCCCACAGCGAACTCCACGTTCCTGTGCTTGGCATTATAGACTTTGCTTGCCGGTCCTGAGCGATAAGCAACCTCTCCCGAATGGTTCTCACCAAAGAAGTAGCACCCTCTACTTCTGATCGCTTATACAACTTTGACTCACCCGTTTCTATCTAAGACAACGGCGTGCGACATCTTCTACCATATAGGGCCTCGAAAGGCGCCATCTGAATACTTGCTTGGTAGCTGTTGTTGTATGCGAACTCCACCAAATAAAGGTGGTCTTCCCATTGCTTTCCAAAATCCAAGACACACATGCGAAGCATGTCTTCCATGGTTCTATTGACCCTCTCGGTCTGCCCATCCGTTAGCGGATGGAAGGCTGTGCTGAATTTCAGTTTTGTTCCCAACATTTGCTGCACCAGCCTCCAATCATTGGACATGAACCGCCCATCACGGTCACTCACGATGCTGCGGGGCACACCATGAAGCCGTACTATGTTATCCACATAAAGCTTTGCCAGCTTCTCCACCGGATCATCCTTCCTATGCGGAATAAAATGCGACACCTTCGTTAAACGATCAACAACCACCCAAATGGCGTCGTTTCCCTTCTGCGACCTTGGCAAACCGTGCACAAAGTCCATAGAGATGTCGTCAAATTTCCACTCCGGAATGGGCAAGGACTTAAGAAATCCTCCCGGCTTTTGGCACTCCGCCTTTACCAAGGCGCAGGTTTGGCACTTCGCTACGTATAGCGCCACATCCTTTTTCAAACCCGGCCACCAAAATAGTTTCTTCACATCACGGTACATCTTCGTGCTCCCCGGGTGAATCGAGTACTTGGTATGGTGTGCCTCGTACAACAACTCCACCCGTAAATTGCCCACACTTGGGACGCACAATCGACCGTCTTTCCAAAGCAATCCGTCCTCCACGACGAATTGGGAATTTGACCCATCCAGAGCCTCTATCATGAGTTGCTTCATATGAGCATCCATATCCAAAGCCTGCCGAACACGATCAGCCAGGTCATATTGGACTTCAGTCCAATACAGAACTGCCTCATCACTTGATTGTCTGTCCACACAAACAATCTCCAACGCCTCCAACTCCCGCACCAACCGCTCATCGTGCACCGATAGCCAATTGGCTTGAGCTGGGGCTCGGCAACTCAACGCGTCCGCAACTGCATTCCCTTTGCCAGACACGTAGTGGATCTTGAATGTATAGTCCCCCAGGAACTCCATCCACCTACGCTGCCGCATATTCAGATCCTTCTGATCAATTAGATACTTTAGGCTCTTATGATCGGTGTAGATATCAATCTTCACACCATACAAATAGTGTCTCCACAGCTTCAAGGCAAAAATCACGACCGCTAACTCCAAGTCATGGACCGGATAATTCCTCTCGTGCACTTTTAGCTGTCTCGAGCCATAAGCTATCACGCTTCCGTGCTGCAGTAGCACGCAACCCAAACCGCTGCCTGAAGCATCGCTATATATCTCATAGCCTTCGGTTCCACATGGCGAACTCAGCACAGGCGCCATGGTCAACCGACACTTCAACTCCTCAAAAGCTCGCGCGCACTCCGGCGTCCAAACGAACTTATGCTCCTTCCTCGTCAAAGTAGTGAGAGGTAACGCTATCCGCGAGAAGTTCTCTACGAAGCGCCTATAATAGCCGGCAAGCCCCAGAAAACTCCGGACTTCCGCTACAGTAGCGAGCTCAGGACACTCCCGTATCGCAACAATCTTTGCCGGATCCACAGCAACACCCTCTCCACTCACTATATGACCGAGGAACGCTACTGAGGATAGCCAAAACTTGCACTTCGAGAACTTGGCATACAGCTGATTTCTCCTGAGTGTCTCCAGCACCAAATGAAGATGCTTGAAGTGATCTTCCTCACTTTGTGAGTACACCAAAATATCGTCGATAAAGACGATCACAAAATGGTCCAAGTACTCCCTGAACGTCCTGTTCATCAAATCCATAAACACCGACGGCGCATTAGTCAGCCCAAACGGCATGACCGTAAACTCATAATGCCCATATCTCGTACTAAACGATGTCTTCGGGATATCACTCTCCCTTATCCGCAGTTGATAGTACCCAGCCTTGAGATCTAACTTCGAGTACACCGTCGACCCGACTAACTGATCAAATAGATCATCAATCCGGGGGATTGGGTACTTGTTCTTCTCCGTCAGCTTGTTGAGCTCCCGATAATCAATACATAGCCTCAAGCTTCCGTCCTTCTTCTTAACAAAGAGGACCGGTGCGCTCCAAGGCGAAGAACTCGGGCGCACATACCCTTGCTCCAACAACTCTTGCAGTTTAACTTTCAGCTCCGCCATTTCCTTAGACGCTATCCGATACGGAGATCGTGACACAGGCTTTGCACCTGGCACTAGCTCGATCGTAAAATCTATCTCCCGCTGAGGCGGGGCTCCAGGAAGATCTGCGGGGAACACATCAGGGTATTCCGATACCACTGAAATACAATCCAACGCGGGCTTCGACTTTGCAACCTCCACTAGTGTAAATAACAGTTCTGCTCTAGCACGAACCGCCTTCACCACCTGAAGAGCAGACATCAACGTCTTGCTCGACCCCTTTAAGCCCGTAAAAGTCGTCTCACGACTCGCACCCAGCTTAACTTCCTTGCTACCGCAATCTATATGGGCCTGCTGCTCCGAGAGCCAGTCCATGCCAAATATGACGTCGAACTCCACTAACGGAAGTAAAGACGCCCGCAGGTCGAACTCCTGCTCCCCAATACGAATCTTAACATCGCAGATCCTATCCGCTCGCATCGAACACCCATTGGGCACCTGAAAGTCCACCTAGTGTCGGCTATGTGCACCTATGGGGGGGGGGATAGGTGACGTGTGGTTCTTTTGCGGAATTTACAGATGTACCTGCACAATAAAAACAACAAACACAGCACACAGAAAACACAGCAAATTTATAGTGGTTCCCCGACTTGGGTACATCCACTTTCCCCCTTCGACCTATCTCCCCAACAAGGGACGACTCGGTCACTTCACCAACGGGATTGAAATCCAATCCCTTCACTAACGGAAGGAGCCCTTCCACACGTGAGAGTCAACACTCCCACAAATCGGGTTGCACCCAACCCTTACAACACAGAACTAAAGTTCCTTTACAATGAAATAAAAGTAGAATGTACACGTGATACAAACTTCTCTTGGAGACACCGGTGTTCCTCTTTGTTCGACGACGTGTTCTTGAAGTCGATGAAGAGTCTACGACCTTGGTCTCTCTTGGAGAGGATTTCCCCGGAACCGGCGGCGGCACACGAGCGGCGGCTAGCTTCGAGATCGGCGGCTACGATGAAGAGCAGCTGCTGAACTTGGAGATCCAAACTTCGTTGCGAAGCAAGCTCGGTCAACCAACGGTCACACGAGGATCGGTCGTCTCGATCGATTCGGATGGGAAGTGTTTCCGATCAACAAATCGAGAGACAAAGGATCTCTGGATAGACTCGTGAGACTCAAGCCTTGCTAAGCTACTGTCGCCGGAGATCGGGAAGAAGATCTATCGGTGGCGGCGACGGACTTGCGCGAGCGGCGACGGAGGCGGCGGAAGGATTTCGCGATTTTAGGGTTTCCGTGAGCTCGCGTATTTTTCTGTGTGGGTACTGTTCAAAATACCCATGTATTTATACTGTAGCTACCCCCAATAAGACCGTTTGTGGGACCCACAGAGGTAGCCCCCAAGTCCCGGTCCAGATATTAAACAGCGGCAGAATCCGGTTCAGGAAATTAGCTGAGACAGAATCCGGTTCAGGAAATTAACTGAGAAAACGCCAAGGAAAAATCGGCGAGAATCGCAGACGATTCTTGACGAATCGGCGAGAATCATCAAGTGATTCTCGACGATTCGTCGAGAATCGATTGTGATTCTCGTCGAATTACTTGTCGATTCTCAACGAATTCAACTTGTATTCATGGGCTGCATGACCATTGGTTCGGCGGGAATTACAAGCGATTCTCGCCGAATCTTACTTGGCACCATATTGAGATGGCCAGAAGGAGTCGGCGAGAATCATTGATGATTCTCGCCGATTCGGCGAGAATCATCAAGTGATTCTCGTCGAATTTGCCTTGGACGATTTTTCGTCTTCCACCTAGGAGCTGCTCCTTGATCCTCCATGCTCCTTGTCTTCTCTTGCATATGAGCGGCCCTGTACTTGAAAGTAAGTGCACTCCAATAGAGAGAGTACACATAGGCCAACACACTGATCTGCTGAACGAGGGATTACGTCGTGCAGATCCGTGTATATTGACCTACTGCACCCTGACATTGGTGTGCACTTAGCGTGGAGAAACTGCAAGTACAACTTGAAAAAGTTTATCAAATACATAGTCTATTGACCTTAGCTTGTCCAGGGGCTTCTTCAAATCAGGTACATTGTGGATACAATACCCAACAATCTCCCCATATTTGAAGAAGCCTAAACCCTACAAGCTAAGGTGAATAGAGCAAGTGAAAAGGAAAGCAACTGAAGACCATAAACGTAACATCATTAAGTGGAGACATCCCTTACCAATACCGAGTGCTTGGGAGCAAGCTGGAGCCACCTTAGCCTTGACCCCGAGAGGGTTATCTCCCCCTTTTCGGCTTCGGCAAATCGGGGTCAGGAACCTTTGGCCCTTAGCTCCCCCTCAGTTCTTGCATCTGTACTCACGCTGGAGTTCCCGGCTCCCCTCAGATTATGCACGAGTTGGGAGCCTCTGTAGTCTTCATTCTTCATAATTGAGCATCCCCAATTCTGTCTTGAAAAGATTGAACTTTGCCTCGTCTAGGGGCTTTGTGAATACATCAGCAATCTGCTTGTCCGTGGGGACATAACAGAGAGAGATATCCTTGTTCTCCACGTGCTCCCTAATGAAGTGGTAGCGTACTTCAATATGCTTCGTTCTGCTGTGCGACACCGGATTGTTGGCAATGGCAATTGCACTGGAGGAGTCGCAGTATATTGGAACTTCCTTGAACTGAAGGTTGTAGTCGGCTAACTGATTTCTGATCCAAAGGAGTTGTGCGCAACAGCTTCCTGCCGAGATATACTCAGACTCTGCTGTGGAGGTTGCAACGCAATTCTGTTTCTTGCTGTTCCATGAGATAAGCCTCCTGCCGAGGAATTGACACGTCCCGGAGGTGCTTTTCCTGTCATCCCTGCTCCCTGCAAAATCAGCATCTGAAAAACCTATTAGCTCGACATCATTGTTCCTCGGGTACCACAAGCCAAGATTAGGAGTACCTTTAAGGTATCTTAGAATTCGCTTTGCAGCGACATAGTGAGATTCCTTAGTGTTCACCTGATATCAGGCACATACACATGTGGAGAACATAATATCCGGTCTACTGGCAGTAAGGTAGAGCAGGGATCCAATGATGCTTCTGTATTTGGTTTCATCGAAAGGTTTACCTTTCTCATCCTTATCCAGAGACATGGTGGATCCCATTGGAGTCCTCATAGAGGTTGCACTCTCCATACCGAATTTCTTAAGGAGTTCATTTGTGAACTTCGTCTGAGAAATGAAAATTCCATCCTCAGACTGTTTCACTTGAAGGCCTAAGAAATACTTGAGCTCTCCCATACTGCTCATTTCAAACTTTCCTTGCATAAGTTTGGAAAACTTTTTGCAAAGATTGTTGTCCGTTGAGCCGAATATTATGTCATCGACATAGATTTGCACCAGCAAAATCTTGCCTTTGACTTCCCGGAGAAACAATGTTTTATCTATTTTACCTCTGGAGAACTTGTTCTCAAGAAGAAAGCTAGATAAAGTCTCATACCAAGCTCGTGGAGCTTGTTTCAACCCATATAAGGCCTTATTAAGAAAATAAACGTGATTGGGATAAGTAGGGTCGACAAAACCTGGGGGTTGAGCGACGTATACTTCCTCTTTCAGGTCTCCGTTCAGGAATGCCGATTTCACATCCATTTGGTAGACAGTGAATCCTTTGTGTGAAGCATATGCCAGGAACAACCGGATTGCCTCGAGCCTTGCGACTGGTGCGAAGGTTTGGTCGAAGTCAATCCCTTCCTCCTGTCTGTAACCTTGAGCCACCAGCCTGGCCTTGTTCTTTATGATGACACCATGTTCATCCAGCTTGTTTCTGAAAATCCACTTCGTGCCAATGACATTCTGCTTGTATGGTCTGGGAACCATCGTCCAAACCTTGCAACGTTCGAATTGATGTAGTTCCTCTTGCATGGCCAGAATCCATGCCGCATCCTTTTTCGCCTCATCGAACTTCTTTGGCTCAACCTGAGACAGGAAGCTGAGATGCAATACTTCGTTAGTTGTACCTCTTCGAGTTCTGACGCCTACACGAGGATCTCCGATGATCTGTTCTCTAGGATGATCCCTCACGTGACGGAGCTCTAGAAGTCTGGCGTCTGGAGCTTCAGCTACTTCTTGTGCTTCTCGTTCTTCTAAAAGATTTGTTCCATCTTGATCTTCAACATTTTCAGATGACGTGGAGGTGGAAACTTTGACGTACTTGGGTGCGTCATCTTTAGGGGTCTCATCCAGATTCAGCTGGTCAAGTCTAGCACCTGCATCTTCAAGAATACAACTGGAAGAATTGCTGTTAAGCAAGCTTCCTTCATCAAATACAACATTTATTGATTCTTCTACCACTAAGGTTTTCTTATTGAAGACCCTATATGCCCGACTATGGGAACTATATCCCATGAATATGCCTTCGAAGCATTTTTCACCGAATTTAATACGCGGATACTTCCCATAATTTAGTACATAGCATCTGCAACCAAAGATCCTCAAGTAGGACATGGTTGGTTTCCTGCCTTTCAGTAGCTCGTAGGGCGTCTTACGATGATGTTTGTTGATCAACGCTCGGTTTTGTACATGACATGCCGTATTGACACCCTCTGCCCAGAAGTATTCCGGGAGAGAAGCATCTTTCAACATAGTCGTGCAGGCCTCAATGAGAGTTCTATTTCTCCTCTCCGCAACTCCATTTTGCTGAGGAGTGCGCGGGGAGGAAAACTCATGAAAGATACCTTGTTCTTCACAAAATTCTGTCATAGCACGAGATTCGAATTCTGTTCCATGGTCACTTCGGATTTTGACCACGGAGCAGTTAAATTCGTTCTGAACTTGCTTGACAAAATTAGTGAAGATGTCAAAAGTATCTGACTTTCGTTTCAAAAGGAACACCCATGTAAACCGTGAGTGATCATCAACTATCACTAGCGTATATGACTTGCCTCCCAAACTATGAACTTGCATTGGGCCAAACAAGTCCATATGTAGCAGATAAAGACATCGGGAAGAGTCTTTGTCTGCAATGCTCTTAAAGGTAGCCCGTGTCTGTTTGCCCATCTGGCAAGCATGACAGGGGCTATCCTTGATGCACTTGATACTGGGAGCATCTCTTACTAAATTCTTAGAAAATAGCATACTAATTGTCTTATAATTAATATGTGCCAATCTCTTGTGCCATTGTTCACAAAGAGAAGCACTGCCTGTTGCCACAAGGCATACGGGGGTAGATGAATCTATACTAAGAAAATCTAAGCAGAAGATATTTCTGCTCCTAATGCCTGATAATACCGTCTCAGAGGAGGAACGTGAAATTATCAGACATTTATCCTTGCAGAACTTAACGTCATAACCTTTATCACATAACTGACTTACACTGATCAGGTTATGGTTTAACCCTTCAACATAAGCCACGTCGGTGATAGAGATTATACCGTTGGAAATCATACCATAACCTCTGGTGACTCCTCGATCTGACCCTCCAAAGATGACTTTGGGTCCATTCTCGACTGGAGTGTAATCACGCAGCAGGCATCTTGTCCCGGTCATATGCCGGGAGCATCCACTGTCCAAATACCAGATTGGCGTTTTGGTGGCCTTTGGACATTCCTGCAAAACAAAATTAATTTGCCTTAGGAACCCAATCGAACTTGGGTCCTAGATTCCTGGTTAGCACACTCCCCCTCGGTCGGTTAACCCTACGAGTGGTCGGTCTCGCATTGTTAACATGGGGAGTCTCGTAGTTCCTTGGATTAAACCAACAATCCACGGCAAAGTGACCGACTTTGCCACAGCACCAACAGTCGAACCTGTTGTATCTCTTCCGAGGCTCCTGCCTTACCCTAGGAACAACGGGTACAGCTGGGGCCTTGGATCTGGAGGTGGAGGCCTCATGGTGATGGCAGTCACATGACTTTGTCACCTTTTGAATAACAGGCTTGACTTTTGGCGCCTGCTTTCCATTATGGCCGCTAGAGAACGGACCATAATTTCCTATGTGGATCTCCTCATAAGGTGCCTTGAAGGCACTCTCACCAAAGTTCCGGGGGAAGTTCCAACCGTCATACCGGCTCTTAGGCTTTGCAACCGAGGGCCGGAAATGATGCCCAAATGTTGACTCAAAGTCATGTTGGTTGCAAGGAAAGCCAGGCTTTCTGAACGCAACAGGACTAAGAGGAGCCTTCCCCTTTTCATCAGCAGAGGCCTTCTTGGCGGCCTTATTCTTCCTCTGGTTCTTGTTTCTCCGAGATGAAGAACCAGATGCCCCAACATGCCCCAAGCCAGCTCCTTTGGCCTGAGCAGAGAAGGTGTCAACGACTGGAAGCACTGTTTTTGGCATAGAGAAGCTCTGTACGATCTTCCTTTCTGCCGCAAGTAGTTCTTCCAATTTGTTGACTTCCTCCTGCTTGAGATCAAGGAGCTGCAAAGACTCTGAGTGCTTTTAAGTCAGGTCAAGGTGTTCCTGCCGGAGAGAAATCAAACTAGTGACCTCTTCCCTTAGGGATACACACTCACCCTTAAGGAATTTTACTTCCTTCTTCTCAGCCCTCAGTCTCTTACGACACTCGTCGAAGGTGTTGAGCAGAAGCTCATACTTCTCGAGGAGTTCAGCTTCGCGGGCCGAAGGGCCATCCTCAGGTTCATCATCCTGAGACTCAGGATCAGAGTCGGAGTCGGAAAGAGGGGTGTGAGCTTTTACCTTCCCAGTAAATGGGGGACATTCTCCTTCTGAGTCTGAGCGACCCACCAGCCCGAAGTAGGCTTCCTCATCATCACTGGAGTCTGAGGAATCAGACTCACTTAGCGTCTTTGGTCTTCTTGCGATGTAGCTCCGCTCCTTCTTATCTCTGGAGGATTTGAGCTCCTCTCCTTTCCCTTTATCTCTTTTGTTTTGATGGCAGTCGGCCACGACGTGACCTGGCTTATTGCATCCAAAGCAAATAATATCAGAAGAACGATGTTTGTTAGGTTTAGATGCATACCTGTCAGAAGAGTAGTTTTTCTTCTGATGTCTGGATGAGGAGCCGTCTCTCTTCCTTTGATTCCTCATCTTGAGGAATTTCTTGAACTCTCGAGTGATGAGGGAGAAATCCTCTTCCGACAGTTCTGAGCTGGAGGAGCATGGATCGGAGTCCTCCTCTTCTTCCTTATTTTTGGCACGGTACGACACCGCACCCTTCCCTTTTCTGGAGTGACTGGCTTTTAGGGCCACAGTCTTTTCTTTTGCAGCAGCCTTCTCTGCTTCTTCCTCTGCCTTCCTGGTGTTCAGCTGAAGTTCATAGGACATCAGCTTCCCGAACAGGATTTGTGGATCAGTTTCTGCTAGTCTGCCAAATTCTCTGATGGTGCAGATCTTTGTATCCCATTCCTTAGTAAGGGACCTAAGGAATTTGTCATTGAGTTCACCATTGGTGAACACTCTTCCATAGCCCTTGAGGGCGTTAACAATCTTCAGGAAGTTCTCGTATGTGACTCCGATCTCTTCCTTAGGCCCTTGCCGGAAGGCCTCATACTTCTGGTTCAGGAGGGATCTCCGATCATCCCTCACTTCATCCGTGCCCTCCATTAGGATGATCAGGCACTGCCAAATCTCCTGAGCTGTCCTGCAGTTGCTGAAGTTTTGCATCATAGAGTCGTCAACCGCGCTGACCAGGATGTTTCTTGCCTTCATGTCAAGGCCCACTAGGACCATCTCATCCTTGTCCATTTCAGAGAGTGTCTTTGGCACTTTCTTGGTGGGATCAATGGTGGAGGCCTTAGTGGGTACATAAGGTCCCTCCAGCACGATCATGAACAGTCGAGGGTCCACTGCTTCCATATAGAACCTGATCCTTTCCTTCCAGATAGGAAAGTTAAGTCTGTTGCACACTGGGATCTTGCCGGAGTACTTGAGCCCGTCCATAGTAGCTGTATGTCTCCTTGTTGACACTAGTGGCAGGATTCACCTCAAGGTGTTAGCCTTTTTGTTGAGGAACCTCCCTCTGATACCACTTGAAAGTCCACCTAGTGTCGGCTATGTGCACCTATGGGGGGGGGGGGGATAGGTGACGTGTGGTTCTTTTGCGGAATTTACAGATGTACCTGCACAATAAAAACAACAAACACAGCACACAGAAAACACAGCAAATTTATAGTGGTTCCCCGACTTGGGTACATCCACTTTCCCCCTTCGACCTATCTCCCCAACAAGGGACGACTCGGTCACTTCACCAACGGGATTGAAATCCAATCCCTTCACTAACGGAAGGAGCCCTTCCACACGTGAGAGTCAACACTCCCACAAATCGGGTTGCACCCAACCCTTACAACACGGAACTAAAGTTCCTTTACAATGAAATAAAAGTAGAATGTACACGTGATACAAACTTCTCTTGGAGACACCGGTGTTCCTCTTTGTTCGACGACGTGTTCTTGAAGTCGATGAAGAGTCTACGACCTTGGTCTCTCTTGGAGAGGATTTCCCCGGAACCGGCGGCGGCACACGAGCGGCGGCTAGCTTCGGGATCGGCGGCTACGATGAAGAGCAGCTGCTGAACTTGGAGATCCAAACTTCGTTGCGAAGCAAGCTCGGTCAACCAACGGTCACACGAGGATCGGTCGTCTCGATCGATTCGGATGGGAAGTGTTTCCGATCAACAAATCGAGAGACAAAGGATCTCTGGATAGACTCGTGAGACTCAAGCCTTGCTAAGCTACTGTCGCCGGAGATCGGGAAGAAGATCTATCGGTGGCGGCGACGGACTTGCGCGAGTGGCGACGGAGGCGGCGGAAGGATTTCGCGATTTTAGGGTTTCCGTGAGCTCGCGTATTTTTCTGTGTGGGTACTGTTCAAAATACCCATGTATTTATACTGTAGCTACCCCCAATAAGACCGTTTGTGGGACCCACAGAGGTAGCCCCCAAGTCCCGGTCCAGATATTAAACAGCGGCAGAATCCGGTTCAGGAAATTAGCTGAGACAGAATCCGGTTCAGGAAATTAACTGAGAAAACGCCAAGGAAAAATCGGCGAGAATCGCAGACGATTCTCGACGAATCGGCGAGAATCATCAAGTGATTCTCGACGATTCGTCGAGAATCGATTGTGATTCTCGTCGAATTACTTGTCGATTCTCAACGAATTCAACTTGTATTCATGGGCTGCATGACCATTGGTTCGGCGGGAATTACAAGCGATTCTCGCCGAATCTTACTTGGCACCATATTGAGATGGCCAGAAGGAGTCGGCGAGAATCATTGATGATTCTCGTCGATTCGGCGAGAATCATCAAGTGATTCTCGCCGATTCGGCGAGAATCACTTGGTGATTCTCGTCGAATTTGCCTTGGACGATTTTTCGTCTTCCACCTAGGAGCTGCTCCTTGATCCTCCATGCTCCTTGTCTTCTCTTGCATATGAGCGGCCCTGTACTTGAAAGTAAGTGCACTCCAATAGAGAGAGTACACATAGGCCAACACACTGATCTGCTGAACGAGGGATTACGTCGTGCAGATCCGTGTATATTGACCTACTGCACCCTGACATTGGTGTGCACTTAGCGTGGAGAAACTGCAAGTACAACTTGAAAAAGTTTATCAAATACATAGTCTATTGACCTTAGCTTGTCCAGGGGCTTCTTCAAATCAGGTACATTGTGGATACAATACCCAACAGCACCAACACATCCAACTTATCCTTCGCCATCGAAGAAGGGACTCCGATGCGTGATATAAATCCTTCGGACAAGAAGGAGTGTGAGGCTCCTGTATCGAAGAGTGCTCGTGCCGGATTTTCACAAATCAATACAAATCCTAAACAAGCAGTGGTAAGGTAACATGTGAATAACAAGTATTTAAAGAAATTGACTTGCTATAAATTAAATCGTACCGGTCACCACATCAGCTTGTTTAATGGCCTCCTGTTGGCCAAGATTATAGACCCTTGGTTGGGCCGGAGCATAATGGGATGCGGTCGACTCCACCACCTTTCCCTTCTCTTCATAAGTAGCTCCCGGCCTCCTCTCGGACTTAGGACGTCCGCTCCAACAATCATGGGCGAAATGCCCCGTCTTTCCACATGTAAAACACGCGCCCGGGGTCCGACTCGTAGTCGCCCCAGAAGCACCAGAAGGAGCTGGACCCGAAGTCCTATGCTTCTTGAAAGCCCTCCGATAGCCGGACTTTGAAGTAGTCGGCACTTTATATTCAGATTTCTTCTCACCCAAGCTTTTCTTCGCTTGTACATTTTTCATGTCCTTCTCCAAGGACCGGGCAGTATTGACCAAGGTTAAGAAACCCTGCGTCATCGGCCCTGAGAGTAGTAATCTCAACTCATCTCTCAACCCTTCATAGAAACGATTAGTCTTGCGCTCCTCATCCATGATGGTGGAGCTAGCATAACGACTTAGACGAGTAAACTCATGGAGATATTCATCCACGCTCCTCTCACCCTGTACCAACCTCAGGAACTCATTCTCCATTGAAATCCTCTGAGTAGAAGGGAGGTATCTTGCTAAGAACAATCCCGAGAACTCTTCCATCGGAACGTCTATCAGTTGTCTACCTCTCAAATGATGCAGCTCCAATCCTTCCCACCACATCCACGCTTCACCGTCCAGCAGGAACGTAGTGATGGTGGTCATTTGCCATTCCTCCGTCTCCGTCGCTGTCATGACTCTCTTCACCCTGGAGAGCCAGTCTTCAGCCTGAGATGGGGTTCCCAACCCCGAGAATAACGGAGGGTTAAAGCTCATTACATGCTTTAGCTGCCTCTCAGTTGCCCTCCTTGGCACTACCGGTTCTACAACCACTTGCTCCACCCTCCTCGGCTCAGCCTCTTGCAGAGGTTCTTGCTCCATCACGGGAGCGGGCTGCTGCGCTTGCCTTCCAGGCTGCGCATTAATCACGGCCAACACCGCTTCAGCCACCAATCGTATATTTTCAGCCGACAGAGGTGTTGCAGGAGCAACATCCGGTGCACTACTAGCCTCAGAAACTCGGCGTTCTGACGGCCCAACACCACTTCTGGTCAACTATAGTGGTACAAAACACCATTAAGCGACCAAATAAATTGCAAACAGCAATTATAGGAACACGCAGGTTCCTCAAACACGAGTATTTTCATTCCTAAGTGGACATTCATGTGTTCTTTTTACTGTTATTACGATGACGCACACAATGTGCTCACCACCCCTTAAAAAGAATTCACCCACGAATTCATTTTAAGCCCAACCAAAACCAGTAGTCTGATACCAAATTGTAACACCCCCTATCCGTCGCATAGCATATAGCAGTAGGTCCGGCCGGGGCCCGACGCCATATACCACAGACAGACCGGGTGGTTACTTATGGAAACCATCCAACCAATCTCAACGTCCTACACAGAGCATTCTAGCGGAAGCAGTTTATAAAAGTTGTAAACAAAGAACCCAGCATTAGAGCACGAATGTCCACTAGTACAAAACAGGAATGTTATTACAAAATACTCAAAACAAGCCTTAAGGACTTACAAAATGTTTCACTTGAATATTACATGATTTACAAACCACGGCACGCAGGCCGGTCATACATGAATAAAGCAATAAACATTTCCATTTGGGCCTTCGAGGGCCGGCTTCGCAAAAAGGGATTTAGCCCGCTATTGACCGCTTGGTCCACTGCACCTGCAAGCAACAAACCACCGCACGGTGGCAAAACAAGGCAACGGTCAGCAATGCTGACCAAATTATAACGATCCCGCCCCCAACTCGGGGCGGCGATGCTCCTTCCCTGCATTTCATTATCATAAGCGAGCAATTTATATACTTAGCCATTTCATCACAGACGTTGGCTCGCACGGCCACACGTCTCGTGCTCTCAGGGCACATTCTCGGTGAACCGGTCGATGTCACGTCAATTAAAGCCATTGACATTCCGGACTCACCACCGCCACTAGGACGGCCAAACCTATGAGCAATTTGTCTTCCTGGCCTGGGTCACGACAATTTAAGCCATTGACCGCCGAAGACCCTACTCTATGCCAACGACAAGTGCCACGTGCCTTTAGGTCTCTTTAACCGAACGACATAGAATGGGTATGGTTCCATCTAACCCGTGCTCACATCGCAATGACAATTTAAGCCATTTGCGCGGGTCAAACTTCCACCGAGTCCCATTTCCATCACAAGTCACATAACCCCGTTATGTTCAAGTTGGCTCTCAAGCCACCAAGTTGGCAAGATCTCGTATCCGCCCAGTTTTTCGGGTGCACCTTTGGGTTAGTCCCCAAGGCTCCCCGCTGCAATCTACCGCGTAGAAAACCCGAAAAACAACCAATAGCACGGAGTCTTCTCCAGCCTTATGCAATGCAACATCACCGATCCAGACTAACATGTCCGAGTAGGCTTCACACATCATGCCTATGTCTGTTCTCACATATGGACGCTAAACAACGGGGACTTCACATATCTACCCGAAGGAACGCCTCCAACTCTCCGCAAACTCGCGAGAGCGGGCTTCCTATGGTAGGAAAGAGAGCTATTCGTGCTCAAGATGAGGATCATTACCCTTGCGTTCCTCTTTGGCGCCATTGAAAAGTAATCGGATGGAAATCACCGCACTAGCGTTGCCTCCGTGGATCCGGAGTCGGCTTGCGATTTGGAGCTCCGAAGCTCCTCCAATGGCGGATCTAGCTCCTTCTTCTTCCCTTAGCTCTCCTCTCTCTCCAAGGATTTAGAAAGAGAACAAGGTATGAAAAGTGATGGATTTCTAAGTCAACCCACGGGTATATCCCTTCAGGAACATCCCCCAACCGTTGGATCTCAAAACAAGGAAACGAACGGCTTTGATTCGGGGCTGAAATGCCCAATCTGGACCGAACACGGCCTGGCACACGCTCGTGTCCAGGGCCGTGTGCCGCATTCGCCGTCAAAATCGAATCTCCTGGAACCTCACACGGGTATCGAACACGCCCGTGTTCGAGCTGACACGCCCGTGTTCCACTTTACACGGCCGTGTGGCCGGCCGTGTACCCCATGATTTTTCCCCATTTTCAACCCGAGCACTGCACGGGTTCTAGGACACGCCCGTGTCCTTACCCATGTCACCTTGACACGCCTGGACCCCAGGCCGTGTACACGGGACATTTCGTCGAGGGAAGATCGACGACTTGATGACACGACCTTGAACACGCCCGTGTCCTAGGCCGTGTGCCTTGTCTCGACGATCGTCGAGTGAATCTCGACGACTCCCCGGGACGATCGTCGACACGGGTCGACATGCCCTGTGACACGCCCGTGTCGCAGGCCATGTTCCCATTCTCGACGAATCGTCGAGTAAAACTCGATGACCTCACGGCTAAGTGTCGACACGGGTCGACATGCCCGTGTCGCATGCCGTGTGCCCACTCTCGACGAATCGTCGAGCAAAACTCGACGACTTCGCGTCTAAGTGTCGACACACGCTTGACACGCCCTGGGACACGCCCGTGTCCCAGGCCGTGTGCCTGCTGCCAGAACCCAAACTGTCCCAAAACGTCCCCCTTTTGCTCCTTTGAGTTTCGGGGCGTTACAGTTGGAATGCATAGCGAGAGTCTTAGGCCTGCGTGCTATGACACCATGAGGGGCTACGTGCCAATCCCAGGTCGTCATAAGACTAAAGTCTCCGACTGCACGCCATGGAGCAAAATGCTCAAGTTTGTCGTTGGGATTCGGGCCTTGAACGGCGGTGGGTGACTGGTTTATCCGATACACCAAGAATGTGCCCTGAGTGCACGGATCGTCGGGCCGCGTGGCTGATGGTTGTGATGGAATGTTTGTGCGTGAGAGCACAATGTGTGATATATATATCTGCATATGAATTGGTATGTCTGCAGGGAAGGAATAACACCGCTCCGAGAAAGAGGTAGGGTCGTTATAAATTGGTCAGCTGAATGCTGACCGTTGCCTTGTTTGCCACAGTTGGGTGGGCTGTCCTTGTACAGGTGCTGGAGAACCAAGCGGGACATTTAAAGGCTGAAGTCCCTGCTGCTGCTACTGCTAGCCCTTGAAGGCTAAGCTGAAAAATGTTGTGTTATGTTCATGTGTGGCCGACCTGCGCACCGATGTTTGGAAGCCACTTCTGTAACGAGCAACTGTACCATAAAGAGATGATCTTCCCATCTCTTCACAAAGTCCAGGGCGCACATTCGGAGCATGCACTCCATTGTTTTGTTGGTTCTCTCAGTTTGGCCATCCGTTTGGGGATGAAAGGTCGTACTGAACGTCAACTTCGTGCCTAACAGCTGATGGACTAGACTCCAATCATTTGATTTAAATCGCCCATCATGATCGCTCACGATGATACGAGGAACACCATGTAGCCATACGATCTGCTCCATATAGAGCTTTGCCAAACTTTCCTCTGAATCGTCCCATTTGTTCGGAAGGAAGGGCGCCACTTTCGTCAACCGGTCTACAATCACCTAGATTGAATCATTACCGCGTTGAGATCTCGGCAACCCGTGCACGAAATCCATTGAAATATCATCGAACTTCCATTTCAGAATCGCCAATGACTTCAAGAAACCGTCAAGCTTTTGGCATTCCGCCTTCACTAAAGCACACGTTTGGCATTTAGCCACATAATGAACGATATCTTTTTTAGTCCTGGCCACCAGAACAACTTCTTCATGTCACCGAACATCTTTTGTGCTCCCAAGGTGAATTGAGTACTTCATAAAGTGAGCTTTGTACATCAACTCTTCTCGCAACTTCCCCATATTTGGGACGCACAAATGGCCCTCTTTCCTCAAAAGGCCGTCATCCCAAGAGAATTGGCCATCTCACCCATTTTTGCATAGCGTTGGAGACTTTCATCCAACTCCGTTACTCGTCGAATCCTGTCCGCAAGGTCATACTGCACCTCCGTCTAGTTAAAACATGCATCAGTTGTAGAATTCTTATTAACACAAGAAATCTCCTATGCTTCCAACTCCTGGATTAGACGCTCATCATGCATCTGCAACCAGGTTGCCCTTAACAGAGCCCTCCAACTCAAGGCGTCAGCGACCACATTTCCCTTCCCGGGAGTATAATGTATCTCAAAGGTGTAGTCCCCAAGGAACTCCAACCACCTTTGTTGTCGCATATTTAGATCTTTCTGCTCCAACAAATACTTTAAGCTCTTATAGTCCGTAAAGATATCCACTTTTATGCCATAAAGTTAATGTTGCCATAACTTCAGTGCAAAGATCACCGCCGCCAACTCCAAATTGTGGATGGGATAATTTCGCTCATACACTTTCAACTAGCGTGATCCATAAGCAATCACTTTTCCAAATTATAGAAGAACGCAGCCTAAGCCGCTTCCTGAAGCATCACTATAAATCTCATAGTCGTCTGTACCACATGGCGATGATCCTCCAATCATAAAAAGATGATCTTCCCATCTCTTCCCAAAGGTGCGCTCCAAGGTGACATACTCTAGCAAAGGCTAGTGTTGGTGGTTGAGGAGGTGATTGCGACCTTCACTCTCTGCACGTGTGTTCATTCAATTCGCTTGCTCTCCGTCCATCCGTCTCATGAAGCACGACATAGCTGCCTGCACTAGTTCCATCCACCAAGCGAAGCAGTGCGCACGATCATTGGATCTATAGCGTACGACCACTGGTTGTGACCCACTGATCGTGAGCATTATTCTCCATTTTTACCAAGTTCTGTCTGGGGAAATCGCACGATCAGTGGACATAGTGCGCATGACCTCTGCTCGTGCACCACTGCTCGTGCGTGTTTATTCTATTTTCTGGAGTTCTGCCATTGCTAATCGCACAATCAGTGGATCTAGTGCGCACGACATCAGGTCGTGCTCCACTGATCATGCGTTCTATTTTTCTGTTGCAGTATTTAAACCCGTGCTCCATGAATTAGGGCATCATCTCATTCATTTTCGTCCCTGCTACTGCGCAGAAGCGCCGTTTCTCATCCCCACAAGTCCTCCACTCATCTCCACCCTCCTGGAAGCTTTCTTCGGCGATCCGAAGCCATCTTAAACCGTTTGGAGAGTTTCCGGCCACCAGTAGCGTGCCATAGAGTTCTTTCGGTACAACTCTTTTTTGCAAAAGGGAGAAAGGATTGAAGGAAAGGGAAGAAGACAGAGGAAGACAAGTGGATTGACAACCCATTTGCCTCTAGAAGCAACCACGGTCTGAGTCGAGAAGTGGACTGATAACCCACCACTCCGGCCAAGAACCACGGCTAGTCTTTCCCCCTTTTGGTTTATTCTACCTCTTCTCCATAGTTGATTGTACTTTAAAGCCTGTAATGAACCTAAACTTGTTTTTATTTGTCTATGAATGAAGTTTGCTTGGGTTAGTTACATCCTCTTTTGTTAGCTGTGATGCACTTGTCTCCATTCACATCCACTCCACTTGTGCACTAGAACCACTCTAGCAATGGCTAGTGTTGGTGGTTGAAGTGGTGATTGCGACCCTCACTCTCTGCACGTGTGTTCATTCCATTCGCTTACTCTTCATCCATCCGCCTCACGAATCACGGCATTGTGGCATGTACTTGTTCCATCCTCTAAGCGAAGCGGTGCTTACGACCCGCACTAGTTCTTTTTTGTTTTGTTAGAGTTAGGAATCCAAATCCAACCCCCTTTGTTGTTTCATTCAACTCTTAGTAACGATATTTCTGCGACGCTATCATGATACCAAACCTGCATTCCCTCAAGATTGACATTCAGGGAAGCTATTCCCAAAATTAATACTTGACAATGACCGGTGCACTTCCCGACGCATTAGTCGGGCAGGACGTTGATGTCTGCTCTCCAAGTCGTCGAAGCTGTTTGTAAGGACGCAAAGTTACTCTTCACGCTTATTAAGGCTGTTGAGCCAAAAGCCAGTGGGAGTGTTGTTCCGATTATATCGGAGTTTGCTGATGTGTTTCTGAAGGAGCTTTTGGGGTTACCACCATAGCGGGAGATTGACTTCTCTATTGAGATGGTGCCAGGTGCAAAACCTGTGGCCCGCTCACCATATCGAGTAGCGCTAAAGGAAATAGCAGAACTAAAAGTTCAACTACAAGAGTTGTTGGAACAGGGTTATTTATGCCCAAGTATGTTACCTTGGAGCGCACCTATTCTCTTTGTGAAAAAGAAGGACGGTAGTCTGTGGTTGTGCATCGACTATTGCGAATTGAATTAGCTGATGGAGAAGAACAAGTATCCAATACCTCAAATGGATGACTTGTTTAATCAGATAGTGGGATCAACCGTCTTTTCTAAGCTGTACTTGAAGTCTGGTTACTACCAGCTGAGGATTCAGGAAGGTGACATTCCCAAGACAGCGTTTAAAATACGCTATGGTCATTATGAGTTCACTATAATGCCGTTTGGTCTAACAAATGTGCCATCAATGTTCATGGACTTAATGCACCGAACATTTAGAGAGTGCTTGGATTTGTTTGTAATCGTCTTCATTGATGACATTGTGGTGTACTCTCAGTCTGAAGAAGATCATGTGAACCATTTATGGTTGGTGTTGCAAACCCTGTGAAGAAACAACCTTTACGCGAAGTTCTCAAAGTGTGAATTTTGGCTGTCATCGGTGTCTTTTCTTGGCCATGTGGTGAGTGGAGAGGGTATTGCGGTGGATCCTGCAAAGATAGTTGTCATACAGGAGTGGCCGGTGTTGTCTTTTGTGGCCGAAAATAGGAGTTTCCTTGGACTGGCGGGCTACTACAGACATTTCGTAGAAAACTTCTCACGGACCGCTTTGCCTCTTACCAAACTAATGAGGAAGGATCAAAAATTCGTTTGGACGACGGAGTGCGTGCGAGCTTTTGAAGAGTTGAAGAGTTGCTTGACCACGACGTCAATCTTGACGTCTCCATGTGGTTCAGACGGCTTTGAAGTCTATTGTGATGCATCTGGAAGCGGCTTAGGCTGCGTTCTTCTTCAGTTTGGAAAGTTGATCGCTTTTGGCTCACGCTAGTTGAATATACATGAGCGGAACTATCCTGTCCATGACTTGGAGTTGGCGGCAGTTATATTTGCACTGAAATTATGGCATCATTATTTATATGGCGTGAAAGTGGATATATTCACGGACCATAAAAGACTAAATTATTTATTGGATCAGAAGGATCTCAACATGCAACAATGTAGGTGGATGGAGTTCCTGGGGACTACACCATCCTGATTCATTATACTCCAGGGAAGGAAAATTTCGTCGCAAATGCCTTGAGTTGTATGAATCCGGCAAGGGCAACTTGGTTGCAAATGCATGATGAGCGTTTGATCCAGGAGTTGGAAGCTTTCGTGATCTCTTATGTTGACAAGAATTCCACAACAAGTGCGTGCTTGAACTGGATAAAAGTATAATATGTCCTTGCGGATAGGGTTCGGCGAGCAACGGAACATGATGCAAGTTTACAACGCTATGCAGTGGATGGATCAAATGACCAATTCTCCTGGGATGACGGCCTTTTGCGAAAAGATGGTCGTTTGTGCGTCCTAAATATGGGTAAGCTAAAAGATGAATTGATGTTTGAAACTCACTTTTCGAAGTATTCAATTCACACAGGGAGCACAAAGTTGTATAAAGATATGAAAAAACTATTCTGGTGGTCGGGTTTGAAGAAAGACATAGCACATTACATGGCGAAATGTCAGACTTGTGCCTTAGTGAAAGCTGAATGCCAGAAGCCTGTAGTTTTCCTGAAGTCGCTACCTATTGCGGAATGGAAGTTTGATGATATTTTAATGGATTTTGTGCATGGTTTACCGAGATCTCAACGCGGTAACGATTCGGTATGGGTGATCGTAGACCGGTTGACTAAAGTGGCTCACTTTATTCCGAACATGAGGGATGATTCAGTGGAAGTCTTGGCTAAGCTTTTTATTGAGCAGATAGTACAATTGCATGGTGTTCCCCGTAACATCGTAAGTGATCGAGACAGACGCTTTATGTCGAATGATTGGAGGCTTATCCATCAGTTGTTAGGGACAAAGTTAACGTGCAGTATGACCTTTCATCCAAAATCGGATGTCCAAACTGAGAGGACCAACAGAACGATGGAGGACTTGCTCTGAATGTGAGCCTTGGATTTCAGGAAGAGATGAGAAGATCATCTCTATATGGTAGAGTTCGCCTACAATAATAACTATCAAGCTAGTCTAAATATGGTGTCTTTTGAAGCTTTATATGGTAGGAAGTGTCGTACACCGTTAGATTTGGCAGAAACAAGCGAATCAAAGTTGTACAATTGTAAGGAAGTCGAAGAGCCTAATTCTACAATACGCTCTATTCGGGAGAGGCTATTGATAATATAAGACCGACAGTAAAAGTACTATAACGCCAAGCACCGAAACGTAGAGTTTGCGGTTGGCGAATGCGTATATTTAAAAATTAGACCTTTCAAGGGCGTGTCCAGGATTCAGTGCTTGAAAAAGTTAAGTCTGAGGTATCTTGGTCAGTTTGAAGTGGTGCAACGAGTTGGGGACGCTGCTTATCGGCTCGCACTTTCGGCAGAATTGAGTGGGTTGCATGATGTGTTCCACATATCAATGCTTCGAAAAGCCGTGAAAGATCCAACTCAAGTGATTGTGAATGAACACATACCAGTCAAATATGGGATAACAATGAAAGTTAGGCCCATTTAGATCGATGATAAAGCTGTTAAGCAGCAGCGGAACAAGACAATCGGGATGGTCAAGGTTCGGTGGGATAACTGTGGCCGTGAAGTGCTAACAAGGGAGCGGGAGCAGACCATGCGTGCTGAATTTTCCGAGTTGTTTAGCTAAAATGTTGTAACATTTTTTTGTTGAAGAAAATGTATGTTGTAACATCTTTGTTATTTATTTGTTGTATTATAGTTTAGGATGAAATTTCTATAAGGAGGGGAGGATTACAACACCACAAAAAGGAGTAAGGGGCTCGACGAGGGCGTCGAGCGGAGCTCGACGAGGGCGTCGAGCGGAGCTCGACGAGGCCATCGAGCTGAGATGGATGAAAATGTCAAACATCGAGCTGAGTTCGACGATTGTGGCCTGTTTTGTGATTCAAACCCGTTCGACGAACTTACTCCCAATCAACGAAGTTCGGTCAACGACATCAGTCCCGTTCGACGATTTGTCGAAAAATATGGATATGGCCGAGCTGTGACTCGTGTTAGGTGGCTAGTGTGGGGCCACTAAGTGGTGTGTGAGTTTTCAGCTTAAACCTGAGCCCTTAATGGGAAGAGATCGTGTGGCTGGGGGAAAACTCGAGACCTTATCTATCGAGGAATGGGTTATAGGAAATCATTATTTCCTTTTCTCTCTTTCTCTTCCTTACTTCCCGAGCTCTGGAGCAGATAACTCTCGGCTGATAGGGTTTGTGTGGACGTGTTGAGTTGTTGGAGGAGATCTTGTGGCTGGAATCAAGAGCCAAAGCTAGAATCGCGAAGGGGAAAGTGAGGCGATCATTTACATCCGCACAGAAAAGCTTTGTCATGGCTCCGAAGAAAACTCTAATGGTAACGATCTTTTTCCTTGGATATGTGAAGTCCTTATTTGGCATACAAATGGATTTTCCCCACCAAAAGGTGAACTTTTGTGGGATTTTCGTTGGGTTGAATCTTGAAATCCCCAAGAATTCTTGCATATAGATCCGGAAATGTGTAGTACGGAATATGCATACTGTGTGAAGTCCATCTGGACAGGTTTGTTTGGATTGGTGATGTTTTATTTTACGCACCGGAGAAGACTCCGCGTATACACAAGTGTTGTGTGGAGTCGTTGGGTTGTGCCTGTGAAGTGGAGTAGCAGGAAGTACTGGAGTAGCGGGAAGTACTGAAGTAGCTGCAGGGTTTTCTGGATAGTTGTTCCAGATATGATTTGGGCTGGGTACAGAAATAGAGTTCTATCGCTAACGCCACGCGATAGTGGTTGTCGCTAGCAATAGCTCGTAGCTAACCTGTGATTGTGAATCTAGTCCTTCGGGGACAGTGTGGGTATTGTGAGCTATACGCTCTTGAAGGCCAATCAGCTGAACGGATAAGGGGATGCTGACCCACGTCAATCTGGACATTGAACTGATGATTTGTGCAATAGGTAAGAGCTGAACTGTCTCCAAGTGATGGTTGTCTAACTTGAGTGCCTACATGAACGGCTGTTCGCCATCAAGACTAAAGCCTCCGTCCATGGGCCGTTGAGCATGAATTATCAAGTTTTTTCGTTTGGTTTGAGACCTGAGAACGGTGGTGGGACCCTAGTTTTCTGGTACACCGATAATGTGCCCTGAGTGCACGGAGCATTGGGCCGTGTGGTCGACGTTTGTGATATATTGATGGTGCGTGAGTGCACATCTTGTGATATATCTTCTTGTGAAATGTTATGCCTGCATGGAAGGAATACTGCTGCCCCGGGTAAGGGGTAGGGTCATTATAAATTGGTTAGCTGAATGCTGAATGTTGCTTTATTTGCCACCGTTGCGGTGGATTGTCCCCATACAGGTACTGGAGAGCCGAGCGGAAAATAGTAGGATGAAGCCCTTGTTGCTGCTGCTGCTATGCTGGCCCTCGAAGGCCAATTAAAGATATGTTTTGCTATTTTCATGTGTGTCCGGCCTGCGTGCCGATGTATGTAATCCACACTAGTGAAGAAAACCTGTAAGGCCTTAAGGCCAAATATTTTGTGTATTTATAGACATTCCTTTGCGGGATATATATATTGATGGTTCATATATATAATGGACATTCATGGTTGCTGAGTTCAGTCATAATCTCCTAATGCTTCTTCTAGAATGCTCTGAGTTAGGATGCGTGTTGTATCTTTGATATTAACATGTGACCCCGCCGTCTGTTTAGTGGTATATAGTGTGGGGCCCCGACCAGACCTTCTATTATATGTCATTTAACGTATGGAGGTGTTACAACTTTTGCCTTTGGCATTAAGTGAGGTGAGTCCACTCGACGCCTTCCGCCCTTGGAGTGGAGTGAGATGAGTTCCAGGCGAGTCAAGAGGGAGGCGAGTGATGAGCTCGGCAGCCTCGTCGACTCACCAAAGCTGGGTGGGATGAATGTAGGGAAGGTGGAGCAAGCGTGCTCTCACTCGTCCCTAGCTCTCTACAACAGCATGCGAGTGGAGCAGGTCGGGCTCGCAATTGCCTAGGCCCCTAGGGAGGCAGCAAGTGCCGACCCCATCGAGCACTCGCCGCCCCATGCAAGTGGAGGTTTTCAAGGGCCACTCGCACAATGATGTATGTTGTATTTTTACCATTCCACCCCTATTTGCCTACATGTAGCCTTTCAGAACAGCGGAGTTACATTGTTGGCAGGCCAACCTGGACTGCATAGAGCCGTTCCAAACAGCGGAGTTACGCTATTGGCAGACCAACTTCTAAAATCTATAAATAGACCCATGGGGGTACCTCAGAAGGCATGCTTACTTGTTCTCTTATCTTCTAGGGCTTTCTGAGGTATTCTTACCTCAGCACTTGACTAAGGAGGGGAAGCGATCTAATTTCTTCCGGGTGTGTGGTGGGTCCTCCGTGCTGGAGCCTTTGGTCCGTTTCTAGTTCTAAGTTTTTGGTCTTCTGAGCTTGCGAGGAGAAGTAAGTGTGTGATCACCGCTTCCCCAAGGTTTCAGACTCCACAAGAAGCCGGTTTCAGATTTCAACATTTTTGATGCAGTGAGCATGGAGAATGATCAACACTGAAAATCCTTCGTTAGCTCAATGACTAGAGGTGAAGGACAGGGATCTGATAGGGCCGAAATGGTACCTCCCTGTTGGGTATTGTATCCACAATGTACCTGATTTGAAGAAGCCCCTGAACAAGGTAAGGTAAATAGACAATGTATTTGACAACATATTTCAAGTTGTGCTTGCAGTTATTCCACGCTAAGTGCACACCAATGTCAGGGTGCAGTAGGTCAATATACATGGGTCTGCACGATGTAATCCCTCGTTGAGCAGATCAGTGTGTTGGCCTACGTGTACTCTCTCTATTGGAGTGCACTTACTTTCAAGTACAGGATTGTGTTTATGCAAGAGCAGACAAGGAGCAAGGATGAGTCAAAGACCAGCTCAGAGGCGTAAGATGAAAAATCATCTAAGTAAGAATCGACGAGAATCACCAAGTGATTCTCGCCGATTCGGCGAGAATCACTAATGATTCTCGCCGAATCGTCGAGAATCACTAGCTGATTCTCGCCGGCTAAATCAGAGTGCAATCAAGTCAAATTCGACGAGAATCACTATGTGATTCTCGACGAATCGTCGAGAATCACTTTGTGATTCTCGCCGAATCGACGAGAATCACTATGTGATTCTCGACGAATCGTCGAGAATCACTTTGTGATTCTCGCCGAATCGTCGAGAATCACCCTTGATTCTCGACGATTCGACGAGAATCACAGGTGATTTTCGCCGATTTTGACTTGGGCGATTTTCTGGAACTCCCTGAACCGGACTCTGTCGCTGGCACTGCTCTGAACCGGGGTTAGGGTTTCTTCAAGTGGGACCCATAACGGTTATATTGGAGTATTTCCACCGTATAAATATACGAGTATTTTGAACCGAAAGTAGAAGAAAAGAAATACGCGAGCCGCCGACCGTGACCTAGATCGCGATATCTGCTCCGCCGCCGTCGCCGCTCGCGCTAGTTGGTCGCTGCTTTTGATAGAGATTCTTCCAGATCTCCCGGCGACAGAAGCCTAGCCAAGCATAGCGTCTCACGCGTCTAACCAGAGATCCTTTGTTTCTTGATTCGTTGATCGGGAAAACCTTCCCCGTCCGTATCGATTGAGACGATCGATCCTAGTGTGACCGTTGGAAGACCTTGCTAGCTTCGCTACGAAGTTTGGATCTCCAAAGTACAGCAGCCGCACACCGTTGTCGCCGCCAATCCCGTGAACCAAGCCGCCGCCCATCTTTCCGCCGCCGGTTCCGGGGAGATTCTCTCCAAGAGAGATCTAGGGTTGTGGACTCTTCGTGGACTTCAAGAACACGTCGTCAACGAAGAGGGACACCTTAGTCTCCAAAAGTAGTTTGTATTTCTTGTACATTCAAGTTTCATTTTTGTTGTAAAGGAACGTTGGTTCCGAGTTGTAAGGGTTGGGTGCAACCCGTGTTGTAGGAGTGTTGTCTCCTACGTGTGGAAGGGTTCCTTCCGATAGTGCAAGGATTGGATTTCAATCCTGTTGGTGAAGAGACCGAGTCGTCCCGTGTTGGGAGATAGGTCGAAGGCGGAAAGTGGATGTACCCAAATCGGGGAACCACTATAAATTGCTTGTGTACTCTCTGTGCTGTGCTGTTTTGTTTTCTTGTGCAGGTACAATTTTAAATTCCATAAAAACGCTACACGTCACCTATTCCCCCCCCCCCCCCCCCCCCCATAGGTGAAGATAGTTGACACTAGGTGGACTTTCAAGTGGTATCAAAGCGAGGTTACTCATCAAAAAGGTTAACACCTTGAGTTGAATCCTGCCGCTAGTGTCAAGAAGAAGGAAAACATCTACCAATGACGGTCTCAAGTTCACAGGCAAAATCCCAGTGTGCACCAGACTCAACTTTCCTATCTGGAAGGAAAGGTTCAGGTTCTACATGGAAGCAGTTGATCCTCGACTATTCATGATCGTGGAGGAGGGACCTTATGTCCCCACTAAGGTCTCCACCATTGATCCTACCAAGAAAGTTTCGAAGAAACTTTCTGAAATGGACAAGGACGAGATGGTGCTAGTAGGACTTGACAAGAAGGCGCAGAACATTCTGGTCAGCGCGGTCGATGACTCAATGATGCAGAACTTCTGCAACTACAGGACAGCAAAGGAGATCTGACATTGCCTGATCATCCTAATGGAGGGCACTGATGAAGTGAGGGATGATCGTAGATCCCTCCTGAACCAGAAATATGAGGCCTTCAGACAAGGGCCTAAGGAAGAGATCGGAGTCACCTTCGAGAAATTCCTCAAGATTGTCAATGCCCTCAAAGGATACGGAAGAGTGTTCACTAATGATGAACTTAATGATAAATTCCTTAGGTCCCTTACTAAAGAATGGGACACAAAGATCTGCGCCATCCGCGAGTTTGGGAGAATAGCTGAAATAGACCCTCAAATTCTGTTTGGAAAGCTGATGTCCTATGAGCTTCAACTGAACACCCGGAAAGTAGAAGAAGAAGCAAAGAAGGCTGCAGCCAAAGAAAAGACAGTGGCTCTAAAAGCCATTCACTCCAGAAAAGGCAAGGGTGCGGTTTCTTACCGTGCCAGGAAAAAGGATGAGGAGGAGGACTCCGAGCCATGCTCCTCCAGCTCTCAGCTGTCTGAGGAGGATTTCTCCCTCATCACCCGAGAATTCAAGAAGTTCCTCAAGATGAGGAATCAAAGAAAGAGAGACGGATCCTCCTCCAGGCTTCAGAAGAAAAATTATTCTTCTGACAGGTATGCTTCTAAACCGAACAAACATCGCTCCTCTGACATTATTTGTTTTGGATGCAATAAGCCAGGACACGTCGTGGCCGACTGCTACCAAGGTAAGAGAGAAAAAGGGAAAGGAGAGGAGCACAAATCCTCTAGAGATAAGAAGAAAGAGCGGAGCTACATCGCCAAAAGGCCAAAGACACTGAGTGATTCTGATTCCTCATACTCCAGTGATGATGAGGAAGCCTACTTCGGGCTGGTGGGTCGCTCCGACTCAGAAGGAGAATGCCCCCCATTTACTGGGAAGGTAAAAGCTCACACCCCTCTCTCCGACTCTGACTCTGATCCTGAGTCTCAGGATGATGACCTTGAGGATAGCCTTTCGGCCCGTGAAGCGGAGCTCCTCGAGAAGTATGAGCTTCTGCTCAACACTTTCGAGGAGCGCCGTAAGAGATTGAAGGCTGAGAAAAAGGAAGTGAAATTCCTTAAGGGTGAGAGTGTCTCCCTAAGGGAAGAGATCACCAGTTTGATCTCTCTCCGACAGGAGCACCTAGACCTGACTTCAAAGCATTCAGAGTCTCTTAAGCTCCTTGATCTTAAGCAGGAGGAAGTCGACAAGTTGGAAGAACAGCTTGCGGCAGAAAGGAAGATCGTCAAGAGCTTCTCTATGCCAAAAACCGTTCTTCCAGTTGTTGATACCTTCTTTGCTCAGGCCAAAGGAGCTGGCTTGGGGCATGTTGGTGGATCTGGTTCCTCATCCAGGAGAAACAGGAACCAGAGGAAGAATAAGGCTGCCAAGAAGGCCTCTGCTGCTGAAAAAGGAAAGGCTCCGCTCAGTCCCGTTGCGTTCAGAAAGCCTAGCTTTCCTTACAACCAACATGACTTTGAGTCAACCTTTGGTCATCATTTTCGGCCCTCGGTTGCAAAGCCAAAGAGCCGATATGATGGTTGGAATTTTCCCCGCAACTTCGGTGAGAGTGCCTTCAAGGCACCTTATGAGGAAATCCACATGGGAAATTATGGTCAATTCTCCAGCGGCCATAATGGAAAGCAGGCACCAAGAGCCAAGCCTGTTATACTGAAGGAATAGAAGGTGAAGAAGTCATGTGACTGCTATCACCATGAGGCCTCCTCCTCTAGATCTAAGGCCCCAGCTGTACCCACCATTCCCAGGGTAAAGCAGGAGCCTAGGAAGAGGTACAACAGATTTGACTATTGGTGTTGCGGCAAAGTCGGTCACTTTGCCGTGGATTGTTGGTTTAATCCAAGGTATCACGAGACTCCCTATGTTAGCAATGCGAGGCCGACCACTCGTAGGGTTAACCAACCGAGGGGGAGTATGCTAAACAAGAATCTAGGACCCAAGTTCGATTGGGTTCCTAAGGGAAATTAATTTTGTTTTGCAGGAATGTCCAAAAGCCTCCAAAACGCCGATCTGGTACTTGGACAGTGGATGCTCCCGGCATATGACTGGGACAAGAAGCCTGCTGCGTGATTACACTCCCGTCGAGAATGGACCCAAAGTCATCTTTGGGGGATCAGATCGAGGAGTCACCAGAGGTTATGGTATGATCTCCAACGGTATAATCTCTATCACCGACGTGGCTTATGTTGAAGGGTTAAACCATAACCTGATCAGTGTAAGTCAGTTATGTGATAATGGTTATGACGTTAAGTTCTGCAAGGATAAATGCCTGATAATTTCTTGCGCCTCTTCTGAGACGATATTAACAGGCATTAGGAGCCGAAATATTTTCTGCTTAAATTTTCTCAGTTTAGATTCATCTACCCCCGTATGCCTTATGGCAACAGGCAGTGCATCTCTTTGTGAACATTGGCACAAGAGATTGGCACATATTAATTTCAAAACAATTAGTATGTTGTTTTCTAAAAACTTAGTAAGGGATGCTCCCGTTATCAAGTGCATCGAAGATAGCCCCTGTCCTGCATGCCAGATGGGCAAATAGACTCGGGCTACCTTTAAGAGAATTGCAGACAAAGACTCTTCCCGATGTCTTTACCTTCTACATATGGACTTGTTTGGTCCAATGCAAGTTTATAGATTGGGAGGCAAGTCCTATACGCTAGTGATAGTTGATGATCATTCTCGGTTTACATGGGTGTTCTTCTTAAAACGAAAGTCGGATACGTTTGACATCTTCACTAGTTTTGTCAAGCAGGTTCAGAACGAATTTAACTACTCAGTGGTCAAAATCAGAAGTGACCATGGAACAGAATTCGAATCTGGTGCTATGACAGAGTTTTATGAAGAACAAGGTATCTTTCATGAGTTTTCCTCCCCACGCACTCCTCAGCAAAATGAAGTTGCGGAGAGGAGAAATAGAACTCTCATTGAAGCCTGCACGACAATGTTGAAAGTCGCTTCTCTCCCAGAATACTTCTGGGCAGAGGCTGTCAATACAGCTTGTCATGTACAAAACCGAGCATTGATCAACAAGCATCATCGTAAGACGCCTTATGAGCTACTAAGAGGCAGGAAACCAACCATGTCCTACTTGAGGATCTTTGGTTGCCGATGCTATGTACTAATTAATGGGAAGTACCCGCGTACTAAATTTGGTGAAAAATGCTTCGAAGGCATATTCATGGGCTATAGTTCCCACAGTCGGGCATATAGGGTCTTCAATAAGAAAACCCTAGTGGTAGAAGAATCAATTAACGTTGTATTTGTTGAAGGAAGTTTGCTTAACAATAATTCTTCCAGTGGTATTCTTGAAGATGCAGGTGCATGACTTGAACAGCTGGATCTCGATGAGACAGCTAAAGATGAAACTCCTAAGTACGTCAAAGTTTCCATCTCCACGTCATCTGGGAATGTTGAAGATCAAAATGGAACAAATCTCTTAGAAGAAGGAGAAGCCCAAGATGTAGTCGACGCTCCAGACGCCAGACTTCTAGAGCTCCGGCACGTGAGGGATCATCCTAGAGATCAGATCATCGGAGATCCTCGTGTCGGTGTCAGAACACAAAGAGGAACTATTAATGAAATTTTGCATCTTAGCTTCCTGTCACAGGTTGAGCCAAAGAAGTTCGACGAGGCGAACAAAGATGCGGCATGGATTCTGGCCATGCAAGATGAACTACATCAATTCGAACGTTGCAACGTTTGGACGCTGGTTCCCAGACCATACAAGCAGAATGTGATTGGCACCAAGTGGATCTTCAGAAACAAGCTGGATGAACATGGTGTCATCATAAAGAACAAGGCAAGGCTGGTGGCTCAAGGTTACAGATAGGAGGAGGGGATTGACTTCGACCAGACCTTCGCACCAGTAGCAAGGCTCGAGGCAATCAGATTGTTCCTGGCGTATGCTTCGCACAAAGGATTCACAGTCTATGAAATGGATGTGAAATCAGCATTCCTGAACGGAGACCTGAAAGAGGAAGTATACGTCGCTCAACCCCCAGGTTTTGTCAATCCTACTTATCTCAATCATGTATATTTTCTTAATAAAGCTTTATATGGTTTAAAACAAGCTCCACGAGCTTGGTATGAGACTTTATCTAGTTTTCTTCTTGAGAACAAGTTCTCCAGAGGTAAAATAGATAAGACATTGTTTCTCAGGGAAGTCAAAGGCAAGATTTTGCTGGTGCAAATCTATGTCGATGACATAATATTCGGCTCAACAGACAACAATCTTTGCAAAAAGTTTTCTAAACTTATGCAAGGAAAGTTTGAAATGAGCAGTATGGGGGAGCTAAAGTATTTCTTGGGACTTCAAGTGAAACAGTCTGAGGATGGAATTTTCATCTCTCAGACGAAGTTCACAAATGAACTCCTCAAGAAATTCGGTATGGAGAATGCAACCTCAATGAGGACTCCAATGGGATCCACTATGTCTCTGGATAAGGATGAGAAAGGTAAACCTTTCGATGAAACCAAATACAGAAGCATCATTGGATCCCTGCTCTACCTTACTGCCAGTAGACCGGATATTATGTTCTCCACATGTGTCTGTGCCCGATATCAGGTGAACACTAAGGAATCTCACTATGTCGCTGCAAAGCGTATTCTAAGATACCTTAAAGGTACTCCTAATCTTGGCTTGTGGTACCCGAGAAACAATGATGTCGAGCTAATAGGTTTTTCAGATGCTGATTTTGCAGGGAGTAGGGATGATAGGAAAAGCACTTCCGGGACGTGTCAATTCCTCGGAAGAAGGCTTATCTCATGGAACAACAAGAAGCAGAATTGTGTAGCTACCTCCACATCAGAGTCTGAGTACATCTCGGCTGGCATTTGTTGCGTACAACTCCTATGGATCCGAAACCAGTTAGCCGACTACGACCTTCAGTTCAAGGAAGTACCAATGTACTGCGACTCCTCCAGTGCAATTACAATTGCCAACAATCTGGTATCGCACAGCAGAACGAAGCATATTGAAGTGCGCTACCACTTCATTTAGGAGCACGTGGAGAACAAGGACATCTCTCTCTGTTATGTCCCCACGGACAAGCAGATTGCAGATATATTCACAAAGCCCTTAGATGAAGCCAAGTTCAGTCTCTTCAAAACTGAATTGGGGATGCTAAACTTTGAGGAATGAAGACTACCGACGCTCCAGGCTCGTGCTTCCAGGGGGAGCCTCTGCCAGGAACTCAAGTGTGAGCACAGGTGCAGGAACTGAGGGGGAGCAAGGGGTCAAATGTTACCGACCCAGATTTGCAGAAGCCGAAAAGGGGGAGATTACCCACTCGGCTAAGCCTAAGGTGGCTCCAAGTTGGCTCTCAAGAAATTGGTATTGGTAACGAATATCGATCTCAACTAAATCGCAAAGTTATGATTTTCATTACTATATGCTTTATTCACCTTAGCTTGTAGGGTTTAGGCTTCTTCAAATAGGGGGAGATTGTTGGGTATTGTATCCACAATGTACCTGATTTGAAGAAGCCCCTGAACAAGCTAAGGTAAATAGACAATGTATTTGACAACATATTTCAAGTTGTGCTTGCAGTTATTCCACGCTAAGTGCACACCAATGTCAGGGTGCAGTATGTCAATATACACGGGTCTGCACGACGTAATCCCTCGTTGAGCAGATCAGTGTGTTAGCCTACGTGTACTCTCTCTATTGGAGTGCACTTACTTTCAAGTACAGGGCTGTGTTTATGCAAGAGCAGACAAGGAGCAAGGATGAGTCAAAGAGCAGCTCAGAGGCGTAAGACGAAAAATCATCTAAGTAAGAATCGATGAGAATCACCAAGTGATTCTCGCCGATTCGGCGAGAATCACTAGTGATTCTTGCCGAATCATCGAGAATCACTAGCTGATTCTCGCCGGCTAAATCAGAGTGCAATCAAGTCAAATTCGACGAGAATCACTATGTGATTCTCGACAAATCGTCGAGAATCACTTTGTGATTCTCGCCGAATCGTCGAGAATCACCCTTGATTCTCGCCGATTCGACGAGAATCACAGGTGATTCTCGCCGATTTTGACTCGGGCGATTTTCTGGAACTCCCTGAACCGGACTCTGTCGCTGGCACTGCTCTGAACCGGGATTAGGGTTTCTTCAAGTGGGACCCATAACGGTTATATTGGAGTATTTCCACCGTATAAATATACGAGTATTTTGAACCGAAAGTAGAAGAAAAGAAATACGCGAGCCGCCGACCGTGACCTAGATCGCGATATCTGCTCCGCCGCCGTCGCCGCTCGCACTAGTTGGTCGCTGCTTTTGATCGAGATTCTTCCAGATCTCCCGGCGACAGAAGCCTAGCCAAGCATAGCGTCTCACGCGTCTAACCAGAGATCCTTTGTCTCTTGATTCGTTGATCGGGAAAACCTTCCCCGTCCGAATCGATCGAGACGATCGATCCTAGTGTGACCGTTGGAAGACCTTGCTAGCTTCGCTACGAAGTTTGGATCTCCAAAGTACAGCAGCCGCACACCGTTGTCGCCGCCAATCCCGTGAGCCAAGCCGCCGCCCATCTTGCCGCCGCCGGTTCCGGGGAGATTCTGTCCAAGAGAGATCTAGGGTTGTGGACTCTTCGTGGACTTCAAGAACACGTCGTCAACGAAGAGGGACACCTTAGTCTCCAAAAGTAGTTTGTATTTCTTGTACATTCAAGTTTCATTTTTGTTGTAAAGGAACGTTGGTTCCGAGTTGTAAGGGTTGGGTGCAACCCGTGTTGTGGGAGTGTTGTCTCCTACGTGTGGAAGGGTTCCTTCCGATAGTGCAAGGATTGGATTTCAATCCTGTTGGTGAAGAGACCGAGTCGTCCCGTGTTGGGAGATAGGTCGAAGGGGGAAAGTGGATGTACCCAAATCGGGGAACCACTATAAATTGCTTGTGTACTCTCTGTGCTGTGCTGTTTTGTTTTCTTGTGCAGGTACAATTTTAAATTCCGGAAAAACGCTGCACGTCACCTATTCCCCCCCATAGGTGAAGATAGTTGACACTAGGTGGACTTTCAAGTGGTATCAAAGCGAGGTTACTCATCAAAAAGGTTAACACCTTGAGATGAATCCTGCCGCTAGTGTCAAGAAGAAAGAAAACATCTACCATGGACGGTCTCAAGTTCACAGGCAAAATCCCAGTGCGCACCAGGCTCAACTTTCCTATCTGGAAGGAAAGGATCAGGTTCTACATGGAAGCAGTTGATCCTCGACTCTTCATGATCGTGGAGGAGGGACCTTATGTTCCCACTAAGGTCTCCACCATTGATCCTACCAAGAAAGTGCCGAAGAAACTTTCTGAAATGGACAAGGACGAGATGGTGCTAGTAGGACTTGACAAGAAGGCGCAGAACATTCTGGTCAGCGCGGTCGATGACTCAATGATGCAGAACTTCTGCAACTGCAGGACAGCAAAGGAGATCTGGCATTGCCTGATCATCCTAATGGAGGGCACTGATGAAGTGAGGGATGATTGCAGATCCCTCCTGAACCAGAAATATGAGGCCTTTAGACAAGGGCCTAAGGAAGAGATCGGAGTCACCTTCGAGAACTTCCTCAAGATTGTCAATGCCCTCAAAGGATACGGAAGAGTGTTCACTAATGGTGAACTTAATGATAAATTCCTTAGGTCCCTTACTAAAGAATGGGACACAAAGATCTGCGCCATCCGCGAGTTTGGGAGAATAGATGAAACAGACCCTCAAATTCTGTTTGGAAAGCTGATGTCCTATGAGCTTCAACTGAACACCCAGAAAGCAGAAGAAGAAGCAGGGAAGGCTGCAGCCAAAGAAAAGACAGTGGCTCTAAAAGCCATTCACTCTAGAAAAGGCAAGGGTGCGGTTTCTTACCGTGCCAGGAAAAAGGATGAGGAGGAGGACTCCGAGCCATGCTCCTCCAGCTCTCAGCTGTCTGAGGAGGATTTCTCATTCATCACCCGAGAATTCAAGAAGTTCCTCAAGATGAGGAATCAAAGAAAGAGAGACGGCTCCTCCTCTAGGCTTCAGAAGAAAAATTATTCTTCTGACAGGTATGCTTCTAAACCGAACAAACATCACTCCTCTGACATTATTTGTTTTGGATGCAATAAGCCAGGACACGTCGTGGCCGACTGCTACCAAGGAAAGAGAGAAAAAGGGAAAGGAGAGGAGCACAAATCCTCTAGAGATAAGAAGAAAGAGCGGAGCTACATCGGCAAAAGGCCAAAGACACTGAGTGAGTCTGATTCCTCAGACTCCAGTGATGATGAGGAAGCCTACTTCGGGCTGGTGGGTCGCTCCGACTCAGAAGGAGAATGCCCCCCATTTACTGGGAAGGTAAAAGCTCACACCCCTCTCTCCGACTCTGATTCTGATCCTGAGTCTCAGGATGATGACCCTGAGGATAGCCTTTCGGCCCGTGAAGCGGAGCTCCTCGAGAAGTATGAGCTTCTGCTCAACACTTTCGAGGAGTGCCATAAGAGATTGAAGGCTGAGAAAAAGGAAGTGAAATTTCTTAAGGGTGAGAGTGTCTCCCTAAGGGAAGAGATCACCAGTTTGATCTTTCTCCGACAGGAGCACCTAGACCTGACTTCAAAGCATTCAGAGTCTCTTAAGCTCCTTGATCTTAAGCAGGAGGAAGTCGACAAGTTGGAAGAACAGCTTGCGGCAGAAAGGAAGATCGTCAAGAGCTTCTCTATGCCAAAAACAGTTCTTCCAGTTGTTGATACCTTCTTTGCTCAGGCCAAAGGAGCTGGCTTGGGGCATGTTGGTGTATCTGGTTCCTCATCCAGGAGAAACAGGAGCCAGATGAAGAATAAGGCTGCCAAGAAGGCCTCTGCTGCTGAAAAAGGAAAGGTCCGCTCAGTCCCGTTGCGTTCAGAAAGCCTAGCTTTCCTTGCAACCAACATGACTTTGAGTCAACCTTTGGTCATCATTTTCGGCCCTCGGTTGCAAAGCCAAAGAGCCGATATGATGGTTGGACTTTTCCCCGCAACTTCGGTGAGAGTGCCTTCAAGGCACCTTATGAGGAAATCCACATAGGAAATTATGGTCAATTCTCCAGCGGCCATAATGGAAAGCAGGCACCAAGAGCCAAGCCTGTTATACTGAAGGAACAGAAGGTGAAGAAGTCATGTGACTGCTATCACCATGAGGCCTCCTCCTCCAGATCTAAGGCCCCAGCTATACCCACCATTCCCAGGGTAAAGCAGGAGCCTAGGAAGAGGTACAACAGATTTGACTGTTGGTGTTGTGGCAAAGTCGGTCACTTTGCCGTGGATTGTTGGTTTAATCTAAGGTATCACGAGACTCCCTATGTTAGCAATGCGAGGCCGACCACTCGTAGGGTTAACCAACCGAGGGGGAGTATGCTAACCAAGAATCTAGGACCCAAGTTCGATTGGGTTCCTAAGGGAAATTAATTTTGTTTTGCAGGAATGTCCAAAGGCCTCCAAAACGCCGATCTGGTACTTGGACAGTGGATGCTCCCGGCATATGACTGGGACAAGAAGCCTGCTGCGTGATTACACTCCCGTCAAGAATGGACCCAAAGTCATCTTTGGGGATCAGATCGAGGAGTCACCAGAGGTTATGGTATGATCTCCAACGGTATAATCTCTATCACCGACGTGGCTTATGTTGAAGGGTTAAACCATAACCTAATCAGTGTAAGTCAGTTATGTGGTAAAGGTTATGACGTTAAGTTCTGCAAGGATAAATGCCTGATAATTTCTTGCGCCTCTTCTGAGACGATATTAACAGGCATTAGGAGCCGAAATATTTTCTGCTTAAATTTTCTCAGTTTAGATTCATCTACCCCCGTATGCCTTGTGGCAACAGGCAGTGCATCTATTTATGAACAATGGCACAAGAGATTGGCACATATTAATTTCAAAACAATTAGTATGCTGTTTTCTAAAAACTTAGTAAGGGATGCTCCCGTTATCAAGTGCATCGAAGATAGCCCCTGTCCTGCATGCCAGATGGGCAAACAGACTCGGGCTACCTTTAAGAGAATTGCAGACAAAGACTCTTCCCGATGTCTTTACCTTCTACATATGGACTTGTTTGGTCCAATGCAAGTTCATAGATTGGGAGGCAAGTCCTATACGCTAGTGATAGTTGATGATCATTCTCGGTTTTCATGGGTGTTCTTCTTAAAACGAAAGTCAGATACGTTTCACATCTTCACTAGTTTTGTCAAGCAGGTTCAGAACGAATTTAACTGCTCAGTGGTCAAAATCAGAAGTGACCATGGAACAGAATTCGAATCTGGTGATATGACAGAGTTTTGTGAAGAACAAGGTATCTTTCATGAGTTTTCCTCCCCACGCACTCCTCAGCAAAATGGAGTTGCGGAGAGGAGAAATAGAACTCTCATTGAAGCCTGCACGACAATGTTGAAAGACGCTTCTCTCCCAGAATACTTTTGGGCAGAGGCTGTCAATACAGCTTGTCATGTACAAAACCGAGCATTGATCAACAAGCATCATCGTAAGACGCCTTATGAGCTACTGAGAGGCAGGAAACCAACCATGTCCTACTTGAGGATCTTTGGTTGCCGATGCTATGTACTAATTAATGGGAAGTACCCGCGTACTAAATTTGGTGAAAAATGCTTCGAAGGCATATTCATGGGCTATAGTTCCCACAGTCGGGCATATAGGGTCTTCAATAAGAAAACCCTAGTGGTAGAAGAATCAATTAACGTTGTATTTGATGAAGGAAGTTTGCTTAACAACAATTCTTCCAGAGGTATTCTTGAAGATGCAGGTGCACGACTTGAACAGCTGGATCTCGATGAGACAGCTAAAGATGAAACTCCTAAGTACGTCAAAGTTTCCACCTCCACGTCATCTGGGAATGTTGAAGATCAAAATGGAACAAATCTCTTAGAAGAAGGAGAAGCCCAAGAAGTAGTCGACGCTCCAGACGCCAGACTTCTAGAGCTCCGGCACGTGAGGGATCATCCTAGAGATCAGATCATCGGAGATCCTAGTGTCGGTGTCAGAACACGAAGAGGTACTATTAATGAAATTTTGCATCTTAGCTTCCTGTCACAGGTTGAGCCAAAGAAGTTCGACGAGGCGAACAAAGATGCGGCATGGATTCTGTCCATGCAAGATGAACTACATCAATTCGAACGTTGCAACGTTTGGACGCTGGTTCCCAGACCATACAAGCAGAATGTGATTGGCACCAAGTGGATCTTCAGAAACAAGCTGGATGAACATGGTGTCATCATAAAGAACAAGGCAAGGCTGGTGGCTCAAGGTTACAGACAGGAGAAGGGGATTGACTTCGACCAGACCTTCGCACCAGTAGCAAGGCTCGAGGCAATCAGATTGTTCCTGGCGTATGCTTCGCACAAAGGATTCACAGTCTATCAAATGGATGTGAAATCAGCATTCCTGAACGGAGACCTGAAAGAGGAAGTATACGTCGCTCAAACCCCAGGTTTTGTCAATCCTACTTATCTCAATCATGTATATTTTCTTAATAAAGCTTTATATGGTTTAAAACAAGCTCCACGAGCTTGGTATGAGACTTTATCTAGTTTTCTTCTTGAGAACAAGTTCTCCAGCGGTAAAATAGATAAGACATTGTTTCTCAGGGAAGTCAAAGGCAAGATTTTGCTGGTGTAAATCTATGTCGATGACATAATATTCGGCTCAACGGACAACAATCTTTGCAAAAAGTTTTCTAAACTTATGCAAGGAAAGTTTGAAATGAGCAGTATGGGGGAGCTAAAGTATTTCTTGGGACTTCAAGTGAAACAGTCTGAGGATGGAATTTTCATCTCTCAGACGAAGTTCACAAATGAACTCCTCAAGAAATTCGGTATGGAGAATGCAACCTCAATGAGGACTCCAATGGGATCCACTATGTCTCTGGATAAGGATGAGAAAGGTAAACCTTTCGATGAAACCAAATACAGAAGTATCATTGGATCACTGCTCTACCTTACTGCCAGTAGACCGGATATTATGTTCTCCACATGTGTCTGTGCCCGATATCAGGTGAACACTAAGGAATCTCAGTATGTCGCTGCAAAGCGTATTCTAAGATACCTTAAAGGTACTCCTAATCTTGGCTTGTGGTACCCGAGAAACAATGATGTAGAGCTAATAGGTTTTTCAGATGCTGATTTTGCAGGGAGTAGGGATGACAGGAAAAGCACTTCCGGGACGTGTCAATTCCTCGGAAGAAGGCTTATCTCATGGAACAGCAAGAAGCAGAATTGTGTAGCTACCTCCACAGCAGAGTCTGAGTACATCTCGGCTGGCATTTGTTGCGCACAACTCCTATGGATCAGAAACCAGTTAGCCGACTACGACCTTCAGTTCAAGGAAGTACCAATGTACTGCGACTCCTCCAGTGCAATTGCAATTGCCAACAATCCGGTATCGCACAGCAGAACGAAGCATATTGAAGTGGGCTACCACTTCATTCAGGAACACATGGAGAACAAGGACATCTCTCTCTGTTATGTCCCCATGGACAAGCAGATTGCAGATATATTCACAAAGCCCTTAGACGAAGCCAAGTTCAGTCTCTTCAAAACTGAATTAGGGATGCTAAACTATGAGGAATGAAGACTACCGACGCTCCAGGCTCATGCTTCCAGGTGGAGCCTCTGCCAGGAACTCAAGTGTGGGCACAGGTGCAGGAACTGAGGGGGAGCAAGGGGTCAAATGTAACCGACCCAGATTTGCAGAAGCCGAAAAGGGGGAGATTACATACTCGGCTAAGGCTAAGGTGGCTCCAAGTTGGCTCTCAAGAAATTGGTATTGGTAACGAATATCGCTCTCAACTAAATCTCAAAGTTATGATTTTCATTACTATACGCTTTATTCACCTTAGCTTGTAGGGTTTAGGCTTCTTCAAATAGGGGGAGATTGTTGGGTATTGTATCCACAATGTACCTGATTTGAAGAAGCCCCTGAACAAGCTAAGGTAAATAGACAATGTATTTGACAACATATTTCAAGTTGTGCTTGCAGTTATTCTACGCTAAGTGCACACCAATGTCAGGGTGCAGTAGGTCAATATACACGGGTCTGCACGACGTAATCCCTCGTTGAGAAGATCAGTGTGTTGGCCTACGTGTACTCTCTTTATTGAAGTGCACTTACTTTCAAGTACAGGGCTGTGTTTATGCAAGAGCAGACAAAGAGCAAGGATGAGTCAAAGAGCAGCTCAGAGGCGTAAGACGAAAAATCATCTAAGTAAGAATCGACGAGAATCACCAAGTGATTCTCGCCGATTCGGCGAGAATCACTAGTGATTCTCGCCGAATCGTCGAGAATCACTGGCTGATTCTCGCCGGCTAAATCAGAGTGCAATCAAGTCAAATTCGACGAGAATCACTATGTGATTCTCGACGAATCGTCGAGAATCACTTTGTGATTCTCGCCGAATCGTCGAGAATCACCCTTGATTCTCGACGATTCGACGAGAATCACAGGTGATTCTCGCCGATTTTGACTTGGGCGATTTTCTGGAACTCCCTGAACCGGACTCTGTCGCTGGAACTGCTCTGAACCGGGGTTAGGGTTTCTTCAAGTGGGACCCATAACGGTTATATTGGAGTATTTCCACCGTATAAATATACGAGTATTTTGAACCGAAAGTAGAAGAAAAGAAATACGCGAGCCGCCGACCGTGACCTAGATCGCGATATCTGCTCCGCCGCCGTCGCAGCTCGCACTAGTTGGTCGCTGCTTTTGATCGAGATTCTTCCAGATCTCTCGGCGACAGAAGCCTAGCCAAGCATAGCGTCTCACGCGTCAAACCAGAGATCCTTTGTCTCTTGATTCGTTGATCGGGAAAACCTTCCCCGTCCGAATCGATCGAGACGATCGATCCTAGTGTGACCGTTGGAAGACCTTGCTAGCTTCGCTACGAAGTTTGGATCTCCAAAGTACAGCAGCCGCACACTGTTGTCGCTGCCAATCCCGTGAGCCAATCCGCCGCCCATCTTGCCGCCGCCGGTTCCGGGGAGATTCTCTCCAAGAGAGATCTAGGGTTGTGGACTCTTCGTGGACTTCAAGAACACGTCGTCAACGAAGAGGGACACCTTAGTCTCCAAAAGTAGTTTGTATTTCTTGTACATTCAAGTTTCATTTTTGTTGTAAAGGAACGTTGGTTCCGAGTTGTAAGGGTTGGGTGCAACCCGTGTTGTGGGAGTGTTGTCTCCTACGTGTGGAAGGGTTCCTTCCGATAGTGCAAGGATTGGATTTCAATCCTGTTGGTGAAGAGACCGAGTCGTCCCGTGTTGGGAGATAGGTCAAAGGGGGAAAGTGGATGTACCCAAATCGGGGAACCACTATAAATTGCTTGTGTACTCTCTGTGCTGTGCTGTTTTGTTTTCCTGTGCATGTACAATTTGAAATTCTGCAAAAACGCTGCACGTCACCTATTCCCCCCCCCCCCCCATAGGTGAAGATAGTTGACACTAGGTGGACTTTCACTCCCACTCCACTCGCCACCCTCAGGATGTTCGAGGATTTCCGGCAGGAGATGCGGAATCTCTTCATGTTCGCACTGGGCACCCACGCCCAGTGCCCAACGCCATCGGTCCTAGTTATCGCAGCCACAACCCTAGGAGAGAATGCCCCCGATAGGTGACTTGGGAAGGAGGTAGTATAAGAGGGGAGGGAGCAAGATCTACCGGGGTGAGTTTTGTTCCCCGGCTCGGTGAGTGTGGGTAGGGCCGGCGAGATCGATGCGCAAGATCGCCCGGCTCGCCCGCAGGGGGTGGCAGCCCCTACATTGAGTGGTTTGATCTGACCTAGTTCTAGAGGGGTTTAGAGAGCCGGAGATGTTCTACTACACTGGGAAGGATGATCCGATTCAGCATATCTAATGGTTCGAGTGTAACACCCCCATACATCGTATGACATATAACAGAAGGTCCAGATGGAACCCGACGTCATATACCACGGACAGTCGGAAGGGTTACATAAGAATATCCAAACTAACTAATTAAGACTACTCGTCCTACACAGAGCATTCTAGCGGAAGCTTTTAAATAGTTGAAAGAATCAAAAACTTAAATCCATAATCATGAATGTCCACATCCACACAACAAGAATGAAACCCAAATACACTGAAAGGTGCATGGACTTATGGACTTACAATAGTTCAGTTATCAAATAGTGTCTTACATACATCGGCTCGCAGGCTGGCCACACATGACAAAATGAAAACAACTATTCGCTAAGGCCTTCGAGGGCCAGCACGGCAACATAAGCTCCAACCCACTATTTTGCACTCCGCGCCGCAGCACCTGCAAGCAACATTCCACCGCATGGTGGCAAACATGCAACAGTAAGCTAAAGCCGACCAAATTATAACGACCCCGCCCCTTTCACGGGATGGCGGTGCTCCTTCCCTGCATATCATTAGCCCAGCTAAACAATTATGTAAAAACATTCTACGCCACAGGTCTAGGCTCGCACGGTGAAACACCCCGTGCACTCAGGGCACATTAACGGTGAATCCTAACACTTTAGCATCTTAACCACCACCCCCAGGATGGCAACAACATGAGCATTTAAGCCTTCCTGGCCACTGTCTAAGGCTCCCGACTATGCCAACGGCCAGTCCCCTTTTCGGGTCTCTAGCACCGAACCACATAGCCCAGGTCCAATTCCACTTGCCCGTTGCTCAACCGCGTAGTTCACCTTAAGACGTACGCATAAGCCAAGCTTATCTCAGATCCTAATATTCCAATCAATCACATAACCCAGTTATGTTCAAGGCCGGTTCCCAGACCGCCAAGTTAGCAGAACAACGATTCCGATCAGTTTTTCGGGTGCGCCTTGGAGCTAACCTCCAAGGATCCCTGTTGCAATCTACCGCATAGAAACCCGAAAACCCAAATCTCGGAGTCTTCTCCGCCAAATCATAACAAATGCAACATCACCGATCCAGACCAACATGTCCGGGTAGGCTTCACACACAATGCCAATGCCCGTACTTCGATTCCGGACTCTATATGCAACACAAGGGGGACTATTCACATCAACCCCAAGGAACACCACGCACTCACCGCACACTCACCGGAGCGGGATTCCCTATGGAGAAAGGAAGAGCTTCACATGCTCAAGTGGAGAATCGTTACCCTTATAGTCCGCTTTGGCGCCATGGAAAAACTACATGGATGGAAGTCTTCGCAACGAACTTTGCTCCACGGATCCGCTCTCAGATATCAAAACGGTGCTCTGATGCTCCACCGGCAGCCGGAATCCTCCTTCTTCTTCCTCCTCTCTCTAACTCCTTGGAAAGAGAATGGTTTGGAGAAAATGAAGAATTAACTCCCCTATTCCCGGCCTTAACAGAGCTGGAAACCATCTGGGTCGTTGGATCTTATTTAAAGAAAACGAACGTCTCAGATCCGCTCAAAAATCCCCAAACCTGGGCCAAACACGGCTTGGCACACGGTCGTGTCCCAGGCCGTGTGCCTCGATCCAGCCACGATCGTCGAACACAGAGACTCACACGGGCTCAGACACGCCCGTGTCCCACTCAACACGCCCGTGTCGGGTTCCTCGACATGCCCGTGTCCGGGGGCATGTCACACATAACCGCCACGCCAACCGACACGACCCTGCTGAACACGGGTACTGACACGGGTAGGCACACGCCCATGTCAAATGACACGCCCGTGTCATCCAGCCGTGTTTCTTGCTGTGTCCTTCTCGGGATGAAAATAGCCAAAACACCAGCCAGACACGACCTTGGACACGCCCGTGTCCTAGGCCGTGTAGCCCTATACAGGCACCAACAATCCATTTATATGCGACCAACCCAAATATAATTTTCGGGGCGTTACAAATCTCCCCCACTTAAGGAATTTCGTCCCGAAATTAAGTAAAGGTACACAAAAATTACAAGCTACCTGAATGGAATAACTCAGGGTATTCTTCCAACATAGTTTGCTCTCGCTCCCAAGAAAGCCTCATGGATTCTAAATTTGAAATGAGTAGCATGGGAGAGCTTTCATATTTCCTTGGTCTCCAAGTGAAACAACTCCCTGATGACATCTTCATCTCACAAGCAAAATATGCTAAAGAACTTCTAAAGAAGTTTGGGATGGCTGATGCCTCAGCAAAGAAAACTCCCATGACCACAAATGTTGTTGTGGACTCTGATATACCAAGAAAACCTGTATATCAGAAACTTCATAGGGGCATTGTTGGGTCCCTATTATACCTCACAACAAGTAGGCCAGATAATATGTTTGCTACATGCCTTTGTGCTAGGTTCCAAGTGAGCCCTAAAGAATCTCATCTAATTTTCTTAAAAAGGATTTTAAGATATACAAAGAGTTGTCCTTATCTAGGCCTATGGTATCCTGCTGAATCAGAATTTGAGTTAACTGGATACTCTGATGCTGATTTTGCTGGATGCAGGGTTGATAGAAAAAGTACTTCAGGAACTTGTCAGTTCCTGGGTATGAGATTAGTATCATGGTTCTGTAAAAAGCAAACATCTGTGTCAACATCAACTGCTGAAGCAGAATACATTGCAGCAGGCAACTGTTGTTCACAGATGCTCTGGATACAGAACCAGCTACTAGATTATGTGTTCAACTTAAATAATTCAACCCTATTCTGTGATAATACTAGTACTATAGCCATAGTACAAAATTCAGTTCACCATAGTAGGACAAAGCATATTGATATAAGACATCATTTCATTAGGGAGTGTGTAGACAAAAATAAGATCAAGCTTGTCTATATCTACACTGATTTACAGAAAGCTGACATATTCACCAAACCTCTGTATGAGAAAAATCATGCTTTCTTTCTAAATCAGCTGGGAATGATCAATGGAGAAGCTTAGCTTAAGTTCTGTCTTCAATCGACGAATTTTCCAAAGTTAGTCGAACGGAGTTCGACAACCCAGGGAAGGTTTGAGAGATATTCGTCGAACGGAGTTCGCCGAATTCTCTGTGTGAAACAATTTTCGTCGACTGGAGCTCAACGAACTTTACTTCACAAGTTATTCATCGACCAGAGTTCGACGAATTGTCTTCAAGTCTTCTGAATGAGATCGACGAATTATTTATTATTAAATCATTTCATCGACCTCAGTTCGAAGAACTAATTTCTTTTCGTGGAATGGAGATTGTCGATTCATATTCTGAAAAACCTTATATCTAGGTTTTTTTCGACCTCCATCCCACGCTTTCTGTTCCCTTGCACTTGATCGCCGTTTTCTCTGTCTTTCTTGCAGGTGATCTCAATGGCGATTCCAGCAGGAGCTCTAGCCGCTATGAAGTTTGACACGGGCTTTGATGTCGACTTCAAATCATTCCAGCACTCAGATCCAATCTTCCTATATATTCTGGAACTTCTGGAAGAACGGAATCTGAAGAACTTGATGACCACCAGGATAAAGTTAGCAGGAACAGAAATCCGAGAATGTGTCTATACTACATCAACTTCTGAAGAAAATACTATGACAGGATCAATTGTCGGTAGCATTGTCTCCTTAACCCCCGCGGTTTTAACTGAAATATTTGGTTTTGTTGAAGTTAGTGATCGGGCGGTCTGGCGGTCTGGCTTGGCGGGTTAATGATCGCACGGTTTGGCGGTTACCCTTCAGCGGTTTGATTGCTGTGTGTTGCTGTCTGAGGTCTAAGCGGTCTAGCGGGTTGTCTCTGGCGACTTGGAGACCGGGCGGTCTAGCGGTCTCCCATGGCGATCTCTCTCCCTCTGGTAGTAGCCGAGAGGTTAGCCCTTCTGCCTAACCGCGCGGCTTGTGTGGTTTGTAAATGTATAGTCCACTTGTATCATGTAAATTTTTAGTCCCACATCTCTTATTTGTACTCTCTCTTCTCTCCTCCATTCTATATAAGGGAGGCCATACCTTTGTAATAGATATCTTTTTCGGATAATAAAGTTTTCAGTTGAAACCATTTCGGTTTGTTTTTGTTCGATTCTTACATGGTATCAGAGGACTCGATCTACTCCTCCTGATTCTGTGCCTTCCCTGTCCGCGCGGCTTCTCTCGCCGGTTTGCTCCCTATCCGCACGACCTCTTCCTCTCCTTGTCATTGCCCTTTGTGTGCGCGACCTTTTTGTTTCCTGTTCTAATTCGCCGCCTCCTGTCGCAGCGACTTGTTTTGCTCCTGTTCGCGCGGCCTGTCCTCTAGCCGTCCAACTTCTTCCCCTCTTCTTGGGTCTGTAGCTTCGTCGTGGATTTTTTGGCCGCTGGTTTCTACCCTCGTGACCGCTGCTGCTTTTCTTCTTCCTATCCGTGCGGGTTGTTTATTAACCGCCCGGCTTCCCTTTTCCTGCTCATATGGCTCTTTCTGATGCCTCTACTGCCACCACCCCTGTCACCAATCCGGCTCCGCCTCTTCCACCTACTCCTTCCGGCAACCTTGGGACCGTTTCCAAGCTTGTTGGCTCCAACTACCCGGATTGGAGCGTCTCTTTCACCTTTCTACTTCGCTCACAATGCAAACGCCACCATCTCGTTGATGACCCACCTCCTATCACTTCACCTCTCTTTGATGACTGGGATGCGAGTGACGCGCTTGTGCGTACTTGGCTCGCGAACAGTCTTTCCGATGAGTGCCTTCCCGTCATCCGTCATGATGAGACGGTCAAGGCCGCTTGACTTCATCTTGCCGCTCTGTACTCCAAGGGGGCTCAGACGTCCTGCATCTATACGTTGTATGCGGACCTCTTTGCCCATCCTACCTTGTCTCCTGCTGCTGCCTACCAACAGGTTCAGGCTCTTGGGGCTGAGATTCTTCAGAATCGCCCCTTTTCTGCGGATTTGGCTCAACAACACAAGCACTTCCAGGAGCTTCTGGTTGTGTGTTATCTGCTCCGGCTTCCTGATACTTATGACATGATCCGCTAGCAAATTCTGGGTGAGGCAGAATCGCCTACCTTAGATGCCACCGCTGCCCGCATCGCTGCTATCACCTCTCTCCTTCAGCGCCCACTTTTGCCCGCTCCTCCTCCACCACCGGACAACTATTCTCATCATACTCAGCGGAGTGGCTCTGGTAGCCGCAGTCACCAGTCCGGCGGCCGTGCTTCTTCCCGCTAGCTTTGCTCTCATTGTGGCCGCACCGGACATACTTCCGAACACTGCTGGACGAAGCATCCCCATCTTCGCCCCTCCGGTGACTCTTCCAAGCCGTCTGCCTCTGTTGTAACATCCTCAGGTAGTGCCCACATGGTGACTCAAGGCAAATGGCTCATCGACTCTGGTGCCACTAATCACATGACGAGCAATACTCAGTGCTTCTCTTTACTCGAACAACATGATCGGTTGCCCCCGGTCCTAGTTGCAGATGGTTCTCCCTCCCCGGTTCATGGGACGGGAGTGGTTCATGTTACTCCGTCACTACGATTAGCAGACACTCTCTATGTGCCCAAGTTTCCGTGCAATCTATTGTCTGTTACCTCTTTATGCAAGCAGCTTCAGTGTTCTGTGACATTTACTCCGACTTCTTGTTCTTTTCAGGATCCGAGCTCCCACTGGATGATTGCTACTGGGACTGAGAGCGGCAGCCTCTACTTCCTCGACAACGTTTCCGCCTTGTCCGCCTTCTCCTCTTCGTGTACGGATCTTTTCCAGTGGCATCTCCGCCTCGGTCATCCTCCACCACGACTTCTACATCAGCTTCTGCACCACCTCCCTCCGTCTAGTACTCCTCTCCAATGCGACGCCTGTCAACTCGGCAAGCATCACCGTTCCTCCTTCCCACCGAAGCAAGGTCGGGGCTCTACTCGTCCTTTTGATCTTGTCCACTCCGATATCTGGGGACCTGCTCCTACCCTCACCATTGTCTGGGGTAGTTCTTATTTTGTAACTTTTATAGATGATTTTTCTCGATGTACTTGGGTGTATCTCCTCCGAGATCGCTCTGAACTTTTAGATGTATGGATCTTTTTTTATCAGTTAATTAAAACTCAGTTTAATGTTTTATTAAAACCTTTCGCTCCGACAATGCTAAAGAGTATCTGAGTCATGCTTTTACATCTTTTTGTGTGCAACATGACATTATTCATCAGACTAGCTGCGTTTAGACCTCCCAACAAAATGGGGTGGCGGAACGCAAAAACTGTCACCTCCTCGATGTGGCTCGCACATTGATGACCCAAATGCATGTCCCTCGCTCTTATTGGGGCTATGCTGTTCTCCTTGCCTGCTACCTCATCAATCGCATTCCATCCACCGTTCTCCACGGCCAAACACCTTTCTCCATTCTGTATCCGGGCAAGGAGCCTTTTCATCTCCCTCTCCGAATCTTTGGATGCACTGCATTTGTGCATACCCCATCTGCCACTCGTGACAAGCTATCCCCTCGTTCCACCAAATGTGTCTTTCTGGGGTACTCCACCACTCAGAAAGGCTATTGTTGCTTTAACCCTGTTCTTCGTCAGCAGTTCGTCTCTGCTGACGTTACCTTCTTCGAGAATGCCTCCTACTTCTCGGCTGAATCCTCCTCTCTTTCCCCCGCTTCCTCTCCTCTTCCCCCAACTTCTGATTCTCCTGCTCTTCCCTTCGTTCCCTCGTCTACTACTGAGATATCCACCGCTCCTCCATCTCCGTCCCCTCCTCTCGCTCCACCTCTCTCTCCCACTTCTCCACCACCATCTCCATCCTCTCCGCCGCCGTCGCTCTCTTCTCCCGGGCCAGCTCTCTCTGCCACGGACGCTCCGGATACCAAGGGGGTCACCAACCTGGATCTCCCTGTGGCTCTTCGCAAAGGGGTGCGGGCATGTACCCTACACCCCCTTGCTGCTGTTGTTTCATATGATCGTCTTACCCCTTCTCGCAGGGCCTTTGCGCTGGCTATCTCTACCACTGCCACGCCTCGTTCCTATCAGGAGGCCCTTGCTATTCCCCACTAGAAGCTGGACATGGATGAGGAAATGGCGACCCTCATGGAGCGGGGTACCTGGACTCTTGTTCCTCCTCCCTTCGGTACTGATGTTGTTGGCTGTCGCTGTGTCTTTGTGGTCAAATTTGGCCCCGACGACACGGTGGACCGTTATAAAGCTCGCCTTGTTGCTAAGGGCTTTACTCAGACATATGGAGTTGATTACTTTGACACTTTCACTCCAGTGGCTCGTCTTAGCACAATCCGAGTCCTTCTCTCTGTGGTGGTCAATCAAGAGTGGCCGATTTCGCAGTTGGATGTCAAGAATGCCTTCCTTTATGGTGATCTTCAGGAGGCCGTCTATATGGAGCAACCTCCGGGGTATGTTGCTCAGGGGGAGACCCGAGTATGCCAGTTGAAGAAGGCAATCTATGGCCTCAAGCAGAGCCCTAGAGCTTGGTTTGACAAGTTCAACGATATTGTGGTGGCCGTTGGTTTTGTGCGCAGCTCTGCCGATCACTCGCTATTTATTCGCAAAACCTCCTCGGGCCTGGTGGTTCTTGGTGTGTACGTCGATGATATTCTTCTCACTGGCGATGATCAGGAAGGGGTAGCCTTGACAAAGCGGGATCTTCGTCAACATCTGGTCACAAAGGATATGGGCTCTCCGAAGAACTTTTTGGCGATTGAAATCTCTCGGAAGCCCAACTCCTTAGTCCTCTCCTAGCGTAAGTATGCTCTAGATCTTTTAAACGAAGTAGGATTGACTGGAGCCAAACCTGCCCGATGTCCCATGACTATTGGAGAAGACAAAACCTGGACGGAAGATTCGCCCCTTCTTTCAGATACTACGCGGTACAGGAATCTAGTTGGTAAGCTCATATATCTCACAGTGACCAGGCTCGACATTTCCTATACTGTGGGGAAGGTGAGTCAATTCATGCAAGCTCCTAAGGAGTGCCATCTACAGTCCGCCTTGAGGATCTTGGAGTATGTCAATGCAGCACCTGAGAAAGGATTACTCTTTCAAAAGAATGGTCACCTGAGGGTTGAAGCATACTCAGATGCGAGTTATGCTGATGACAAAGGGGATCCCAAATCTACCTCCGGTTTCTGCACCTTTGTTGGGAGAAATCTGGTAAGCTTGAAGAGCAAGAAGTAGTCTGTTGTTTCCAGGTCCAGTGCTGAAGCAGAGTATCAGAGTATGGCATCGACCACTTGTGAGTTAAAATGGCTACGGGCTCTCATGCTGGATTTAGGAGAGGTCTACCACCATCCCCTACCTATGTTTTGTGACAACAAGGCTGTCATATACATCTCCAAAAATCCAGTCTTTCATGAAAGAACCAAGCACATTGAGGTCGACTGTCATTTCATTCGTGAAGATATTTTGAAAGAACAAATTTGCACTCCCTTCATCACTTCTAACAAAGAGCTGGCTTACATCTTCACCAAGCCAGTATCTACCTCTTTTCTTCGTATTTGTGACAAGCTGGGCATGATCGATATATATGCTCCAGCTTGAGGGGGAGTGTTGAAGTTAGTGACCGGGCGGTCTGGCGGTCTGGCTTGGCGGGTTAATGATCGCACGGTTTGGCGGTTTCCCTTCAGCGGTTTGGTTGTTGTGTGTTGCTGTCTGAGGTCCAAGCGGTCTAGCGGGTTATCTCTGGCGACTTGGAGACCGGGCGGTCTAACGGTCTCCCATGACGATCTCTCTCCCTCTGGTAGTAGCCGATCGGTTAGCCCTTCTGCCTAACCACGCGGCTTGTGCGGTTTGTAAATGTATAGTCCACTTGTATCATGTAAATTTTTAGTGCCACATCTCTTATTTGTACTCTCTCTTCTCTCCTCCATTCTATATAAGGGAGGTCATACCTTTGTAATAGATATCTTTTTCGGATAATAAAGTTTTCAGTTAAAACCATTTCGGTTTGTTTTTGTTCGATTCTTACAGGTTTGACAAATGGAGAGGAGGAATTAGAAATTGATTCTGAAGAGTTTACTATGATGTTAAATCTGATGGGTTATGCTGGTGACAACCCCCACAAACTGTTTAAGAAACATCTGTCTGCGCCATATAAATTCTTAGTAGACTTGGTTGGAAAAGTGCTACTCGGAAAACACACAGCACACGACTACATCACCAGACAACATTTTCTGGTCATGTGTGCCATTGTCAATAAGAAACAAATAGACTGGGCACAACTACTGTTTGACTTGATAAAGAAGAAGAATACCAAGACGGAAGTATGTTTTGGAAGTATCCTAGGGATCTTCCTCAAGGAAAAGGCTGCTGAATCCCTGGTCTCCCAGACCATATTCATTAATGACAGAAAAAGGCCAACCTGTGCCTTATTTGGCAGGTGGGAGAGGACAATCACCAAGCCCACTAAGGCTTCTACCTCTTCCACCCCAGCTTCTGAAGGCACCAGGGCTGTTAAAGCCACTCCCACACCTGCTGAGGAGATTCATCCCACTACACCATCTCTTCCAGCACCCCTTCAAGCAAAATAACTCACTTCCTCTCCCATTCTTTCTTCAACACCCCAATCACCACAGCATACTCATGTTCCTACTCCACCTCCATCTCCACCACTTGACATCACTGACATTACATCTACCCCTCTTCAAGAAAATCCACAACCAACACCTCCTGAATCACCTCAAGACACCTACATTCCTACACCACCACAGTATCCACTTCCCCCACACTTATCTTCCATACCATCTTACATCCTACCCACAGAAACTATGATGCAAGATGCACCCCTCCATCCTTATCACCATCAAACCTCAACATCCCTGATGTTCCACCCTCCATTCGATCACTGGTTGCCACCTCTTGCACACCAATTGCAATATCATTTCCATCTTTCTCTTTGGACCCCTCTACCATATCCTCTATCATCACCATCATCACTCCCATTCTTCAATCCCTTATAGCAGAGGCTATTACACCTCTTGCTACTACCATTACCTCCCAATCTGCTCAAATATCTGCTCTTACTGATGCCCCCTCCTCAGTCAGGTGCCTGACCTCAGTCCCCACTGAAACCAGGCAGGGGGAGATGCCTGATGATGAAGCAGCAGCAACAGCTTCAGATACTTCAGCACCAGCACCAGCAGAGACTTCAGCCCCAGCAGCAGCAGAGACTTCAGCCCCAGCAGCATACACAGATTGCATAGATACAGATTTAATTGATTTTATTGATACTGATATGGACATTGATGAAATTGTTGGTGATTTTATCCTCAATCCCAAAGTTAATTTACAGGAATTGCTGAAAAGTTTTGACACTGTACATATGCAGTATCTTCCAGGAGAATTTATTAAGCCATAGTTGGTTATTGTGCCCTATACATCTCCTGTTAGTCCAGCAGTTGCTCAGCAACTATGTGACAGTTTTGATATTCCAGTTTCTGCACCAACCTCAGCAGTCATTCCATCCTCTCTAGAAGCTATCTCAGCACCAATCTTTGTGATGGATGACTCCCCTATGCCATATTTAGATGAGTTGATCTTGGATGATATTGAAGAAGAAAATAAGGCAGCAGCTGAAAGCTCTGTCCCAATTACTTCTGATTCCTGTATAGTCTCTTCTTCACCTACTACTGAAGCTCCAGTTTTTGAAACTTCTACTCCTGCTCCAGAAAAGACTGCCACTTATGATAAAGCCTTGAAAGCATTGGATGCTCTGTATGATAATCCTCAGGGTTCTGCAAGTGATGATGATGAAGATGATGATGAAGATGATTCAGATGAAGAAGCTGCCAACAAGAAGAAGAAAATGCTGTCAAAGAAAAGGAAAGCCCCTCCTCCTGCTGCTGCTAAACCAAGCTTAAAGAATGAAACCCCATTCTACATCCTTCAAAATATTACTCCTTATAAAGGAATTCCAGCATGGATGTGGTTGTCTAAGAATCAGCAAAAGGAGAGGAAAAGAAGTAGGAAATATTCTCCTCCACCAGTTCAGAGATACAGAAGAGATCCACCTCCTCCACCTCCTCCAGCAGCTGGTGCCACTAGATCTAGCTCTCAGAGATCTGCCCCTATGCAAACTTATCATAGACATCAAAGGAGATCCTCTGGAAGCAGTCAGCAAGGGCATCATTCTTCAGGAAAGCAACATCAACAACAACAACAGCATCAGCAACAACAGCCAACTCTCTCTGCAGAACAGAAAACTGATAGTCCCAACAAGCCAGATTCACCTCCTATTCCTTTTGAGGATCCTAAGGCTGCAAACACTGCTAGAATGGCTAGATTTCAGGAAATTGTTGGTTTGTCCTTGATTAATAAAGCAAAAGCTGAAGGCAAAGACATATCAGAATATACAACTATGTCAAAATACAGGAAGGAAGAACTAAAGAGATTTGATAAAGCAAACAAACTGTTTAATGTTGATGATTACATGAAACTCCATCCTGAAGCAGTTGTCCCTAGAACTACATCTCTGAAGATTATTGGGGCAGCTGATATGATAATGACAAAGGCACATGCTTTGGATCCAAAGAGAGAAATTATCTTTACCAAGCCAGGAGAAAAGCCTAAAGAGGACAAGACCATAGAGAAGAAGCAGAAGAAGTAATCCTTACTTTGTTTTAATTTCTTTGCTCTTCTTCATGCACTTACTTTCAAACTATGTTGTTCATTTAAACAAAGCCTATGTACATATATATCTGCTGCATGTGTTAGTAATTCTCTGCCAGATATATCTTTTTCTTGCTTTGTTTATCTTTATGTTTATGTTTTGAGTCTATTAGTGACCTCACCCAAATAGGGGGAGATTGTTGGATCCCTAGTTGATTTGGGCTAGGTTCACTAAACCTAGGATGTGACCCAACATGTATATCCATGGTCATATTTGTATTCTAGAGTCTAGGCCAAGTCCTTAGAGTCAATATCAGATGCACCAGCTATCAACATGACCATAAGAGACTCAAGACTTAGAAGATTTCAAGACTAAGTAAAATGAGTTCAACGTTCGTCGAACTCAGGTCGACGAAAGGCGTTCTCAGCTCGACAATCTTAAGATTTTTCTCTGAGCTGAGCTCGACGATCTTCATTCTCTAGTCGACGAAATCTGGGATACTTCAAGGACTAAAGTCAGGATAAACTCAAGATTATTCTAAGTCCAACTTCAGGCTTTGGTCGACAAACAAGATTCTGAGCATGATGAATTTGGACCTCGAGTTCACAACAATCTTCTGTTAGAAGATCTCAGGTCGACGAAGTCAACTTCTCAGGCCGACAAATTCTCAGGTCGACGAACTGTGTTCTTTGGTCGACGAATTCTGGAACTAGAAGATTTGTGTCGACACCAAGAACAATCTGTCGACACCAAGAACAATCTGTCGACACCAACTTATGTCGACACCAGAAAGCTTATGTCGACACCAGAAGATTTAAGTCAACACCAAGATTATTAGTCGACACCAACTGTGTCGACACCAGAAGACTTTTGTCGACACACAGAATATCAGTCAACACAAACTATTTGACTAAGTAAAGAACTGTTGCTGATCTCCAGTCGACGAATGCAACTGTCAGCTCGACGAACTTCGGACAGAAAAGGCAAAGTTCTGAAACATTGAAGTTCTGTTATCAGCTTGACAAACTTAGAACTCAGCTCGACGAACTAGGAACTCAGCTCGACGAACTAGTAACTTAGCTCGACGAATTCTGTTATTCGTTCGACGATTCCAGACTTAGCCATTTCCGACATTCAATCCTCACTCAAATGCAATAATTCCTGACAGATTAATGACTCAAACATTCTCTGAATGTAGCCGTTAGAGGAAGCATTAATTACAGTCTTCTTCAGGAATATTACTTGCTGATTTTCCACGGGACAGTTGGGGAAATACATTAATGCCGATTATTCTTAGGCCGTCAGCATTAATTACAGAGGATTCAAATGTTTGAAAAGATATAGAAGAAAAGAAGATCGACAATCAGTAGAAAAGAACAAGAGAAGAAGAATATACTTAGTCAGAAAAACACAGACACATACAGACTGACTGGAAGAATTTAGACAGCACCAGAAAAGCTTCTCACAAAACTCATATACTGAAGCTTACAGTGATAAGCAGTGATATTCATTCATTCAGAAGAAGAACAACTATACTATATCAAGAGTCTTCTTCTTCAACATTCTCTCCAGGACTTCCCCAAGGACAATAGATATCATATCAGTCAAGAAGATCCTACATCACTGCTTGTCCAGAACTCTGATTGAAGACCTATCACCGTACAACAAAGCTCCAGATCTTCCCTGAACCATTCTATATCTCAGGGGGAGCTGTTTGCTAACATCATTCCACATAAGTCTTATCTCTGATTGCTGACAGAGAAGACAAAATCACTCTCTCACCCCCTCCTGTACAAAGGTTTGTCATCTCCCTTCAAAAGTGATTCCTGGTTGCAAGTCTCCTTAACAAAAGACTTGAGTTGGTTTTTGGGGACCTGATCAAAACCCATTGGTGTCAGGAACCTGATCAAAAATCTGAGTGGATTCCTACCAAGGGGGGTAGAAGAGTGGATGTACCCAGTTGAAGGGGAACCACTATAAACTTCCTGTGTCATCTGGTTGCTCATATTTTCTTTTTGTTCTTGCTGTGTGGCTGTGATTAGGTTTAATATTATCTGTATTTCAGTTTTCTATTTACTACACTTCTTCTGTTTACAACAAGAGCTATAGCAGCACTTTTATTGGGACCTAATAATTTTTTAAATATACTCTATTCCCCCCCCCCCCCCCCCCCGCCCTCTAGAGTATTGTTGATATAACCCTCACTTTCAAATACTTATTAAGTGGTTTATGTGAGGTGCATGTGTCTAAATACCAACATATCCCTTCCTAGGGCATTTCACCACCCTAGGATCTCATGGGCTAATCCCCAAGTCCATCCAAGAACATAACCCCCTATGTCTTTCACAAGCCCACAAAGTTGAACCATTAGGGTTAGAGCTTAGTTAGGTTACTAGGGCATATTCACCCTAATCCACCCATAATCCATATGAGGGTGTTAAATGTCTTGTCAAATCAGTGGCCAAAATTTCAACATCTGTTGAGGTGGTTCTGGCCACTCAAACCCACAAGGGGCACTTTTGACCTAAATAGGGGGCAAGCATAGTGTTTGCTTATTTACAAACTAAATCATCTCCAAATGGGATGAAAATTTATACAGAGCCTAATGACGACCCCAAGGACCACTCGCCAAAATCTAGGATGGTTTGGAGGTCATTAGTCCCGTAATTAAATTACCCTAGGATTATTAAATAATTTCAAAAACTATAGAAAAAGTTTCTCTCAAAAATTCCCATTTTTGGGCATGACCTAAGTATATGTTAGAATGACTCCCTATACACATTTCAGATCATTTGGACATGTGGTGAAGTGGGTGCACACATTTAAATCACTAAACTAGTCCTAGGTATAGACATCACCAAAATGAGTGTTGTGGTAACACCACTTACCCAAATTGGTTGAAATCAATTTTAAAATAAATATACCCTCAGATCTACAATTTTCATGTTGACAACTTTCTCTAACTAAGTCTCTAAGTATTTTTAAATAAATTCCCAAGATAACTGATTTTTATAATGCAGAAAATACAATAAATAATGAATCACAAACTTTAATCCTGCACAGATCTTACAGCAGGATCCAATGGCTCCTGTGTTTCTTCTTCCTCCATCCGACAGGTAGGATCTACCCGACCTGGAGAAGGTTCCAACTACCACAGCATGCCACTCAGCCACCTCCCTGGCCGGCCACTGCTGCCACCACCTTCGTTGAGGTGGGGGCTATCATCGGGCTGCGGCACGACCGACGGAGGGGCCATTTGAGGTGATCCCAAACAAGAGTTTTCTTCCCGGAAAACCAAGAAAATGAATCCATTGATCGGGCTCAATTGATCCCGATTCTCAATCTAAATTAATCCTAGGATCTACCCATAGAAGAAGGAGAAGGGGAGGACCTTGTTGGAAGGCTGGAGGCGGGTCGATCGCCGGATTGTCATGGTAGTGGTGGCACCGCTCGGGTTTCTACAACTACACTATAGAAGGGCTCGAAAGATTTAGGTAAATGATCAGAAGGGCTCCTCTCATGCCATTGATGGTGTTTAAAACACCAGTTGCGGAGGGGAGAGGCCAAGCCATCAATGGCCATTAATGGCCATTAAAATCTTCGCTCGACCATGGAAATTCTCCTCCCTAGGCAACTGTCATAGCCAGGAAAACCCTTGGCCTTCTCCTAACTCGCTAGGGAGATGATTCCAACACGAAAAGAGGGCCTTTGGCCTTCCAAGCCATGAATGGTCTCTCTCCCCACTTTCTCTCTCCTTCATTAAAGGGCAAATGAAGCTTATCTCTCATATTCAGCATTTACATGAATTAGATGGCTAATCAGATATTTTTCAGGCCCCATAAACCAATGAGCCACCCTAATTGGGCTTAGCCCAAGTGGATTGGTCTTCAGCTTGCCATTTAGGCTAGTTTGACCCATTTCAAGGGTGGAGTTGACCTTGGTCAAAATGACCTTTTGGGTGGACCCCAAAGGGTCCTTGGTGACCCATTGCCCTCCCCTAAGATCTCGAAAGGGTTGGGTAGGGTTGGTTGGGCACCTTGAATGCCACTTGTCCCTTAGTTAGGGCACTTTGACCTTTTAGGGCTAAGGTTGACTTGGGTCAACTTAGCCTCTTTGGTTGACCCCAATGGATCCTTGGTGACCCATTGGCCTCCCTTAGGGTGTAGGTAGGGTTTGGTAGAGTTGTATTTGTACCTTGTAGGTCACCTGCCCCTTCGTTAGGGCACTTTGACCTTTTTAGGGCTAAGGTTGATTTGGGTCAACTTAGCCACTTTGGTTGACCTAATGGGTCCTTGGTGACCCATTGGCCTCCCTTAGGATCTAGGTAGGGTTGGGTAGGGTAGTCTTGGTACCTTGTATGTCACCTACACCTTAGTTAGGGCACTTTGACCTTTTTAGGGCTAAGGTTGGCTTTGGTCAACATAGCCTCTTTGGTTGACCCCAATGGGTCATTGGTGACCCATTGGCCTACCTTAGGGTCTAGGTAGGGTTGGGTAGGGTTGTATTGGTACCTTGTAGGTCACCTGCCCCTTAGTTAGGGCACTTTAACCATTCTAGGGCTAGGGTTGACATGGGTCAACGTAGCCTCTTGTGTTGACTCCAATGGTTCCCTAGTGACCCATTGACCTCATTTTAGGGTTAGGAGTGCATGTGTGTGGTCCACTTGGCTAAGGAAGGGTCAACTGACCCTAAGTAGGCCAGTTTGACACATTTAGGATTAGGGTGGACTTAAGCCAACTTAGCCACTTTGCCTGTCCCCATTGTGTCCTTAGTGACCCTATGGACCACCCAAGGGGGTTTAGGATGTTGTGGTAGGATTATGGTGTCAAGATGGAACCCTAAAGTCAAACCCTAAGTCTGATGGTGAGGGTGTGCTATCGGCAGACCAAGGTGATTTTCACCTTGACCCTTGTTCACTTGGTCCTTTGAGCTTCTTATGGTTTTGTCATGACCTAGTAATGACAAAACCACTCCTAGGGGTCTACTTTGAGGGATGTTAGAAATCCCAATATATAAAAATAAAAATTTCATCCCCGAAATTAAGGTTAAGCCTACGGAATTTCTACTGAAGTAAAAGTATGTAACATCCCTAGGAGTTGAAGGTATACCTGACTCGAAAAGTTCCGGGTAATTTTGCTGCATCAAATCCTCTGGCTCCCAAGTGTGCTCCTCCTACCCATGGTTTCTCCACAGAACCTTAACTAGCGGAACCTTCTTACGTCGCATGACCCGCACTACCGTATCATCGATCCTGATCGCTCCACACTAACAGATCGATCTAAGGCCACCGGGCTATCTGCAGTGGAAATCAGCTACTCAGGGATTAGTAGAGCCATCCTAAGTGAAGAGACGTTGAAGACATCGTGCAATCTCACCAACTCCTGTGGCAGCTCCAATCTTTAAGCCATGGGGCCGATCAGCTCTAGGATCCTGTAAGACCCATATATCTCAGACTGAGATTCTTCCGCCCGCGAACCCACGAGACCCCATGCATCGGCCGTATCTTCAAGAAAAACCGGTCTTCCACCTGGAACTCCACTAGACGATGTCGCGCATTGTAGTATTTGGACTGCCAGCTCTGGGCTTCCAACATCCTGTATCGGATCAATCTAACCTAAGCATCAGTATCCTCCACGAACTTCAAGCCAAGTGCCTTTGGATCCTCATCTCGAATCCAAGATAGTGGCGTCATGCACCTCTGTCCGTATAATGCCTCACAAGGGACCATTCCTTTGCTGGACTGATGTCTGCTATTGTACGAGAACACAATCAGCGACAACAGTCTCTCCCAAGGCTCGTCGTGGTCCAAAATTCATAGGCGTAGAAGTTCCTCCAGTGCCTGGTTGGTGCACTTTGTCTATCCATCGGTCTGAGTGTGGAAAGCCGTGTTGAACGTCAATTGAGAACCCATATAGGCCTGGACCGACCTCCACTCCTTGGACTTAAACTGTCCATCCCAATCTGATACGATCGTCCTGGGCACTCCATGGTAACGAACAAACTACTCAACAAACCTCCGCACTAGAACACTGACCAGAGCGTTCTTCACAACTGGAATAAACCTGGCCACCTTTGTCAGTCTATCGATGATCAACCAAGTGGAATCATTCCCCGCATGATATCGGGGCAGCCAATGAATAAAATCCATGGCAATGTCCTCAAACTTCCACTCCAGCATCGGAAGTGCCTGTAGTAATCCGACCGGATTTTTGGATGCCGCCTTTATAAGTTGGCAAGCCTCGCAATGCGTCACAAAATATGTAATGTCCTTATTGATACCCGACCAATACATCATCCTTTTCTGGTCCGCTTCCATCTTAGTGATCCCCGGGTGCACTGAGTATCTGCTATAGTGTGCCTCTGACATGATAGCCTCCCGAATCTGCCTCCTGCCGGTATATAAACCTTGCCTCTAAAACATAGCAGCCTGTCTCTCAAGGAGTAATATCCTGTCGTGCCTTCCTCCAAGGCCCTACATATCGGCTCTGTCATCGCATACAACCTCTGCCCGTCCCTGATGTGATCCGGAATGGCATCGGTGACAGTCATCGATGTTAGGTACTCCGTATATAGCTCTGGATCATCCTCGGACACTAAGGATATATGCATCTCCTCCAACATCTTCACCAACCCCAAGGCCATCAACTGAGGACCTGCTCCCGATGTAGTTGCTCTCTGGCTCAGAGTGTTTGCCACTACGTTTGCCTTCACGGGATGATAGTGCATGGTGTACTGATAGTCCGACAAAAACTCTACCCAACGTCTCTGTCTGATGTTTAGCTTCTTCTGTGTGTCCACGTACTTCAAGTTCTTATAGTCCGAGAATATATCGCAGTGGACATCTTATAGATAGTGTCGCCAGATCTTCAGAGCAAAAATAACCGCCCCAATCTCTAAGTCGTGCACTGGGTAGTTCTGCTCATGTTTCTTCAGCTGACGGGAGGCGTAAGCTATCACGTACCAGTTTTGCATCAGAACAACAACGATCCCCTGTTATGATACATCAGTGTATACCTGGAATCCTTCCTTCCCCGATGGAAGAACAAGGATAGGGGCCGAGGTAAGCCGACCCTTTAGCTCTAGAAAGGCAGCCTCACACCGTGGCGTCCAAAACAAATGGAGACTCCTTCATCAGGTATGTGAGAGGGAGAGTAATTTGAGAGAATCCCTTCACGAACTTTCGGTAGTATCTGGCAAGCCCTAAGAAACTCCTGACATCCGTTGTTGTCTTCAGTGGTGGCCAATCCCGTATTGCTGAATCTTCACTAGATATACCGCCAATCCTGCTCCACTGATAATATGGCCCAAAAGACCCCACTTTTAGCCAAAACTGGCACTTTTTGAACTTAGCAAATAGCTTGTGCACTTGGAGCTTTTCCAGCATCAGAGCCAAGTGTCTCACATGCTCCTCATTTGTCCTCGAGTAGAGAGGATGTCTTCAATAAATACGATGACAAATACATCCAGATGTGGATCAATTACCTGGTTCATCAAACTCATGAACACGGAGGGTGCATTCGTGAGCCCAAATGGCATCACGGTAAACTTGTACAATCCATATCTACTGCTGAAGGCTGTCTTCGGGATGTCCTCCTCCTGAATGCTCAGCTGGTAGTACCCCAACCTTAGATCCAGCTTTGAAAACCAGTGATCTCCCTCCAACTCATCAAATAGTTCATCTATCCTTGGCAGAGGATACGTGTTCCAGACCGTCAGCCTATTCAAGGACGGTAGTCGATTCATAATCGAAGTGTCCCATCCTTCTTCCTAACAAACAGCACCGGAGCTCCCCATGGTGAAGGGCTAGGCCGGACAAATCTGGCTTCCACTAGCTCCTGTAGCTGGCTTCGAAACTCCACCAACTCACGCGGGGCCATCCGGTAAGGATCTCTGGATTTCGGCTTATCCCCCGGCACGAGATGAATCTGAAAATCCTTCTCCATATGCAGGGGTGGCCCTGGCAGCTTCTCCAGAAATACATCGGCAAAATCCCGCTCCACCGGGATATTCAAAGTGGAATCTTTGGCCTCGACCATCTCAAAAAGCACCTGATACACCTCGTCTCCCTGCAGATGGGCCTTGATGGCTTGAATAGAAGATAACAACAAACGAGGTGCGAATTTAATACCTTGGAAAACGACCTCCGAGTTTTTAAGCCTCAAGACAATTTGCTTTTCTGCACAGTCAATTCTGTCATGGTTCCAACACAACCATACCATGCCCAAAATAAGATCAAAACCCGGTATTTCCAATACCGTTGTCTGGATTTCAAAAGTCTTTCATCCAATACAAACTTCCATATTGCACTTTGCGGACAAAGTCATCACGGAGCTGTCTGGGAGGCGTACCCTCTGAGGGATGCCGGTAAAGTGGTGCTCGTCAACTAAGTCTTTAGCGAAGTCTACCGAAACGAATGAGTGTGTGTCACCAGTGTCGAACAGAGTATAAGCGTGCTTGCCGTTGATTGAGACTATACCTGAGGTAGTTAAATGTTTTAGAATTCTAGTTATGGTTTTCTTTCCAATTTCTAACTATTCTATATCCATGAATATAGTTTTTTTAAAGGAAAGAACTTAAAATTTACTGGCATACCTGTTATCACCTGCTCCAGATTCCGAGTCTGTGCTAGGTCCAGGGTATATACTTTCCCTCTCACCTGCATGCAGTCTCTGTCCTGAAATCCACGTCCCCGGTCGCATCCTCGGCCACCAAATTGCCGAGGTGGTAGGGCATCCTAAAGTGCTAGTCGGGGTGCTTCCCACATGGGGTAGTTCCTCTTGAAGTGTCCCGGCTGGTTGCACCGAAAACATGTTGATGCCTTCTCCGCTGTCCCTGGCATCTCTAACATCTGTAAAGGCTGAGGAGCCAGCACGGCCGGGTTTCTCTGCTCCTGCCTATCCTCCCGGCGAGGTTGATCCCCATTCCTCCTTTCCACAATAACCTGACCTCGAGGATGGTTTCTACGACATCCAATCACTGTGTCGTCACCTGATCTCTTCCTGCTCTTGACTATGAGCTGATCCGCCTCTCTCTTCTTGGCCATCTCCAAAATCCTGGCCAAACTCCCTCAGAGACAAAGAGGAGGGCCTGTCTCATGTCGTCATGAAGACCCTTGTAGAATCTCTTTGTGTTGCCTGCGTCATACAACTGATACGAATCTGCATAGCAGGCTAGGTGAGTAAACTCTTGGTAGTACTCTAGCACGGTCCTGTTGCCATGCCTTAACTGCAGGAACCTATCCTCCAACTCTTCCCTCGCTGGCTGAGGTACAAAATGTCCCATTAAAGCTGCTCTGAACTCCTCCTAGGAGATGTCTACGCAATCCACTCCAGCAAAGGTGGTGTCCAGCTGTGACTTCCACCACATCTTCCCATGTGACTCAAGGAAGGAAACTGCCAAAGCAACACCCTCCTCTGTCGGGCATCGAATCACCACAAGTATCTCATATATGATGTCCAACCACTCCTCCGTACGTACTACTGACTCCGTCCCTAGGTAGGATAGAGGAGAAAGCTCCCAGAAGGCACTCATCTAGTTGGCCGCAGGATTTGGTTGTGCAGACGGGGCCTGCAGAGCCCTAAAGGCCTCCAGAATGGCTGTCAATTTTGGTCCCATCTCCATTTGTTGGAATGATGGAGGAGTCTATGGGGGTGGAACCATATTCTGTGCCTGAGGTTTTCCCTGCTGTGGGGTAGTGTTTGTCACAGGCTACAAGGAAGAATTGTAATTGTTAGATAGCATACAAATGGAATGAATGGAAGAGCTAAAGTGGACTTTTACATGTGATTTCCCTTATGGCCCCCCCATTACTTCCACTGCTTGTTTGTCTACAAACTAAGCTCGCAGGGGTGGCATAGGGTTTTTGTGGACTTCTTCTGTTCGATCGATGTTTCCTCTGATAACACTTTGTAAGACCCCATTTTTTCTTTTAAAACCACCGGGGTCTTTTGCCCAGAACCGCCGTTTTGCGGTGACACCGACATCGGGAAGGTTTACACTACAAAACATCTATCCTGCCGGCCTTTACGATCACTAAAGAGATAGAATCTTAAGCATAGTTCGGATAAAACTAAGTCCACAATCACATATAAAAAGAAACCACCATGAGTCCACAAGATAATAAAAGTACTGAAATAAAACAGTACAACGAAATATAAATGGGCTCAAGCCAGGTACATCATGACTATAAAGCCACTACAATTGGAAGTAAGCATTTAGTGTAAACAAGTAGATAAGTAATATGTACATGAAATATAAACTAAGAAACAAGTAACCTTAACTTATATGAATGCCCATACAAACTTATAAGTTAAGGGGTCTTTTGCAAGGCTCCCATCGTATAAAAAGTCTCATACCAATTTATACGATGGGGTGTCAGGTTTATATGTAAGTATGAGTGTAGTGCTATATTATGGCATGATTCATGCAAGTGCAACCCACACACACGACTCTATGCGCACAGACATTTAGTCCCCCCCCCCATTTGGGCAGCTAGCTTCACTCCCAGGAGCCTCCGTAGTGGCAAACAGAGAGAGTGGGTCGGGACCCCCACTCTCGGTCACTCCGGAGGAGATACCGCCCAAGATACGAAAAGTGTGCCTTCGGTCGCAGGTTCCAAGAGGAGATAAACTTTAGATCTCGGAGAGGAGAAAGGGGTGCTGCTCTGTTTTGAGGAGGATGAGAAGAATGGGGGTAGGGTCTTGGAGAGGATGGAAGAAGGCTGCTTGAATCTACAAAAAGAGAGGGTGGCCGGCCTTAATAGGGTGGGAAGGAGGTGGCCGACAGCCAAGAGGAAGAGGAGGATAATTATGGAAGAGTTGCACTTCCCTATTGGGGGGTTAGGGTGGATTAAAGCCAACTTGGCCACAAGACTATCCCCATTGGGTCCTTAGTGACCCTATGGACCACCCAATGGGGTTTAGGGTGTTGTGGTAGGGTCATGGGGTCAAGTTGGAGCCCTAAAGTCAAACCCTAAGTCTAGTGGTGATGTTGTGCTATAGGCAGGCCAAGGTGATTTTCACCTTGGTCCGTGTTCACTTGGTCCTTTGAGCTTCTTATGGTTTTGACATGACCTAGTCATGACAAAACAACTCTTAGTGGTCTAGTTGTTTGAGGGATATTACAAAGGCCAACCGTCCACTTATGTCTCTTTTCATCCTTACCAATCCAGTACAGTAAAACACCCGCACTTACACCCTTTCATAACCTCGTGCCCCAAGGCACTTAAGGGTTCATCATCAACATAGGTGGCGAACTACCTCATACAACATGCAATCCACATTACTTCCCGTAAGGAAACACACCTCACAGTAATGGACCACCTTATACCTCCTTATTTATCAAGCCTCATGACATGCATCAACCTCTTCCGATTTCTTTCAAGAAATCAAGCATCCACAACCATTATGCTATCGCCACGATAGTTCTTTTACAAGCGTCACTTCTTCTTCCAAACTTGTTCCATTACACAAGCTTCATTCACACCCAATACAGTTTCACAATAATTTGTTTAACACATTCTCGTAGGGCCAAATTTGCTCAAACCCCAACAATTAATCTTCTGTTTCATTAATCGAAGCAAGCCCAATACTATACTAACCCAAGAGTAACGAATACAAGGATTTGACTGTACATCCAACTCGTTCGGCCATTCTTGAGTCTATGGAATTCGTATGAAGGAGTGTAACCATCAGTTGGAAATATATTTCCAAGGACTATAACTTCTGTATATGGCCCACAACCCAGTTCAGAACCTAACACACTTATAATTAGCCTCGAAGTGTGCTGCGTTCAAAAAATAGTTTTCTGTACGTTTACAGATAGCAGGTTCAATCAAACTTTCCCGTGGCTGCATTCCTCGCATGAAGACGTGTAACTATTCGTTGGAAAGGTATTTACAAGGTCTACTACTTTTGTGTTTAGCCAAAGACCCAGATCTGGATGCACCAAGTCTGAAAAAGTCCTGGGAGGTAGCTGTGCGCAGGAAATAGATTTCTGTGCGCATCTTAGAGCGGAACGAACATCATCTGCTTGTCTTCTTCCTCAAACCAAAATTTCCAAACCACATCCTGAATTCCTCCTCCCTTATTCACCTTGCAAAGGGCAAATTTCTTCACGAAATCAAGTCCCTATCCTCACATGGAAAGAATGAGTGGTCAAAGACATCTTATCTCTAGGACACAAGCCCTAGCATGGCCTTCTCCTAGGAAAACTTCTTCTCACGAATCAAGACTTCTTTGAGTCGATATCTCTCTTAGGAATAACTAGAGATCTAGCACCAAGGGAGAGGGTAGGAATCTCACCTCAATTCTGTCGGTTCTGTTGAAAATTATGAAGTGAAAGTGGGTGATGGGGCAGACCGTGCGGTCAGGGCGGTGTGAGTCCGCGGCCTGGGAGGACTGTTGTTGCGGCCTGGGTGATCAGTGGCCAGGGTAGACTTGGTGGCATGGGTGTCTAGTGGAGCAGCCTGGGCGGTCTGTCTCTGGCACTCTGGTGGAGGTGCTCAGCGCGACTTGCGGTTCTGCAGATCTTGCTCTTGAAGTAACCGTGCAAAATGGAGATTAAATCCATGGAGTTGTGGCAGACTCGGTTTGAGTCCATGGAGTCCGCTATTGCGGACTGGTTTTGGAGATCGTCTTTGGTCCTTGCCGAGTTCTCCGGTGATGTGGTGGGTATTAGCCGCATTCATGGTGTCAGACTGTCCATGGAGTTGGCGGACTGGGTTTCGTATCCGCCGAGCTCGCGCAAGTTGTTTGGTGGGTTGCTGGACTTGGTCACACTCTGTGACAAGTCTAGGGTGTTCGCAGTGTCCACAAAGTCTACTGTTGACCGGGAGATCTTCCTGTTGGTCATGGACTTGTACGCTAGGCTGATGTAGTGTACGTAGAGTCCGCTGTTGACCGGGCGGTCTGCCTATTAGTCGTGGACTCATGTAGCAGGCTGAGGCGTTGTTCTCGAGCTGTGTAGACTGTCGCCATGTCCTCGTATGGCATGCAGACTGATGCAGTATAGGCTGTGGATATGTCCGTGTGCTGTGCAGTGTGGCGGACTGGTGTTGTGATTGCGGGCTGTGCAGGCTATTACCTTTTCCGCATGTAGTGTGCGGACTGACACAGTGAATGGGATCTTACTGTATCCGCGTGCTACATGTGTGCGGACTGGCACGGTGTCCTCTAGTGGTGGACTGACCTTGAATTGGTGTCTATTGAATTGTTTGAAGTCCGACGAATTCCTTGCGGACTCGACGGACAGGGTTTTGCTAGCTTTGAGCTGGGGTGGTGACTCTATTCACTAGGTCGGTGACCACACACCTCACCCCGCCTATAAATAGACCCCCCTAGCACGTCTACAGTAACTGAGTGAACAGTAAGTTGAGACTTGGTTAAGTGTTGCGGTTGCGGCCTCTGTTTTATTGTCCGCGCGGTTTGAAAAGAGTTAACTGATTGCTATTTGTAGGTTTCGCAGCTAGCATTGTGGAGCGAGGAGTTCGGTTCTAATTTTGGTCAGATTCATGGAAGCTTGTGGTTTGCAATCGGCGATATCAGGAGGTCGCTTCTGTGGCTTCTCAGTTTTCTCGACTTCAACTTTTCCAAGTTCAATAACGTGTCTATCGGACTCGACGGTTAGGCGTTCTGTTCTTTAGTTCAGCAGTAGCTTGTAGTAGTCAGTGAATAACAGTGTGTCTGTGCGACCTCACAGTCTCGTCAGACTCCATGTTCTATTGATCTTCTAGTAGCAGTTCGAGCGGACTCAGCGGTCTCCATTTTCTGTCTGCTTGGATTGTTTTTTGTAATCTTTATTGTTTTCCATTTACTGGCAAAATCACGTCTCGCCAAGTATACCTCGCCCTGCAAAGAAGATAATAAAAATTTTATCTGCTTGTGCCTTTTGTTTGCATCTGGTGTTTGAGCTTGATTTCCAGTTCCCGCTTGATAAAGGTGTGATCTTGATAGCTCTGAAAATATTAATTTGGCGTCAAACTATCTCGTTGATCATCTTGAGTGAAAATTTAACATGGTATCAGAGGGAGGTTCAGTTGGTTGAACAGTGGTCAACTTGTGTTGTGCTCTATGCTTCTGAAAGCTTAGACCAAGGTTGTTGCAATGGAAGGGAGTTATGCAAGAGGTCTGGGTATTGAACTCTTAACGTCGACTAACTTTAAGAAGTGGAAGTCGTGTATGAAGAGTTATCTTCTGGGAGAGGAGCTATGGGAGGTCGTCGGTGGTGACAACAAGAAGGAAGTTACAGCTGCGTTTGGGACTGCTGAGTAGGAGAGGGTCTGGAGGAAAACTAATGTAAAGGCTGAGTTTACCCTCAAGCAGGCTATTTCACCGGACCTGTTTGATCACATCATTGGATGTGAGTCAGCTGCTGATATTTGGACAACCATTGATGGGTTGTTCAGCAAGAAGAATGTGGCAAGACTACAGTTCCTGTAGAATGAGTTGGCTTGGACAACTCAAGGAGACCTGGCCATCTCTAGTTCTTTTTGAAGATGAAGAGTCTGTGTGCTGAGTTATCAGTGCTTGATCCTGATGAGCCCATCTCTGAGGCTAATTTGAAAATACACATAATCCACGGCTTGCGGAAGGAGTATTTGGCTTTTGTAACCTCTGTTCAAGGCTGGGCAACTCAGCCATCTCTGTTTGAACTTGAGAACCTGCTTGTTTCACAGGAAAGTTTTTCCAGATAGATGGCTGGAGTCACTATTTCTGAAGAAAGTAGTGAAGTGCTCTTCACAAGCAGGAAGAAGAAGTGATGGGAAGTGAAGAAGAAGATGACCGATGTTGAAGATGATCCCTCAACCTCTTATCAGCATGAGAGGAGCACTGCTCCTAAGAAGAACTGGAAGAAGATTTTGAAGTGCTATAGATGTCATCAGCCAGGTCACTTCAAGCGTGACTGCAAGGTCATGCTGCAGCCTGGGCATGCTGCAGGCAAGGAGGAAGCTTGCTCTAGTATTGAGGAAGCTGGATGGGGTGAAGCTTTCATGACAGGCACTTATGTATGTGCCTTGTCCGCCATCGACTTCAAATACGAATATATCGTGGACTACGGGTGTGGTCATCACCTCACCAGAGACAAGTCGAAGTTCTTCTCACTGCAAACTTACTTAGGTAACGAAGCTATTATTACTGCTGATAATACTGTTTATGCAGTAGAGGAGGGGGTTGTGTCCTTGGGTAGTGATAAGGGGACACTCATGTTAAGGAGTGTGTATCATGTACCTGGCATGAAGAAGAACATCTTCTCTATAACCAATGCGGTAGACGCACGTTATCACGTTCTATTTGGGCCAAAAGAAGTGAAGTTTCTTCGCAACATATCAGAGGTGAAGGCTGATGTTGCTAACGTTGGTTGGAGAGTAAAGAACTTATTTGTTCGAGAAACAAACTACTATGTTGATCGAATGAGGACTAATGATAGCGCCGCCATATGGCATGAGAGGTTGGGGCATGTAGGGATGGACAAGCTGAAAGCTATGACAAACAGTAGCCTTTTGAAAGGCTTTCCTATGCTATCATCCTTTGGCAATGGTCATGTTTGTGCAGGATGTCATTATGGTAAGGCTCATCACCTTCCTTTTTACAAGTCACAAACAAGGAGCAAAGTACCATTGGAGTCCATCCATGGTGATCTGATGGGGCCAACCGTCACTCCTAGCCTTGGGGGAGCAGATATATGCTTGTTCTGATTGATGATTACTCAAGATACACTTGGGTATATTTCTTGAAGGAGAAGTCAGAAGCTTTCCATTTAATTGTGGAGTTCAAGGAGCTGGTGGAGGGCCGGCGTGGCCTGCGGATCAAGAAGTTTAGATCAAACAACGATGGTGAGTTTGTCTTTTCAGAATTCTCTAACTTCTATAGGAAGCACGGGATCTAGAGAGAGCTTACTTGTGCTCATACTCCACAACAAAACGGAGTAGCGGTGCGGAAGATCCATCATCTGACGGAAACTTGCAGGTGCTGGCTTTATGCAAAAGACATTCCTAAGTCTTTCTGGGCAGAGGGAATGTCTTGCGCTTCTTATGTCATCAATCAGATGCCTCTTAGTCCGATCAACATGAAGTCTCTTTTCGAGATGCTGCTGAAGGAGAAGCCAAGCGTGGAACACCTTTGTGTGTTTGAATCAACTTACTATATGCATGTCCTGGATGCTTCAAGGACGAATTTTGATGCAAAGGCAAGGAAGCATGATGCAAAGGCAAGGAAGCTTGTCTTTGTAGGCTATGATGAGTGGAAGAAGGGATGGAAGTGCACGGATCCTGCGATAAAGACATCTGTTGTATCAAGAGATGTGGTCTTTGATGAACTGACATCGTATGAAGGAGGCTTGGTTGAGCTACCAGAGAGCAAGGTTTATGAAGAGCAGAAGGTGGCCGCTGAAATTCTTCAAGAGGATCTTGTTGTATCACCAACAGCTCCAGTTGCTTCAAGTTCTGGGGCTGAGGCTTCTGGTTCAGGAAGCAGGGGGAGCATTGCTCAAAATTTACCTGGAAATGGAGATGAGCCTGAAGAAGCAACGAAGGTGGTGAGCAAGGAGCAGACCCTTCGGAGATCAAAGAGGACTATCAAGCCACCAGCTCGATATTGTGAAGGGAATGCAGTTATCTTTGTCTCCTGTTTATTTGTAGGCCATCTGAACGAGCGAGAGCCTTCAAACTTCAATGAGGCCACTGGAGTCCAGGAGTGGGAACATGCGATGGAAGAGGAGATGACTGCTCTCAAGAAGAATGAAACCTGGGACCTTGTGCACAGGGTTGATGGCATTACTCCATTGACTTGCAAGTGGGTGTACAAGTTGAAGAAGAAGGCTGGTGGGAGCATCAAAAGATACAAGGCTCACCTTGTTGCTCGAGGATTCTCACAATAATATGGAGAGGACTATAAGGAGATATTTAGTCTAGGCGCAAAGATAACTTCGGTTCGATCGTCTTGGTTGCTTGCAAAGGATGGAGGTTATGGCAGCTTGACGTAAAGAGCACTTTTCTTTACGGGGAAATTGATAAGGACATCTTCATGGATCAGCCGCTTGGATTTGTCTCTGATGTTCACCCGGACTACGTTTGCAAACTCAAGAAGGCTCTCTATGGATTGAAGCAAGCTCCAAGAGCTTGGTATGAGAAGATAGCAGAACACCTCCAATTCTGTGGATACCTTGCTTCCTACTCGGATTCAAGCTTGTTCATCAAGAATAAGGGGTAGCTTTAGGTCTTGGTCCTGTTGTATGTTGATGACATGATCATCATAGGGAATTCTGAGGAGGAGGTAGCTAGGCTCAGGTCTGAGCTAGCTATTCGCTTCGAGATGAAAAACTTGGGAGAGCTTCATCACTTTCTCGGTCTCGAAGTGGAGAGGAAGGAGAGCAGGATACTCATTTCCCAGAAAGGATATGCAGTTCGCATCGTAAATCGATTCAGCATGAAGTAAGGGAAGAGTCCTCTACTCCTCTGGATTATGGGCTGAAGCTTCAGCGAGATGAATGAAGGATTCTTCCTGATCCCTTGGTGTTCAGAGCTCTAGTGGGGAGCTTGATCTACCTAACGATTACAAGGCCAGACATTGCTTACGTTGTTGGCCGAGTAAGTCAGTTTATGGAAGAGCCAAGGAAGTCTCATCTTGTGGCGGCAAAGAATATCTTGAAGTATGTCAAGACTACTGCTGATATGTGTCTCCTTTATAGGAGGGTCACAGACTTTTCATTGCTAGGATACACAGATGCTGATTATGGTGGTGACTTGGATGATCGAAGATCAACATCGGGTTATGTTTTCACTTGTGGATCGGCTAGCATCTTGTGGTGTAGCAAGAAGCTGGACTCAGTGTCTGTCTCGACTATAGAAGTAGAGTACAAGACTTCGGCTTTGGCTGCTCGATAAGCCATCTAGTTAAGGAGGCTTGTAGAGGACGTTCATGAGGAAGTGCAAGGTTCTACTCTTCTCTGAGGCGACAATGAGAGTGCTCTCAATCTGGTGAACAATCCATTTTGTCACACAAGGACCAAGCACATAGAGATCGAGCACCACTTCATAAGGGAGAAGGTGTTGGAGGGATCTCTTATGGTCGAGCATGTTTGGAGTGAAGACAATCTTGCTGACATATTCACGAAACCGCTGTCGAAAGGGCCATTTCATCAGTTACGAGGATTGCTGGGCTTGATCAACACTTATCACTTCAAGGGGGAGTGTTGAAAATTAATAAATGAAAGTGGGTGATGGGGCACGGTATGGGCAGTCTGAGTCCGCGGCCTAGGTGGACTTTTGTTGCGGCCTGGGTGATCAGTTGCCAGGGTAGACTTGGCGGCTTGGGCGTCTAGTGGAGCGGCCTGGGCATTCTGTCTCTAGCAGTCTGGTGGCAGTGCTCAGCTCGGCCTGCGGTTCTGCAGATCTTGCTCTTGAAGTAACCAGGCGTATTGGAGATTAAATCCGCAGAGTTGTGGCGGACTCGGTTAGAGTCCGCGGAGTCCGCTATTGCGGACTGGTTTTGGAGATCGACTTTGGTCCTTGTCTAGTTCTCTGGTGATGTGGTGGGTGTTAGCCACATCCATGGTGGCAGATTATCCATGGAGTTGGCAGTTTGGGTTTCATATCCTCCGAGCTCGATCTAGTTGTTTGGTCGTTTGCTAGACTTGGTCACACTCTGTGACAAGTCCAGGTTGTTCGTAGTGTCCGCAGAGTCTGCTGTTGACCAGGCAATCAACATGTTTGTCATGGACTTGTGCGGCGGGCTAATGCAATGTCCGAAGAGTCCGTTGTTGACCGGACGATCTACAAGTTGGTCGTGGACTCATGTGGCGGGTTGAGGCGTTGATCTCGAGCTGTGAGGACTGTCACCATGTCAAAGTATGGCGTGCAGACTGCTGCAATATAGGCTATGGCTTTGTCCATATGCTGTGCAGTGTGGCGGACTGGTTCTGTGCTTATGGGCTGTGCAGGCTGTTGCCTTGTCCGCATGTAGTCAAACTTTGACAATGCGCTTGTTGGCCGTGTCTTGGGGAAAAATTTCAAGTTTGATTTCCTATCGTTACAACTGCGGGCAAAATGGGGCGCATACGTGGGATTTCGCATCAACGACCTTGGTAACAGTTGCTTCATCCTATTCTTTGCGGACAAAGAGAGCAGGGACCAGGTCTGGTTAGGCGGACTCTGGCATGTGGCTGGATGCATAGTTGGTCTTGACCATTGGTCCGAAAGCTTTATCACATCTAAAAATCCAGATATGTGTGTGCCAACCTGGGTGCGCCTGCCGGGACTACCGCTCCATTTCTGGGGGGAAAAGAACCTGCGACGGATCGCCACGGTAATCGGGGAACCACTGTACATAGATGCCTCCATAACAGCAATATCCAGAACAATGTTTGCCCGAATATGTGTTAGATAGAATTTGGCAAAGCCGCTTTAGGGAGGATTTTGGCTCAACAATAAGGCAATAGGTAATTTTTTTTCAAAAATTTATCTATGAAGATATTCCCTCTTTTTTTATGAGATGCAGGTTTGCGGGGCATGATGATGACCCGTGTATGCCAAAGCCCACTCATGCGGACAAACATGGTGCCGTTCCAGTCAATCCAGCCGCTGGATTTGATGATTGGACAATTGTTCATCCCTGAAAACCAAAGAACCAAAAGCCCCAAGTCAAAACTGGTAAACAACAAGATGTTGAGTTGAGTCCAAAGAAGGCTGCTCCAATGGAGGAACGACCAAATGACATAAATTCCATCGTGCAAACTACAAAGTTTAACAGCCTCGCCGCTCTTTCTGACGAGGAAAATGACAATGATAAGGAAACGCCACTAGAGGAAAATGCTGATGCCATTGCGGATCATGATCAGGACAACCGCTCTAAGAAGAAAAAAGCCACTCGAGCGGATGCCCCAAAACTGTCCAATATCAATGATGTTGTCTCGCCGACAGGAGAAGCCTCCCGCAAGAACAAAACAGCTGATGAGTACCTGTTGGACGTTGACACATCCAACCGAGGGCGATCCCGATCGCTTCCTGGGCGAAAGGGCGAAACAAGCCATGTACGAACTAGAAAGAAATCAAAGCAGCCATCCACTGATTGGACCAATAGTTTGAATGCAGCGGGGGAGCCCCCTTTACAGAAATGACAGGGATAATTTTTTGTAATTGCCGGGGGGTGGGGGTAGAAAGCTCGCCTCATGTGCATATCTTAAGGAGCTTGTTTGGAAGCAACATCTGTAGCTATTTTCCTGCTTGAAACCCGCAAACAATCTCTCACCCGCCGTGAAGCTGATAGGCTAATCAGACAGCATTGGAGCTTTGAGATAATCCCCTCTCTCAGTAAATCAGGAAGAATCATCCTTCTCTGGCTGAATGAGATAGTTAAAGTTTGCACAATCTTTAAAAACCCACAATATTTGGTCACCTCAGTGGCTCTTCGAACTGGCTCGATTTGGCAATTAGGCAGAGTCTATGCCAGCAAATATATGCACAAAAGGAGATTGATTTGGGATGACCTTTCCAAATTGGACATGACCATTCCAACAATCATTGGCGGGGACTTTAATTGTGTCTTGCAACCGAATGAGAAGCGCGCGGGGGGTGGGGGAGGGGGGGTGTGGGGGGGGGGGAGTTATGTAAATCTAAATAAAGGGTCGCACGAATTTACAAACTTTATCACTCTCCGCGGACCGCATGAAGTCCCTTTCACAGGGAATGTCTACACTTGGTGCAACAACATGGAGTCACATTCCCGTGTGCTGTCCATACTTGATCGTATCCTGCTCAACTCCCCAACCCTCCTTGATTTTCCTTGCTCTATTGTTCATCATTTGCCACGGATAGCTTCAGACCATGGTTCGTTGTTACTTGAAGTTGACAAGCTTCAATTTGCCTCACATGGCCGCCTGAAATTTGAAGAGACCTGGATGATGCTACCTAATGCGCATGATGTTGCGCTTGCGACATGGAAACGTGGGGCGGCTGGGCCCCCAAGCAAAATTTTGGCAGATAAATGCGCAAGAACTATCAAAGCTTTAGCGCGCTGGAGTAAATTCAACGCCAACACTGAAACGGAGGCGGAAAGTAAATTGGAAGCTGAAATAAAGGTGCTGCAGTTGCGGGAGGCGATCCGCCCCCTAGATGACTTAGAGCTCCATACCCTGCGGGTTCTAGTTGCCAACTATAATCAAGCTCAAGCAAGGTTAGATACCTGGTGGTGGCAACAAGCTAAATGTTGCTGGTTGACGCATGGGGATCGCAACTTGGTTTTTTTTCATGCGGCCGCCACCCAACGGAAACATGAAAACAAAATCTTCTCTATCTGTAAGAGTGGTCTCACCATCACTGATGAGAAGGATATTGAGCAGGAATTTATTAATCACTTTGCCTCGAGATGGTGCCTTGATGATGCCACAACCCAGGAGAATCTTCTGTGCCCCCCCCCCCAAGTTGGTAAATGATGGTGATGCCCAATATCTTCTTTCGCCTGTCTCTGACTTGGAAATTAAATCTGCTGTTTTCTCATTTCGCCGCAACAAATCCCCTGGTTTTGACGTAGTTACTCACTCCTTCTTTACCAACTTCTGGGGCTTCGCCATGACTGAAATTATGAATGTTGTTAAAGATTTTTTTTGCAATGGCTTCATGGAGCCAACTTGGAAGGACACGCACGTCATGCTTATTCCTAAATGTGAGCAGCCCTGCCTCCCCGGGCACTATCGCCCAATTAGCCTATGCTCATCAATATACAAAGTGGTGGCAAAAATCATCGCTAACCGGATGAAACCCCTTCTAGGCAACATTATTTCTGAGGAGTAGGCCGCCTTCGTGCCGGGGAGGCTTCTCTCCGACCATTACATCTTGGCTCATGAAATCATGCATCGTCTTCACACAACCGAGAGCAAGGATGGGTTCATGGCAATCAAGCTAGATATGGGGAAAGCTTTTGACAGAATCCAGTGGAGTTTTGTCAAACGTGTGCTGCATGCCTTCCACTTCCTGCCTGGCTAGATAAATTTGATCTTGGAATGCATCTCAAACACAAGGTATGGTCTTCTTATCAATGGAGTAAGAGCTCCATGGATCAACGCCACATGCGGACTACGACAAGGGTGCCCCTTATCGCCTTACCTCTTTATTTTTTGCTCAGAATTTCTATCTCTTCTCATCAAAATTAATCATCATCCCGGCTTGGGCATTAAGGTTTGTTCTTCTGCACCTAAGATTTCTCATCTATTATTTGCTGACGATACCCTATTGTTTGGCTCGGCAACTACAGGCACGACAAAATGTTTCTCCGCCATTATACAAACATATTGCACTTTCTCGGGCGAGGCGATTAACGCCGCCAAATCCAGCATCCTATTTGGGCTGAAAGTTCCACCTGCCTCCAAGCACCGGATTCTTCTTGAACTTGGGCACAAAAGAGTCAAAGCATTATCATATATCAGCATCAAACTCTAGCCTGGGCGTACTCGAACCAGTGATTATGATGACTTATTATCTAAATTATCATGCAGAATTCGAAGTTGGGGATCTCGGCATATTTCTATGGCAGGGCGATTAACTCTACTACAAAGCACGCTGGCGGCAATCCCGCTGAACACTCTCGCTAATTCGCCACTGCCGATCTCAGTGCTCAACAAAATTAATTCCTTTCCCAAGAATTTCTTATGGAATGGGTAAAGCAACAAAGGCGATATTCACTTTGCTTGCTGGGAGAACATCTGCTTGCCGAAGGAGTTGGGCGGATTGGGTATCAAAAATATGGCGCTATGGCGGCGTATTTTAATGGTGCAGGTGGCAGCACACGTCTTGAATTCCGACGGAAGCCTGCTTGCTCGCACTCTTGGCAACAAATATGGCGAGACAGATTTATTCACCCGCAAAAGGTACCAATCGAAAATCTAGAAAATGATTGCCTTGGGAAATGGGATCATCACCCGGCATACGTTCTGGAGAGTTGGATCTGGACTCTCGGTTTCCACCGTTGAAGACAATTGGCTATATAATATGCCGCTATCAAAATGGCCCACGTTTGTAAATGTTCATGCCCTCCCTGATAAGGTTAGTGGATTGCTAGATAGTGAGTGCAAGTGGTCGGACAATTGCCTCACTTGGTTTGGTGCTGATCTTATGGAGATTATCAGTTTTTTGACGCGAAATGTGGCGGGAGAGGCGGACAAGCTCATCTGGGTTCATACCGAGACGGTGAAACTGAATGCCGCTGCTACTTATTCTTCCAAGTGCAGCCCGTCTCCCTATATTGGAAGCAATATTTGGAAAATCAAGTCGCAATCAAGAATGCAAATGCTCCTATGGCGAGCAGTTAATAATTTTCTCACCACAAATCACTGGTTATACAACCATCGGCTCCGCAATGATGCCAACTGTCCTTGGGGGTGTGGTGTTGAGGAATCACTCCATATCCTACAGCTTTGCAGTTTCACTTCCAGGATAAAACCTGAAGGCTCAAGATTAAATATCCATCCCAATATTCTCGGACAAGATTTACTTGATTTCATCTGCAATGACAATCTTACAAATGGGTATCCTGTTGTTGCCTCTTTCATATGCTCAGTTTTTTACAACATTTGGAAATCAAGGAATGCCAAGGTGCATGGTGAGCCATTCACGCTCCCTGCATCAATTATTATCAGTGCTATTTTGGACTCATTGCACGGGAACTGGGCGCCCCTTTGTAACCACCAATCAACTTGGTCGCCCCCACCCGACGGATGGCTCAAAATTAATTTTGATTGCTCGGTCTTGGAAAACAAAATGGCGGGGCTAGGTTGCATTATCCAAAATCATGATGGTGACTTGGTCGCTGCCAGTGGTGTCCCACATCGAAGCCGATCGGTGAGTATGACTGAATTTTTGTCGGCCAATGCTGGGCTCCGACTTGCGACCCACCATAGTGCAGGAATTACTGGCTTTATTCTCGAAGGAGACTCAACTGATGCCATCTCAAAATTAAAAGCTATCCTCTCCGGTTGCTTCTCCGGAAACATTGAAGGCATGGTGGCTCGCAGCATGAAGGATCTACCAAGATTGGATCTCTCGCAAGTTGATCGAAAGGCAAATTCCGTCGTCGACCATGTTGCAAAAATTGCTTGCCATCTTGAATATGACTGTGTAAGAGGGATGCCTCTTACCAGTGCTTTTTCTTCTATTTTGAGGCATGATGCCAAATACTTGTAGACTTTCCTTTTATTCTATATATATCTAGGCTGAAGACAACTTCAAGGAATGACACAGAGAATGGGATGTTGTTGTGTCCGCATGCTGCATGTGTGCGGACTGGTGTGGTGTTCGCCTAGTGGTGGACTGACCTTGACTTGGTGCCTGGAGAATTGTTTGAAGTCCGGCCAAGTCCTTGCGGACTCGGCGGACATGGTTTTGCTAGCTGCGAGCTGGGGTGGTGACTCTATTCACTAAGCCGGTGACCACACTCCTCACCCTGCCTATAAATAGACCCCCCGGTACGTCTACAGTATCTTATTAAATAGTAAGTTGAGACTTGGTTAAGTGTTGTGGCCTCGGTTTTCTAGTCTGCGCGGTTTGAAAAGAGTTAACTGATTGTTGTTTGCCAGTTGCGCATCTAGCACTAGGAGCCAGGAGTTTGATTCTAATTTCGGTCAGGTTTAGTGAAGCTTGTGGTTTGCAATCGGTGGTATCACTAGGTCGCTTCTACGGCTTGTCAGTTTTCTCGACTTCAACTTTTCCAAGTTCAATAACCTGCCCCCGGACTCGGCAGTTAGACATTCTGTTCTTCAGTTCGGCAGCAGCTTGCAGCAGTCAGCGAAGAACGGTGTGTCCGCGTGAGCTCGCGGTCTCGGCGGACTCTGTGTTCTATTCGTCTTCTAGCAGCAGTTCGAGCGGTCTCGGCGGTCTCCTTTTTTGTCCGCTTGGATTGTTTTTTGTAATCTTTTCTTTTTTCCATTTACTAGCAAAATCATGTCTCGCCACGTATACCTTGCCCTGTAAAGAAGATAATAAAAATTTGATCTGCTTGTGCCTTTTGTTTGCATCTGGTGTTTGAGCTTGCTTTCCAGTTAACGCTTGATCAAGATGTGATCTTGATAACTCTGAAGATATTAATTTGGCATCAGATTATCTCATTGATCATCTGGAGTGAAAATTTAACAGATTCCGAGGTTTCTAGCCATGGATCTTGTCACTCTCCTTAGAGGCATGGCTTCCACTCTACGTTGGTGGTATTCCCCATAGAAATGAATACCGACTTTGGCGATCTGATCCATTTGCATGTGTTTCGGCACAAGAAATAGGCTCGGCAAAATGACAAGTGACGACCAGGTTTTTTTTCGCAAGTCTCTCTTATACCAAGAATTAGGGTTAACTACCTTTCCATGTGGCACCCTATTATTGGACCGCCTATTCATAGCTTTAAATATTTCATAATGAAAAGGTGCGTCCGATGTAATCATTTTGGTGCAATTCCAAAAATCTGGTCCATACCGGCTTGCGAGCAAACAGTATAAGAAAATATGCCAAGTAGAATTCGTCGAGTAAGTAGCTCTTACTTGATGAATCGTCAATTATACATAGTTCCGCACCTCCCTAAGTCTGTTGGCGTTTGAAGAATTTTAACCTTAGTTTGACGAATTTAGCTCAGTTCGATGAATGGCGTTTGACAAATTTAGCTCAGTTCGACGGATCAGCACTGAACAAATTTGTCGTTTGACGAATTTACCTGAGTTTGACGAACCAGCGCTCGACGAATTTGGCGTTCGATGAATTTACCTGAGTTCGACGAATCAGCACTCGACTAATTTTGTCGTTCGACGAATTTACCTGAGTTCGACGAATCAGCAGTCGACGAGTCTAACGGCCATTCTCGACGAATTCGTCGGATATCCTCAATGATATCCGAGGAATTTCCTTTAGACTTTCCCTCCAATGATAATCGACCAATTTGTTGGATAACTTTGATGATATCCGACGAATTTCCCTTGGTTATTTTCTCCTAGATTATTCCTTTTGATTCATTGGATAACACTATACCCAAGCCTCCATCCAACACACTCAGCACTTTTGCCAGTACACCCAAAGCCTGAGTCAAGTCACTCGACTCTAGACGCGCACGAGGGGCCTAGCGTGAAAAGGGATGTTACATAGTGAGTATGAGGTTGAGTTCAACAAGTTGAGATGGTTTGCCACGAATTTGGTATCTTCTGAAGCTAATAGAGTTAAGAGCTTTCTCGGTGGTCTTAGGAATGACATCCAGCAGTTGGTTAGTGCTTATGGATTTGAGAGTTATGTGGAGGCAGTTAAAGCTGCTCTTAAGGTTGAATCTATTGATAATGCCAAGAATAGAGGCATGCAACTAAGGAAGGACAAGAGGAAGTCCGATGAGGATAATAACTCTCGAGAGTCTGGGTCTGCTTCGAAGAAAAGAAGCAAGGAGTTATGCAGTTTCTGTGGCCGACCGGGCCATCCGCTCGAAAGATGTTTAAAGAGATTGGGAGCTCAGAAGCTGGTGCAAGTGCATGTGATCCAGAGCGCTCCCAAATGAGACTTGGTTTGTGTCGTCTGTAAGAAGAAGGGGCATGATGCTTTCCATTATTGGAGTAAGGATAGGACCTGTTTCCAGTACGGTCAGAAGGGACATTTCAAGTCAAGTTGCCCGCAGACTCAACCTACACTGTAGCCAATTCCACTTTAGGCACTGCCATCGCCGTAACATTTGGATAAAGGGAAGGGCAAGATAAATGTGATTATGATGGAGGAAGCGCAGAAGTCTACCCAAGTGATTTCAGGTTAGATTCTAATCTAGTTCTATCTTTTAGCTCGTAGCTGTAGCTTCAATGTTTGTTTGTCTAGTTACGTATGTGATTTTATAGGGAAGTTTAAGGTCAAGAACCATTGGGCGCGCTTTCTTTTTGATTCTAGTACTACCCACTCATTCGTGGCTATGGCTTTCGTATAACATCATTGTCTGACCCTCGATAAAATTGGCGACTCGTTTCACGTTAAGTTTCCTTCCGGTGATTCGGTGGTGTCTGTCACAACCCGCATTTTCTCCGCATTTAACGATATATCATAGTAAGAGAAAATGCACGTTATGATGTCATGTAAGTAAGGGATAACTGTAGATGCTTAGGCAAAACTCTAACTTAACACTTTTATGAAAGATCTGTAAGTTATTAAGAGGAAAATTCCAGTCAAAGTTTAAGTGGTTAGCCGTATCCCTCGGCTTAGTGGCTCATCTAGTCCACGAGAAAATGAAAATTATACCCAGTGAAAAATACTTTATTTACCATATTATACGTCATACGTGAGTATAAACATCCCTAGAGGACAACTCATGGTATGCAAGACTTTAGATTTATAATAGCTATGAAAGTATCTTTTACGACCATTAAATATAGTGATTTAGATTTCAAACAAGACATGTATGAAGTGATAATAATAATTTTATACATTAAAATATCTAACATGCAACATAGCATAAATCCTCCCCAGTGAGCAAGTACAACCAACCAAAAAGGGTAAACTAGCTGCTAGCAAAGTATTTTAACATTCCAAAAGAAAACTACTAGTGGGCATCAACAACCTGACATGAACCTACTGAAAGTAAGCATGTCTGAACTAAAACCAAAAACAACCAACTACCTCACGACAGTGAGGAAAACCACTACAAAAATTACAATCAACAAGCTACCACCCAACACATGCGCTCCACCGGCTACAACCCTGAACCCGAGGCATTCAAAGAAAGAAGACCTCGACAAGAAAATACAAGTGCAAATGGAAATAAAAATGTAATACGTAGAAAAGGCAAGAAATGGTTTACCAAACCCGATTATAAGAAAAGCTGAAACTACAGTTGATTAGCCAAATAGAAATGGGTTAAGTGAAAAGTTTGCAATAATGGAGTAAAATAAATTTGCAGCAAGTGCGGAATAAAGCCATGCTTCAACAAAATCTACAAGGATAAGCATGAAATAGCATAAACTGATCTATAAGCAGCAAATGAGCACAAAATAGTGCAAAAACGTGAATCATTAACACTTGGTAGAAATAATCGGGTCGGAGTTGGTGATCAAAATGTCCAAAACTAGGCTTCCAGACCCAAACATCTCACAAAGACACTGCGGTGGTGGCCACCTGGCCCAACATAACCCAACAGGCCACAAAATAGAGACCAAACAACCACCAAGTGTAATGATTCATAAACCGGTGTCCAGCCGAAGAAAACATCATACCCAAACACCCTGAACCAAACCCAAGCCTAAACCCAAAGAAAATACCTCTGACAAGCCCTAAATTTGCTCTAAGGACCATACACGGCGAATCAGACACAATTCGGCGAAAAAAACTAAGTCCGGCTATAATTCAGTGAGTATACCCGACGAACATTGTCGATACTCGACGAATTGACTTCTGATACTCGACGAAGACTAATGATATTCGACGAATAGACTAACGATACTCAACGATTTTGACTTGGCGGTCCGGTCAATAAACTCTTCCTAAGCTTAAGCCAAATAAGATGAATTCGTCGAATGCACTCAACGCCTCCTACTCTAGACCATAATCGATGAATCGTCGAGTGCACTCAATGCCTTTTACCTCCATTCAACGCCACGCATACCGATACTCGACGAACTCGACGCCTAGATACTCGATGAATCTACCTTACTCAATGCCATGCTAGCCGATACTCGACGAAATTGGACTTAAAAATATTCTTATACTCGACGAACAATATTCGACAAATTTTCTTTAATGAATTCCTATGCCTAGTTCATATTCGACAAATTATACCGAGTATATACGCCAAAATTATCCTTAGGCTGAACTATGATACTCGACGAATTCCGGACAGACCACCAGGCCTAAACTCGATGGATAATGGCTGAAATCTTGTAACTCTCTTATAGATTCCACAAGCTTAATCCCTACACTACTACGCTCTAAGGAGGAGAAATGAAATAAGGAAAAGCAAGAAAGACTTACAAGAAGAATATCGCCACATTCCTCAAAACTCCAGAAATCCGCGGCTCCGCGACAAGGAACGGCCGCAAAAAGCCCTAAGCAGCGTTTCCTGAAACTTTTGGGGGAAAAGGAGGTCAAAACCACAAACACTAACACACAAAAATCAGACAAACATGGAAAGCTTACCACGAACGCGTATATCTCAGCGAGAGCTTTCCAAATCTCTAATCTATTGACAAAACCGACCACCGAATCTCTCTCTATCACCGGCCAACCGCAAGCGAAGTTGCCGCTCCTCTCCTGCTCGCGAAATTGTCGCCGCTTGGGTTAAGAAGATGTTGAATAGGGTTTTGACACGACCCTTATAACTGGCTATATATATACATATATAAATAATTTTCAATATTATATTGCCATTAATAATAAATAATCCCAAAATGACCCATAATCCAACCCAACTCGGAATCTTATAAATTTCTCACCTTAGCTAAATATCGACGCTACAAATCAAACAATGAAGTCGAAATCAAAATTCGACAAACCAAACCCGGGTAAAACACCACCCGATGAAAAAACGCCACTGCATCCCTATAAAAAGCTCCACCGAGTCACCAAAATAGACCCGACTCGCGAGGGAAGGTGCATAAACAAGCCAAAACCACCAAACAGGAAAACCCACATAGCAAACCCATGCTCCATCTAATGACACCCGTTAACTATGTGCCAACGTAACGCCCTGACATCAAAAATAAGCCACTACGGGAATCAAAATAAACACCGAAAATCAGGGCCGTTACAGCCACCAACCCTAAAAAGAAGTTTTGTCCCGAAAATTGACATATATATGATCAAATCTAAAATAGAAGAAACGGTAATCATAGTCTACCAAAGAAAACACTTTCCACAAAGATCAGGAGAACAAATGAGGATGAGCCTCCCTCATAGCTGACTCCAACTCCCAAGACACGCTCTCCACGTCTTGGTTCCTCCACAAAACTTTAAACATGGGTATTATCTTGCTTCACAATACCTGATCTTGAGTATACAAAACACGAACAGGCACCTACATATAGGAAAGGTTAGGCTACAAATGGGGCACAACGTGAAGAATTTACCTGTCGCTTTGCACACACTTCCGCAATTGGCTCACGTCAAAAACATCGTGTACACCAGGAAAACTTGCTTGCAAATCTAGTCTATAAGCAGACATCCCAATACGCTCCACAATCTTGAAGGGTCCCACATACCTAGGATCCAAATTATGGTTCTTACAAAACCTCTTAATGGCAGACATCGGGGAAACCTTATGAAGAACCATGTCCCCAACAGTAAATTCCAACTCAGTCCTTCGACGATTGGCGTTCTTTTCATAACATTCCTGAACTATCTAAAGCTTCTCTCCAATATTCTTAACAGAGATATGCATTTCTTCCAGGGCTTCCGGACACAACAATGGTCTCTCACCAACCTCGGCCCAAAATAAGGGAGTTCTGCAATGCCTCCCATACAATTCCTCAAACAGGGACATCTGCAAGCTCTTGATAACTGTTGTTGTACGCAAATTCCATCAACCTCAGACGCTCGCCCACACTCCTTTGTGGTCCAAAATATAACATCCGATCATATATTCCATGATCTGATTTACTCTCTCTGTCTTACCATTTGTTTGCGGATGATAGGCAGTGGAATACCGTAAATCGGTGCCCAACCCTTCCTGTAAACTTTTCCAAAATTGAGACGTAAACCTGGAGTCTGGATCTGATAAAATACTAACAGGTACTCCATGTAATCTGATGACCTCATCCAAGTATAACTCAACTATTTTCTTCATGGAGTAGTCAATCTTGAATGGCACGAAGTGAGCACACTTCGTCAGCCTGTCCACTATAACCCAAACTGAATTGTATCCCCCGGGAGATTTTGGCAATCCAGTAATGAAATCCATCAAAATACACTCCCACTTCCAACTTGAAATTTCCAAAGGCGTCAACTTGCCTCCAGGCCGTCCATGATCGGCCTTAACTCACTTACAAGTAAAACATTCATATACAAACTTAGTTATATCACACTTCATAACATACCACCAAACAATGTGCTTCAGATCCTTATACATTTTAGTAAAACAGGGTGATAGGCAACACTAGAACCATGCGCTTCTTTGCACAACTTAACTCAAATATCCTTAACTACGAGAATACAAAATCTGTCGCGGTACTTCAAGGTACACACGTCCTCAATTTAAAAGTCTGGAATTCCCCTTTTGCAGTTCTATTATAATGGTGCAACAAATCAAGATCATCCTTTTGATATAGCCTTGTAAGTGCAATCCATGATAGCACTATTACTTCCAAACTACTGGGCGAGTCGCTACTTTCAACCGATATATCCATCAAGAGAAATTCCTCCACCAGCGAATCCATAGAAAGGTTAATTTGAAAATTGGACAAAAAGAGCAAAATAACTGCAAACTTTATTGCTCTAAAAAATAAATATTATATAGGTATGCCCCCTTATTTATAGAAATTTGGGGAGATGATAGAATTACAATAAACAATGTGTGATTAAATATAATCCGCGTGGCTTATATGGTTTGATAATGTCAAACTGCACAGTATACAGAAGAATAACAAAAATCCCAACAACACCAAGGGAAACCACCAGTCCGCCAGTGAAGAACGCTGAGCAAGCCTCCAAACCGCAACTGCATGTTGCCACCAGGCCGCAGTTGTGGCTAATTATCAGACCAATACTGCAGGTTGCCACCTGACCGCATCTACGGGTAATCCTCAAACCGCTGCTGCGATAAACCTCCAGAACGCAAGTTTAGGTTGCCACCAGGCCGCAGTTGCGGTGTATCATCAGATCGCTGCTATATTAAGTCTCTATACCGCAAGAGCAGATTACCACCATACCGTAGTTGCGGTTAACCACCGGACCGCCATCAAAGGATCACTACTAGACCGCTGCACCAACCGGCCAGACAACCAGACCACCTGAACAAACTGTCAGGTCTAACTGCCAGACCGCCAGAACTATTAATTGCCCGACTTGAGGTCAAACCGCCAATTTCTAACACCCCCCTCAAGCTGGAGCGTATATGTCAACCATGCCCAGCTTGCTATAAACATCTAAAGCGGAAACGTATTTTGTGAAGAAGTCTGTTAGACATTTATCAGAAGAGTCGAAGGGAGTACAGATCTAATTGTTCAATACCTCTTCTCTAATGAAATGACAATTGACCTCAATGTGCTTTGTCCACTCATGAAAGATAAGATTCTTTGTTACTTAAATGGCAGCTTTGTTATCACATAATATAGGAAAAGGATGGTTGTATACTTCTCTCAAGTCAAGCATAAGTGCCCGTAGCCATTTCAACTCACAGGTAGTTGAGGCCATGCTCCTATACTTTACTTCAGCACTAGACCTTGAAACCACTACCCGCTTCTTGCTTTTCCAGCTAACAAGGTTTCCTCTTACAAAGGTGCAAAAACCTGATGTAGACTTTCTATCCTCCTTGTTATTAACATAGCTGGCAACAGAATATGCTTCAATTTTCAGGTGACCATTCTTCTAAAACAACAAGCTCTTTCCTCGAGACCCTTTCACATACTCCAAAATCTTCATTGCGGAACGAAGATGACACTATTGGAATCCTAGTTATGATTTGGTCAAGAATCAATATTAGGATGATTAGATTGACCCAAAATGTATAGTCATGGGTCATAGGTCTGTTTCCAGGTTTTCTCCTTCAGAGAAATTCCAGAGAAGTTTAGATTTGAAGTTCAGAAATTTAGCTCAAAGAAATTCTGCGAGCTCAGTTCAACGAACTCTGAGCTCACTTCAATGAACTCTGAGCTTAGCTCAAAGAAAGCTATAAAACTCAATTCAACGATTATGCAGTTCACATTCTCTATGCTCAGCTCGATGAACTCCGAGCTGTGGTCAACAAACTCTACGCTGAGATTAACGAACTCCGAGCCCAGTTTGAAGAAAGCTTTAAAATTCAGTTTGACGATTTCTTTGTAGTATGCATGCAAAATTATTTACACATGACCGAATTAATTAAGGCTTAATTAAAGGCGATTACAGCTATCAGATTTAATACTATATATTCTTAAGAATGTAGTCGTTTGGAGGCTGCATTAATTATGCATTAAATCAGGATTTAATGTTAATTGATTCTCAAAACAATTACCAGTCTCGGGAATGATTCAACCATTGCAGACAAAGTAAATTCAAATGTTTGAATTATGTTCAGACAATATATAGAGATATAGAACTGGTAGGAGAAGATGAAGTAGTGATAGAAAGAAAAAGAAAGACAAAGAAAAGAGTTTCTACATCAAGACTTTCTTCCAGGAAAAAATATTCATTCTGAGATCAAAGCTTACAATGTAACGTATCAATTCGAACAAGGCCCCTTGTGCGCGTTTTTGAGTCAGGAGAGCTGACTTGGGTTTAGGGGAGTGTAGGCAGCTGGGCTGCACTTGTAAATGGGTGGAGAAAATAGTCCAGAATAGAACACGGGTAGTGACACGGGCGTGTCCCTACCCGTGTGGGAGAGGCCTGCTCTCGATTCGATGACTCGAGCATGTCCAGAAAGGGATACGGGTAGTGACTCGGGCGTGTCACTACCCGTGTGCATGATGGCAGGGGCATGGCGTGCCCTTACCCGTGTATGCACAACCGCTGTCCCATGAAGGACACGGGTAGCGACATAGGTGTGTCCCTACCTATGTCTATCCAACCATCTATCGACTCGACAAGTCGAGTTATCCCAGAGAAGGACATGGGTAGTGATACAGGCATGTCACTACCCATCTGCATGTCGAGTGGAGTTCGGCAAATCGTCCTCGAGTAGGAAACGGGTAGAGACCCGGGCGTGTCCCTACCCGTGTGCGTCGAGTTGAGATCGACGAGGCGTGTCCAGAGAAGGATGCGGCAATAGAACACGGCCATGTTATGTGGACATGGGTAGGGACACGGGCGTGTCCCTACACGTGTCGAGTATTGAACTGACTCTTAAACCGTCGTCGATGCTTCGCCCGAGCAGGGCATGGGTAAGGACACGGGCGTGTCACTACCCGTGTCACTTTATATTTATAAGGTTTGTGAAAACCGTAGCCGTTTTCACTGTACATTCCAACCCTCTTCCTAATAGAAACTTCTATAGAGAGGGAAAGCTGTTGGAGCAAGTCTTAGAAGAGAAGATTCGCCACAGCCGTGAAATAGAAGATGCTGCCGAGAAGAGTCATAAGATCCATGGACGGAAATAGTGGAAACGCCGGAAATGAAGTTAGTTTCCTCCCCTCTCCCTTGGTGCTAGATTTGTAGATATCTAGGTGAGATGTCGACTCAAAAAAGTCTTGACTAGCGAGATGGTGATTTCTCTAGTAAGAGGCCATTCTACGGCTTGTGCTCTAAGGCTAGTTGTGTCTTCAACCTCTCCAACCTTCTAGGTGAAGATGTGGGATGGTTTCATGAAGAATCATGGCCTCAAGAGGGTGAATACGGGAGGAGGAATTTCTGGTGTGATTTTGGAAGACTGACTTGAGGAGAAAGATGAACAGATGTCGTTCATTCCGCCTTAAGATGCATGCAGAATCTGTATTCTGCATGATGTGATCGTCTTGGCCATTTTCAGGTGTGATATGTTCAGATCTGGGCTTTCGACTAAGCATGAAAGTTGAAGTCCTTGAAAATACCTTTCAAACGAGTAGTTGCATGACTTCTGGCGAGGTCTGTAGCTACGTGAAAGTCTGGACGAAAATGTCATCCGATAAATCCTCCATGCAGAAATTTTGTTCTGTACGCAGCAGACTTAAAGGATGATTTCAAGTATGATACTTTTGAATATAGGTTGTGGTCTGAACATAAACGTTGTATCCCATAGAAATACCTTTCCATTGAGGGGTTACACATCTTCACCTGATTCATGTAGCTTCAGGAATCTCCGGTCGAAGTTGCTATCCAGGTTTAACCTGTACTTAAATTCTGGGTTGGGAATAATTTTGGATTTGGACTCGGTAGAGATAATGTTGCAAATTAACTTGAGGTTTGGTGAACACTTTTATGTTAACCATCTTAGTCCAATGAATGATGAAGTTTAATAATTGGATTCCACATAATTGATTTGTGAAGCGAAGCATACTTAAACGAAATGATTTGATAGAAATTTGTACACTATTATAAATGCGCATCATGATAATAACGTGTTGAATCATTTGGGATGAAAGGTAGGATGATAACTTATGGTCATGTGTATAATTGTTTAACGGAATGAATTTAGTGTCCAATGCTTAGAGTGTCGTCTCCCTACTGGTAGCATTGTGAAAGAATGTAAGTGCGGTGTTGACCGTCACTAGTTGGGATAGCAATGAGATGAGTTAAAGTCGGACGGTTGGGCTTAGTCCTCGGTGTTCATGTCCCGGGGCTCCTTCCATGCCGAGTGAATGGTTGGGCTTGGTCCTCATGATTTCTATGAGGCTTCTTCTATACCACGGTGATGTGGAACTGCATGCAGGGTGAGTCGACACGCGGTGTCGTAATCCTGGGTTAAGGACAGTGTGGAAGGTCTACGGGCTCGCTAGAAGTCACACCGACGAGAGTTAATAGTTAGACATTGGGCAGTTGGGCTTGGTCCTCGGTGTTCGTGTCCTAGGGCTCCTTCTGTGCCAAGTGAATAGTTGGGCTGGGTCCTCGTGCTTACTTCCGACGGCCCTTCCGGGTCACACAAGGCCAGTTCGGGGCTTGGTTCTCGGTACACATCTACCCGAGACTCCCGCTGGGCCATAGTATGAATGGGATTCACTGTTGTGTTCTTAGCATTGAGGCGTATGGAGGCCTAAGTGAAGCAGTGTGGATGCCCACTTAGTAGTAGAGAAGCTCGCACTACTGTCGCCATCTGGCCACGATGGTTGATGCCTGAGAGGTTAGCTACTTGCTCGAGAAGTGGGAACTACTAGTCTATGTCGGCACAGCGGTTGCATGTGTGTGATCATGGGTGAGTCATTGCATAACATACATACCATTACATAATATTGCACAAAAAAATCCTCATCGTATAAGTTTGTATGGTCACTCCTATACGATGAGTTACTTTATATTATACCGATCCTTAACTTATAAGCTTGTATGGGTATCCTTATAAGTTAAGTTACTTTCCTGCTGAAGACACTGAAAAATTGGATTCAAGGTGTCCTAAATAGCTAGAGGGGGGTGAATAGGTTCAATTCTTTTTATTCAGGCAGATAATGTAAATTACTTGTTAGACAGCCTTAGCAATATCTATCACAGTACAGACTATAGCAAACACAAGCAACACAGCATAAACACAGATTTATAGTGGTTCCCCAAGTGATGGGCACATCCACATTCCCCCTTCGCCTATCTAGCAGTATACTAGATTCTGCCTAACACCATTCTTCCTTCTCACATCCTCAGATCTTACAAATCAGAACCCAGAATGGTTCCTACAACTCAGACTGCAGGAAATACTACAGCTCAGATCCTCTCAGAGAATCCTACCTCAGAGTGAGTCCATACTCTTACAACACAGGCAATCAAGCCCTACCTCAGCCTCTTCAACAGACCTATAACTCAGAGAAATTTATCCCCTACCTCAGTCACTCAGCCCTACCTCAGACTATATAGATTTAGGCTTACAACTCAGAGACATAACTCTCCTACACTCATACTTATAAAAGATCTTACAGAGAAAATTGATTATAAAAAGAATAAATCTTTCACCCAGGTAGAGAGGGAATGGGTTGAAGGTTTCTTGATCAGTTCTTGATATATCTGATAACTTTAGATTCAACCTGTCTTAGCTTCTTCAAAGCTTCTTGAATTTGAACAAAGTAAGGTTGATCTTCTTGTGAAGTTGGAGATGATCTTCAATCCAACTTCCTTCTTCTATTCAGATGTGGCTCTGAATTCTTCTTGCAGACTTATTCAGGATCTGCCCTTAGAGACTTATTGATTTATGGATGAAGACTTCTCTTCTTCTTAGTTGTTATTTATCTCTTCTTTTGATGATAGAACATATCTTTATATAGACTCCATCCGAGGTTACTGACTGATCCGGTTCCTAACGGCCTTCTGATAGCTCTGACAGATACAACTGCTTTGTTAGTTGTGACATCTATCAAGTCTATAGTCATGACATTTGATATTTCATTGAACTTCAAATCAGCAGCAAAGTGTCGAGACAATACTTTAATTTTGTCGACACAAATAGATCATGTGTCGACACAACTCTTGATGATGTCGACACAACTCTCATAATGTAGACACGGCTCTTCTTTTTCTTCTTGACACAGCTTCTTTGGAATGTGTCGACACAAGTCCTGTGTGTCGACAAAATAACTCATAGTCTCGACAAAGTTGATGTCGATAGAATTCTGGTGTGTGTCGATACAAGTCCTGTGTGTCGACATAGTTGTTGTCGACTGATTTTCTGTGTGTCGACATAAGTCCTGTGTGTCGACACAATCTAGCTCCTGGTGTCGACACTGCCTTTCCCAATTGTCGACACAATTCTTCTCAGGTGTCGACACTTGTACTTAGAAATTTTTTTTGCATTTTCTTAACCCGCACAATGAAACTCAAAACACCATCAAATATACATTGATGAATATAATTGAGTTAGGTGAGGCTTCTCCAAATCTGGTACACATTTTCCAATGTACCCAACAATCTACCCCTATTTGGAGAAGTCATAACCATTAGTCAATGATATACATCACTTTATAATAAAACACAGATTATGATTTATAAAAGGATTATTTAGACAGGGTAACACATAAACAAAACCAGCATATTATATCATCACAAAACATGATAAAATATAGTGAACATGAATCAATGTTTTGTTGAAGTACAACAAGTTTTTGAACAACAGATTACATAGATTTTAAAACAAAAGATTACATAGTTCTCAAGTCTACTCAATCTATTCTACGACAGATTAAGCTCCTTGATGACAATGCCTTTGCCAGACTGAATCCTTGCTTGTATATTAACTTCAGTGTCTTCAGCTGGCTTTTTCCCTTTAAGATCCTTTTTCTTGAGCTCTTCAGCATTGACCTTTTGCCTTTCAAAATAATGATAAGGATTTGTAAAGTATTTGCTAGGCTCCACAGAAGTAGTAGGTATCTTCCCAGCTTTGAGATCTCTTCTAAATTGATATACGACATCTTGCCATTTCTGATACTTGCTCCATTATTTTTCAGAGTACCACATGCCTCTATCATGCATATTGTCTTTAACAGCTTGCCAGACAGTGAGAATAATGTTTCTGGAGGTGGGGCTCCATCTTTCAAAATCAGGCATTAATTCAGCTTGCTCTCTAAACCTTTTCTTAGAAAGTTGAGCTTCTTGTTCTCTTTTCAAAGCAGCTTCAGACATATCAACCTTCTCAATAATGACATTCTATACCTCCTGTGGATGACTATACATCAATTGAACAACATATTGAATTCCTTCAAAATCAGTAGGGGGATAAATAATTTGAGCTACTTCCTGCTAAACCCCTTCATGTGAAGCCGGTTGAATGTCTGATTCAGCAGTGTTATCATCATCACACAGGGGTGGGTAATAAAGAGTTGTTCTGATAGAATTAGTTATCCATTTAGCATGTTCAGAGCCTGCATTGACTAACACTATCTCCCCCTTTATGACTTCTCGTTCAACATAGTCTCTTAGATCATCCTTTTGAAACCTTATCTGATCAGCTAAATAATTTCTGCCTTCTTTGTAGAATGATCTGAACTTCAGCAGTTGATCAGCAATTACCTTTTGAGAAGCTTGGATAGTAGTGCTAACATCAGTAAAATTTTCTTTGAGTTGTTTATCAAACACAGACGTTTCTTTAACAAGGTGTTCTGTCAAAGCAGTGGCTTTATTCTGAAGTTCTGTTACAATAACATTGTGTGATTCTGTCAGATTGTCATTCATTCTGATTTGGTTTTCCAGAACATAGCCTTGTTTCACTGCTATGTCATCTATTTGAGTTTTGGCTTCCACTTGTTGCTTGGCTAAATAGACTACAACATTACCTCCCTTATGGAAGCAATCTGTCCTTTCCTTTTTATGCAAATTCACTTCAAATCTGATAGATTTGATTTAACACCCCAAAGACCAATTTGGGTTTAGGACTGGTGATATGGCCTGGGACACGGGCGTGTCCCAGGGCGTGTCATGCTTGGGTTGAGTAGTTGAGCGCGTGGTCGACAAATGTTTTGGGAGGGAACATGCCCATCGACACGGGCATGTCAGGGGGCGTGTCCTCCTCGGGTTCGATGATTTTCCACTCGAGTGATTTGGTCGGCGATCGTCGAGTGAAGTCACGGTCATGACACGGGCATGTTATATGGCCCACGGGCATGTCACCAGGCGTGTACTTCACTCGAGTATGTCTCGAGATATGATCTCGAGTGTGTCACTTTTTTCTTGAGTAGGGGAGGTGACACGGGCGTGTCATCCTTTGGACACGGGCGTATCCTGCCCAACTACTCGAGTAGTTGTCTCGAGTAGGTCTCGAGAGGGTCTCGAGAGCCTGACACGGTCATGTCAGCCATGTGACATGGGAGTCTCGGCCATGTGACACGGGCGTGTCACATGACATGGCTTATTTTGGATAAGGCGGTTCGTGAACCGCTTAGGGGACACAGGCGTGTCACAGGGCCTGCCAGGCCCGAGAGAGCTGTTTTTAGGGAATTTTCTGGTCGTTCCTTTTCTTCCTATGGGATTTGATTGCTCAGATTTCTCCTTGCTGATATAAGGACGAAAATGAAGAAGTTGTTCTTCATTTCATCTTCTTATTCTTCTTCTCACTTTCCAAGAGAGTGAAAGAGAGAGAGGGCAAGGGAAGGAAATGGCGAAGGAGGAAATCCGCTGCTTTTGGAGCTACGGAGTGGGGATTGAAGATCCGAGTTCAGAGTCGTGGAGCAACGTTGAGATGGTGATTTCCATCCGGCTGATTCATGGCTCCGAAGCGATCTTCAAGGGTAACGATCTCCTTCTTGGACATCGAAGTCTTTTCTTTCTGTATGTGCGTGGAATCCTCCACCAAGAGGTGGATCTCGTAAGCGATTCCTTGGTTTAGTCTGCATTTAGAGCCGGAAGTGTGAAGTACAGCATATGCATGCTGTGTGAAGCCCATCTGGACTGGTAGTCTGGATTGGTGATGCTCATGGGTAAACCGGAGAATACTTCATGGATTTAGTGTTATGAAATATGCGCTTTGTGTATTGGATGAATGAACGATTGTGATGGAGGCTTTGGTTAAGCCCCTTGAGCATTGCGGGTGCTCTATCGGTGAAAAGCTGTGGCTGATTAGGAGGGAAAGCCAACCCGCATCAAGCTGCGGTGTTGACGATGTGAGCACGGGAAAAGGCTGATCTCTACCTAGTTATTATGGGAGATTGATGGGTAGCAATGCAAATTAGGGATGCAGTCATACCCGGCTTGCTACACCATAGTGGTGGGTCGATCTAAATGCTCAATTTTGCTATAGGGTTAAGACCTCTGAATGGTTTGGGCGGAATGCTCACAGCATGTGTGTTATGGTGACTCGGACCGGCTAGCTAACAAGTTAATAACCCCTGATTGGCGGTGTACGACTGGGATACCTGGTACACCAAAAAGGTACCCTGAGTGCATGAAGCGTCTAGTGGATACCGGCATTTGTGATGTGATTGTGATTGCTAAGATGATAGAGTTTATGATATGGCAATGCATACAGGGAAGGAACCACTGCCCCGGGTAAGGCGTAGGGTCGTTATAATTGGACAGTTAAAGCTGACCGTTACTTTGTTTACCGCTCTTGGGTGGATATGTGTTTGCAGCTGATGATGAAGCATGCCGGGTATGACCGCAGCCCCCATTTGCATTGCCACCCATCGATCTCCCATAATAACTAGGTAGAGATCAGCCTTTTCCCATGCTCACATCATCAACACCGCAGCTTGACGCGGGTCGGCTTTCCTCCTGATCAGCTGCAGCTTTTCACCGATAGAGCACCCGTAGCGCTCAAGGGGCTTAACCAAAGCCTCCATCACAATCGTTCATTCATCCAATACACAAAGCACATATTTCATAGCATTAAATCCACGGAGTCTTCTCCGGTTTACCCATGATCATCACAAATCCAGACTATCAGTCCATATGGGCTTCACACAGCATGTCTATGCCGTACTTCACACTTTCAGCTTTAAATGCAGACTCAACCAAGAAATCGCTTACGAGATCCACCTCTTGGTGGAGGATTCCACGCAAATGCAGAAAAAAAGGACTTCGATGTCCAAGAAGGAGATCGTTACCCTTGAAGATCGCTTCGAAGCCATGAATCAGCCGGATGGAAATCACCATCTCAGCGTTGCCTCCACGAATCCGAACTCGGATCTTCAATCCCAACTCCGTAGCTCCTCCAGTAGCTGATTTCCTCCTTCCTCCTTTCCTTCCCTTACCCTCTCTCTCTTTCTCTCTCTTGGAAATTGAGAAGAAGAAGAAGAAGATGAAATGAATAGCTACTTCTTCATTTTAGTCCTTATATCGGCAAGAAGAAATCTGAGCCATCAAATCCCATAGGAAGAAAAGGAACGGCCAAAAAATTCCCTGAAAACAGCTCTCTTGGGCCTGACATGCCCTGTGACACGCCCGTGCCACAGGCCGTGTCCCATAAGCGGTGCAGGAACTGCCTTATCCAAAATAAGCCACATCATGTGACACGCCCGCGTCACCTGGCTGACATGCCCATGTCACATGGCTGACATGCCCGTGTCAGGCTCTCGAGACCCTCTCGAGACCTACTCGAGACAACTACTCGAGTAGTTAGGCAGGACACGCTCATGTCCAACGGATGACAAGCCCGTGTCACCTCCCCGACTCGAGACAAAAGAGACCCACTCGATATCATATCTCGAGGCATACTCGAGTGAAGTACACGCCTGGTGACATGCTTGTGTCCCATGTGACACGCCCGTGTCATGGCCGTGACTTCACTCGATGATCGCCGACCAAATCACTCGAGTGGATAATCATCGAACCCAAGGAGGACACACCCCCTGACACACCCATGTCGATGGGCGTGTTCCCTCCCAAAATATTGGTCGACCACGCGCTCGACTACTCAACCCAAGTAAGACATGCCCTGGGACACACCCGTGTCCCAGGCCGTGTCACTCGTCCTGAACCCAAATTGGGCTTTAGGGTGCTACAATCCTCCCCTCCTTCAAAGAATTTCGTCCTCAAAATTGAGCTTACCTACATACCTTCCAATACGCATTGCTCGCTCGTTGCACCACAAGCAAACGAGCACCTTACCAAAACGATCCGGGTTTGAGCTCAGCGGCCGCAGCTTGTCTCTCCCCACGGCATCACATAAAATAATCATCACTTGTATACCATACACCCAGACATAGTGCTAATAGATGTATGTCCATCTAACTCAAATATCATATTCACATATGATATAATATACACCACAAATATGTATACCAAAACGATCACATAGGGCATTTATTTTCGCTCAGGCGCATATTCATTCATGATACGTTTTATAGCCTCTTGTAGTTCCAACCGAAACACGCGCGACTGTATTTCCCCGACTGAGCGTTGCGGCTCTTGCACTTCCAGATTATGCAATCGAGGTTGCATCCGGGATGTAGATGATTCGGCCACTGCTTTACCCTTTTTGTTATAAGACGCACCTGTCCTCTTCTCACTTCCTGAAGGGCCACTCCAACAATTAGGGGCTATATGTCCCTGTTTTCCACATTTTAAAATTGTACGGGTTTCAACACGTCCTTGTCCATACGCTGCGCCCGATGAAACAGTTGAAGTAGTTGGTTTAGCAGGCCTGAACTTCTTATTGTCTCGTTTCCGAAACTCCAATTGTTGAGACTGCGTAACTTTAAATTTCGGCTTCTCCATTTCCAACTTCTTTTTATCCTGCACCCATTCCAAATCTTTCTCCAGTGCCATGGTCGTATCGACTACGCTTTGAAGCCTTGATTCACCGAACTTGGGAGTGCCAATCGCAAGTCATCACGCAGTCCCTAATAAAATCGGTTCGTCTTTCACGCTTCCTTCGCGAAGGTAGACCCCGCATATCGCCCCAGTCTGGTAAACTCATGCAGGTACGTATCAATATCAGTCTCACCCTGCACTAGACATTGGAACTCGTTCTCCATCGCAATCCGCTGCGACACTGGCAAATACTTGGCTAAAAATAATCGGGAGAATTTTTCAATTGAGACCTCCGCTAAACCTCGACCTGCCAAGTGATGTACCTCCATATCATCCCACCATAATCTCGCATCTCCTTCTAGCAGAAAAGTGGCTAAGGTCACCTTCTGCCCCTCTGGCGTCCTGATTGCAGTCAGGATCCTCTTTACTCGAGCTAATCAATCTTTCGCCTGCGTTGGGGAACTCGCCCAACCAAATGTTGGTGGATGAAACTCCATAAAGCTTTTTAATGCCTCATTTGCTGCTTTCTCTTCTGTCACAACTGCAACATGCTCTTGACTTGCACCTGCCTGTCCTGGTCCTCCTGCAGGCCTTGCCTGCCCCGTAGGCTGTGCCTGTAACACCGCAAGCACCGTTTCCGTCACCACCCGTATGGTCTACGCCGAAGGAGGCATAGGCACTTCAACGGGTGCTGCACTCTCATCAGACCGCTGGGGCTTAGACTGCCCAGCACCACTCCTCGCCACCTAGTAATGTACAATACACCATTAAGTATCCATTTCATAACGGTAATTGTACATTGCCTACACACTCACGCACATCACGTGTATGAAATACATTCCTAGTGGACATTCGTGATTTCAATTATGTTCTCTCCTCCCAAACAATCTCAACCTGTAATGCCCCGAAACTCAAAAGAGCGACGGGGGATGTTTGGGCCATATTTGGAATCTCGTAGTAGGCACACGGCATGGGACACAGGCGTGTCCAGGGCGTGTCAGGCTGGGTTCGACATTTTGGTCAAGAGGTCGATGATTTTGGAGTCGACGATCGTCGAACAGAGAACACGGCCTGCGACACGGGCGTGTTGCAGGGCGTGTCAAGCCCGTGTAGACGATCGACCCAGGGTGTCGACGAATTTCTCTCGACGAAGTGTTGAGACATTACACACGGCCTGTCACACGGGCGTGTCGCACGTCGTGTCGACCCGTGTCGACACTCATCCCGGGGAGTCGACGAATTTTGCTCGACGATGTGTCGAGACAAGGCACACGGCCTAGGACACGGGCGTGTCCAAGGCCGTGTCGGAAGTGTCGAGTGTCGAGATAGTGAACACGGCCTGCAGCCCAGGTGTGTTCAGGTAGACACGGGTTAGGACACGGGCGTGTCCAAGAACCCGTGTTATTCTCGGGATAAATCGATGGGGACACGCGGCCGACCACACGGTCGTGTTAGTTGGAACACGGGTGTGTCAGGTCGAACACGGACATGTCGGGTGCCCGTGTGTTGTTCCAGGCACGTCGATTTTGACGGCGAATGAGGGACACGGCCCTGGACACGGGCGTGTGCCAGGCCGTGTTCGGTCCAGATTGTATTTTCAGGCCTGAATCAAAGCCGTTCATTTCTTTAATCTGAGATCCAACGGCTGGGGGTTGTTGCTGAGGGGATATACACAGGATTGGACCATTGAAACCCTCATTTCTTTTGAGTGCTTATCTTTCTAAAGTATATAGAGAGAGGAGAGCCAAGGGAAGAAGAAGAAGCTAGATCCGGCCATTGGAGGAGCTTCGGATCTCCAAATCGCGAGCTGACTTCGGATCTACAGAGGCAAAGAGAGTGCGGTGCTTTTCATCCGCTTACTTTTCCATGGCGCCAAAAAGGAACGCTAGGGTAACGATTCTCTTCTTGAGTATGTTAAGCTCTCCTTCTTTGCATAGGAAGCCCGCTCTCGCGAGTTTGCGGTGAGTTGGAGGCGTTCCTTCGGGTAGATATGTAAAGTTCCCGCTGTGTAGAGTCTGTAAACGAAAATGAACATAGGCATGATGTGTGAAGCCTATCCGGACATGTTGGTCTGGATCGGTGATGTTGCATTGTATAAATGCCGGATAAGACTCCGTGAGAATGTTTGTTTTCGGGTTTTTCTACGTGGTAGATTGCAACAGGGAGCCTTGGGGATTAACTCAAAGGTGCACCCGGAAAACTGGGCAGATGCGTGATCCTGCCAAACTTGTGGGCCTGGAGCCAATATGAACATAACTGGGTTATGTGTTGTGTGTAAACGATTTGGGACTCGGGAGAAGTTTGACCCGCGCATATGGTTTAAATTAACGTTGCGGTGTGAGTAACGGGTCAGGCGGAACCGTACCCGCTCTATGTCGTTCGGTTGAAGAGATCTAAAGTTAACGTGGCACTTACCGTGGGCATAGATTGAGGGTCTTAGGCAGTGGCCAGAAAGACCAAATGCTCACGAGAGATTGTCGTCCTAGGGATGGTGGTGAGTCGGTAGGCTTAGACTGTGATCACCGAGAATGTGTCCTGAGAGCACGGGGCGTGTGGCCGTACGTGCCAACGCCTGTAATGTGATGTAGTTATTTACTGCTTGGTTGTGCTAATATAATGCAGGTAAGGAGCATCGCCGCCCCGAGTTGGGGGTTGGGATCGTTATAATTTGGTCAGCATTGCTGACCGTTACTTTTGTTTACCACCGTGCGGTGGATTGTGCTTGCAGGTGCTGCGGGACCAAGCGGTCAATAGCGGGCTAAAGCCCAAAGTGCGAAACCGGCCCTCGAAGGTCTAATTAGAGTGTTTTACTTGCTTTTGATCATGTATGACTGGCATGCGTGCCGTGGTATGGAAAACATGTAATATGAAGTAAACCCTTTTTGTAAGGCCTTAAGGCCAGTATTTGTGTATGTACTACATTCCTATTTGATGTTAGTGGACATTCATGCTTTTGAGCTGGTTTATTTATTGCAACTTATTAAACTGCTTCCACTAGAATGCTTTGTGTAGGACGTTATGATTGGTTGGATGGTTTCCATTGAGTAACCACCCGGTCTGTCTGTGGTCTATGACCTCGGGCCCCGACCGGACCTACTGCTATATGCCATCCGACGGAAAGGGGGTGTTACACAACCTGTCTCTGATACCACTTTGTAACGCCCCCACTCGACACATGACATATAACTGTGGGTCCGGCCTGGGCCCCACACCATATGTCATAGACAGGTGGCGGAATTACGTGTAGAAATCAAAATCTACCCGCAGCCTAACCGAATACATTTTAGCACGGCATTTTAAGTTATCACGAACTCAACTCAAAGAATGTCGACTACTATATAACTTCCACATTTATATATCAAAACCAGGAATGCTCACAACATGTGTGTTGTGGTGACTAGGACCGGCCAGCTAACAAGTTAACAACCCCTGATCGGCGATGTACGACTGGGATACCCAGTACACCAAAAAGGTGCCCTTAGTGCATGAAGCGTCTGGTGGATACCATCATTTGTGATGTGATAGTGATTGCTAAGCTGATAGAGTTTATGATATGGGAATGCATACAGGGAAGGAACCACTGCCCCGGGTAAGGGGTACGGTCATTATAATTGGTTATTTAAAGCTGAACGTTACTTTGTTTGCTGCTCTTGGGTGGATATGTGTTTGTAGGTGATGATTTGAAATGAAATGAGCGGGTTGAAGGCTAAATGCTGTGCTAGAATGTATTGGGTTAGGCTACGGGTAGATTTTGATTTCCACGCGTAATTCCGCCACCTGTCTATGACATATAGCGTGGGGCCCCGGCCGGACCCACCGTTATATGCCATGTGACGAGCGGGGGGGGGGGGGGGGGGTTACATTTGATATCTTGGGCCAGCTAAAATTGCAATTCCTTGTTGCTCTCATCAACACATTTTTCAAGTGCATGTCTTTGTTCATCCATCTTTACTTGCAGTTGCACCAAAAGTGAACTGAAGTCTACTGCTGGAGCTGGAGTTTATGGAACAGCCTGCAAGGCTTTCTTATAGCTTGAGCTCCTTTTCCTGAGCTCCACAATTTTTCTCTTCTTAACCCTGGAAGGTTCTTCATGTTCAGAAGAATCAGATGAACTTTCTATGTCCATAGTGTCTTTTGGACATGAGGAAATGATGGGAATCTCTTGCTCAATTCTTGTGTGCTCCCCCTCAGTCCTTACTCTATCAAATCAGGAAATAACTCTTCTAATGTTGCTTCTTGGTTTATTTGAACTGGAGGAATAGATTGCTCTTGCTTAGGAGATTGTCCTCCTTTAACTTCAAAAGGTTCTTCCCTGGTAATGTCATCCTCAGGGACATTGTCTTGATCATTTTTATCAAAATCAGTCATATGCACATCTAGTGCATCATTTTCAGTGGCTATAGTAGCATGATTTATGTCCTGGACTACCTCAAGTATTGATTGAGTTGCTGCTTCACTGTCCAATTCAGCTGTGTGGTCAATTGGCTTTTGCACATGAGCTTCTTTTGAAGGTGATGGCAGTGGTTGAGCTGGAACTGGAGAAAGCTCATTAGCTCCCCCTGGATGAGGCTATTCATGTACTTGATCCACTGAGATGTCGGTGGCAGAATCTGCTCCCCCAGCATCTGACTATCATTTACAGTTTCTTGAGTAGGAGATTTGCTAGTCCTTTCTACTCCTTCATCAGAGCTAAAAACAACCATTTCTTCTGAATCACTGGAAGATTCAGTGGTCATGGAGGTTGTTTTCTTCTTTTTTGAATCTGCTTTATTTGTTTGTGGAGTAGAAACATCTTTGGTCAGAACCCTATCCCATCTGGACATTATCCTTAAGTCCATTCTTCTCATGTGATTAATCATAGAACCTTTAGATTGATTTATCACTTCAGGTATATTCTCAACCAGAAATAGGCTCAGTAATCTGCCCAGATTAGGTCTTTTGTTCCTTCTTTGATCTTGTCAAAGATAACAGCAGACCAATTTGTTTTCACCGTGAATATCGCTCTGGTCATTAGATTGAACATATAGGATGAAATCCTATCATGTCTTCCGGATTTGCACAGAATAACTTTCCCTACAATTTCAGAAAGAAACTTGCATTGGGAATTCATTCCCTTCCTGTTCATAGAAGATCCAATCTTGGTAGTGGGATCCATTCCATACCATTGGAGAGCTTGTCTTGTCATGGAAGATACTATTTCAGCGTCTTCTATAACCCTGGGAAGTTGAAATGTCTTACTCAAACTCATCTGGGTGAGTTTGACCTTGGTTCCTTGAACTGATGACTTTATTTTTATGCCCTTTGAATCCAGTGATGCATTTGTATAGAATTCAAGAATCTCCTTTTTCCATATCCTTGTGGGTTCTGAGACTAAGTATTCCAATCCATTTTCTATGATTACGGTAATCACGGCTTTGATTTCTTGTGATGCACTTTCAAATGCATCACGAACTAGTTTATAGCCCTCATTGATGTTCTCTTCCTGCTTTGGCGCCATCTGGGATGAGAGAGTGAGGAGAAGAGAGATGAAAATTTGTCGACACAAAGGTTTAGTCTCGAGAATTTTGAGAGCGTAGTCGACAGGGATTTGCTTTGACCTATTTATATGTTTCTAAACAAAGAAGGTCAAAAGGCGGGTTGAAATAAGCTTATTATGTCAACACTGTTGGGATTGTGTCGACACAGATTATTAAAGTCTCGACAAAGAATGTAAAGGTATTATAATACTATGTGTCGATACCTTCTGCAATGTGTCGACACAGACAATCTTAAGAGTCTACACTAATGTCTGCCTGTCGACACAGACGACTGTATGTGTCGACACTAATATCTAAGTGTCAGGAAAGCTATGTGTCGACACCAAATTCTAAGTGTCGACACAATCTTCTTGTTGAGTCGACAGAATTTTCCTTATGTGTCGACACCAACTACTAAGTGTCGACACAGATGTCTTTATGTGTCAACACAAACTTACTTAGCCAAATTTGTCATTCTTATTCCAAGTTTAGCATGCCTAATTCAATTTTAAATATTTGAATTTAGTTTCATCTAGTGGTTTGGTGAACATGTCAGCAATTTGAAAATTAGTATTGACAAATTCTAAACTTATATCTTCCTTTTCAACATGATCTCTAAGGAAATGAAATCTTATTTCTATGTGCTTAGTTCTACTATGAGAAACAATATTTCTAGCAATAGAAATAGCACTAGTAGAATCACAAAATAATGGAGTTCTACTTACCTGGATGCCATAATCTTCAAGCTAATGTTGAATCCATAATAGATGAGCACAACAACTGCCTGCAGCTACATATTCAGACTCAACAGTGGATATAGCCACACTTTTCTGCTTTTTACTGCTCCATGACACCAATCTTCCACCTTAAAAATGACATGTGCCAGTTGTACTTTTCTTATCTTCTTTGCATCCTGCAAAATCTGCATCTGAATAACCAGTTAGTAGAAAATCTCTATTCTTAGGGTATCATAGGCCAAGATTTGGTGTTCTCTTAAGATATCTCAAAATTCTTTTGACTGCAGTATAATGAGATTCTTTAGGGCAGGCTTGATACCTAGCATAGACACATATAGCATACATGATGTCTGGTTTACTATCAGTTAAGTATAAAAGGGAGCCAATTATCCCTCTATACAAAGACTCATCTACAGGTTTTCCTGCATCATCTTTGCCTATAGCCATACTTGACCCCGTTAGAGTTCTCATGGTGGAGGCTGACTCCATACCATATTTCTTAATCAACTCCTTGGTGAACTTAGACTGGGATATGGACAAGCCATCATCAGTTTGTCTAACTTAGAGTCCCAAGAAGAATTTCAGCTCACTCATGCTTCTCATCTCAAACTTCTCTTGTATAAGTTTAGCAAATTTTCTACAAAGGTTATTTTCAGTTGATCCAAAGGTAATGTCATCAATATATATCTGTACTAGGATGATCTTGCCTTTTGATTCCCTTAGGAATAAAGTTTTGTCTATTTTCCCCCTTGAGAATTTGTTCTCAATAAGGAATGTAGATAGGGTTTCATACCAAGCCTTAGGGGCGTGTTTCAAACCATATAGTGCTTGCTTAAGCCTATACACATAATTAGAATAGAGAGGATCTATAAAACCTGAGGGTTGTTCAACATAAACTTTCTCTTTTAAGTCACTATTCAGAAATGTTGACTTTACATCCATCTGGAATACCTTGAACCCTTGATAGGTTGCATAGGCAAGGAACAACCTTATTGTTTCCAACCTTTCCACTGGGGCAAATGTTTAACACCCCTTATCCGTCGCATAACATATAGCAGTAGGTCCGGCCGGGGCCCGATGCCATATACCACAGACAGACCGGGTGGTTACACATGGAAAACAATCCAACCAATCTTATCCTTCGCCATTGAAGAAGGGACTCTGATGCGTGATATAAATCCCTCGGACAAGAAGGAGTGTGAAGCTCCCGTATCGAAGAGTGCTCTTGCCGGATTTTCACAAATCAAAACAAATCCTAAACAAGCAATGGTAAGGTAACATGTGCATAACAAGTATTTAAAGAAATTGACTTGCTATAAATTAAACCGTACCTGTCACCACATCAGCCTGTTTGATGGCCTCCTGTTGGCCAATATTATACACCCTTGGTTAGGCCGGAGCATAGTGGGACGCGGTCGACTCCACCGCCTTGCCCTTCTCTTCATAAGTCGCTACCGACCTTCTCTCGGACTTGGGTGTCTGCTCCAACAATCGCGGGCAAAGTGCCCCGACTTTCGACAAGTAAAACACGCGCCCGGGGTCCGACTCATAGTCGCCCCAGAAGCACCAGAAGGAGCTGGACCTGAAGTCTTATGCTTCTTAAAGAATCTTCGATAGCCGGACTTTGAAGTAGTCGGCACTTTGAATTCAGACTTCTTATCACCCAAGCTTTTCTTTGCTTGTACATTCTTCATGTACTTATCCAAGGATCGGGCCGTGTTGACCAAGGTCAAGAAACCCTGCGTCATCGGCCCTGAGAGTAGTAACCTCAACTCATCTCTCAAGCCTTCGTAGAATCGATTCGTCTTGCGCTCCTCATCCGCGATGGTGGAGCTAGCATATCGACTCAAACGAGTAAACTCGTGGAGATATTCATCCACGCTCTTCTCACCCTGAACCAACTTCAGGAACTCGTTCTCCAACGCTATCTTTTGCGCTGAAGGGAGGTATCTAGCCAAGAACAATCTCGAGACTCCTCCATCAAGACATCAACAAGTTGCCTACCTCTCAATAGGTGCAGCTCCAATACTTCCCACCACATTCTCGATTCACCATCCAGAAGGAACGTAGCAATGGTGGTCATTTGCTACTCATCCGTCTCCGTTGCTGTCATGACTCTCTCACCCTAGAGAGCCAGTCTTTAGCTTGAGACGGGGTTCCCAACCCCAAGAATACCGGAGGACTAAAGCTCATGACATGCTTGAGCTGTCTCTCGGTTGCACTCCTTTGCACCACCGGCTCCACTACCACCTGTTCCACTCTCCTCGCTCAACTCTAGAAGAGGTTCCTGCTCCCTCGCAAGAGCGGGCTGCTGCGTTTTCCTTGCAGGATGTGCATTAATCATGGCCAACACTACTTCGGCCACCAATCGTATGGTCTCAGCCGATAGAGGTGTTACAGGAGCCTCATTAGATGCACTGCTAGCCTCAGAAACTCGACGTTCCGACGGCCCAGCACCACTTCTGGTCACCTATAGTGGTACAAAATACCGTTAAGCGACCAAATAAAATTGCAAACAGCAATTATAGGAACACACAGGTTCCCCAAGCACGTGTATTTGCATCCTAAGTGGACATTCATGGTTTCTTTTACTGTTATAACGATGACGCACACACGTGTGCTCACCACCCCTTAAAAAGAATTCGGCGACGAATTCAGTTTAAGCCCGACCAAAACCAGTAGTCTGATACCAAATTGTAACACCCCCTATCCGTCGCATAGCATATAGTAGTAGGTCCGGCCGAGGCCCGACGCCATATACCACAGACAGACCGGGTGGTTACACATGGAAAACCATCCAACCAATCTTAACATCCTACACAGAGCATTCTAGCGGAAGCAGGTTAATAAGTTACAATAAAGAACCAAGCACAAAAGCATGAATGTCCATTAATAAGTTGCAATAAAGAACCCAGCACACAGAGTATTCTAGCGGAAGCAGATTAATGAAACGAATGGCTTTGATTCAGGCCTGAAAATACAATCTCGACCGAACACGGCCTGGCACACGCCCGTGTCCAGGCCGTGTCCCTCATTCACCGTCAAAATCGACGCGCCTGGAACAACACACGGGCATCGAACACGCCCGTGTTCGACCTGACACACCCGTGTTCCACCTGACACGGCCGTGTGGCCGGCCATGTACCCCCATCGATTTATCCCGAAAACAACCCGAGAACTACACGGGTTCTAGGGCACGCCCGTGTCCTAACCCGTGTCCACTCGAACAAGCCTGGGCTCCAGGCCATGTTCACGGTCTCGACACTCGACACTTTGTCGAGCGAAGTTCGTCGACCTGACGACACGGCCTGGGACACGCCCGTGTCCGAGGCCGTGTGTCTTGTCTCGACACATTGTCGATCGAAAATCGTCGACTGCACTACACGGCCATGGACACGCCCGTGTCCTAGGCCGTGTGCCTTGTCTCGACACTTCGTCGAGCGAAATTCTTCGAGTCCCCGGGCCGATCGTCGACACGGGCTCGGCACTCCCTGAGACACGCCCGTGTCTCAGGCCGTATTCTCTGCTCGATGATCGTCGACTCCAAAATCGTCGACCTCTCGACCAAATCGTCGACTACATCCAGACACGCCCTGGGACACGCCCGTGTCCCAGGCCGTGGCCTACTACCAGATTCCATATCTGGTCGAAAACGTCCCCCGTCGCTCATTTGAGTTTCAGGGCGTTACTAAATGTCTGGTCAAAATATATTCCTTCTTCCTGTCTGTAGCCTTTGCCACCAGTCTTGCTTTGTTCTTAACTATAATGTAATTTTCATCTAGCTTGATCCTGTAGATCCACTTAGTCTCTATGACATTGTGATTCTTTGGTTAGGAACCCACTCCCAGACTTTGCAACTTCTAAATTGATTCAGCTCTTCCTGCATGGCATCAATCCAATTTGAGTCTTGTATGGCTTCTTCAAATTTCTTGGGTCCATCTGGGACAGGAAACTTGAGAAAAGGACTGTGTTCATGTTCTTGCTCCTTGTCTAAACACCATGACTTGGATCACCAATAATTTGGGTGCTGGATGATCCTTTAGATGTCTTATTGCTCGAAGCAATCTATCTACACCTTGATTTTCTCCAAACACCTCACCATGTTGTACTTCATTGTCCTCTTCATCAGCTTGTGGGTCTTATACTCCCCATGGATAGAATCCATCATTTTCTTCATCCAGTCTTGCAGGTTGGTCTTCACTAATGGTTAGCTTGTCCATCTTTTCCTTCAAACCTGTAGAGCTACAAGAAGTACTAGATAGCTCACAGTTGATTAGTTTAGTTTCATCAAAAACTACATAGACAGATTCTTCTACAACTTGAGTAGTCAAATTGTAGACTCTGTATGCCCTACTACTGTTGCTGTACCCAACAAATATCCCTTCTTGGGATTTGGCAGCAAACTTAGTTAAATAGTGCTTGCCATTATTAAGAACATAACACTTGCTACCAAAGACTCTAAAATAGGCTAAATTTGGTTTTCTGTCTTTTATAATCTCATAGGGTGTCTTCTTGTGGCTTTTGGTGATGGAAGCCCTATTGAGAACATGACATGCAGTGATTACTACCTCAGTCCAAAAATATTCTGGGAGAGAAGTGTCACTTAGTAGGGTTCTACCAGCCTCAATAAGAGTCCTATTCTTTCTTTCAGCAATACCATTTTGCTGGGGAGTTCTAGGTGAGGAGAACTCTTGATTAATCTCTAGTTTTTCACAAAATCTTGTCATGCATTCAGATTGAAATTCAGTCTCATGGTCACTTCTAATTTTAACCACTGAATTGTTAAGTTCATTCTGAATTTGCCTAATAAAATTATGGAAGACAGTAGGGTTTCAGATTTCTGCCTCAGGAAGAAAACCCATGTAAATCTAGAATAGTCATCCACAATCACAAATGTGTAGACTTTCCTACCTAGACTATGAACTGGCATAGGACCAAATAGATCCATATGCAGTAGGTACAAACACCTCACTGAGTCTTTGGTGTCAAGATTGTGGAAGGAGGTCTTAGTTTGTTTGCCTTTTTGACAAGCTGAACAACACCCTCTTGAATGCACTTGACCTGAGGACCATTCCTCACTAACTCCATACTATAGAATTGGCCTATTGACTTGTAGTTCAGGTGAGCCAGCCTCTTATGTCATTTGACACAATGAGAAGCTTTCTCATCTGCAATTAGACAAATAGGAGAGTTCTTATTCTCACAATCAAAGTTGAGACAATAAACATTTCCTTTTCTATAACCTGACAAGATGACCTCTTGATCACTTGTCCTTCTAATATGACAGTCATTCCGAACGAAAGAGGTGTCATAACCAATATCACTTAGTTGGCTTATGCTTATTAAGTTATGTTTTAGAACTTTCATATAAGCCACTTGGGTGATAGTGATGGAACTATTGGAAATGTTACCAAATCCTTTGATGACCCCCTTTTAAGATCCACCAAAGATCACTTTGGGTCCATTCTCTATGGGAGAGTAGTCCTTCAGCATCCTTCTTATTCCAATCATGTGCCTGGAACATCCACTATCTAAGTACCATATTGTGTATGGCCACTTGGACTCACCTGCATCAAATAAAATTACTTAACCTTAGAACCCAATAATTATTGGGTTTATGTTCAGGTTTAACTGAAACTTGACATGCTTGCCTGCAGCCTTTCTGACAGGTAAGCGGGCATTCTTTCTAACAGTAGTGTTGTGTCAACAATCAATGACATAATGACCCATTTTGCCACAACACCAGCACTCATACCTATTATATCTGCTTTTGAGTATAGTCTTAACAGCATTACTATTAGCAGTCCTTAAAGCTGTAGGTACAGTGATCCTTTTATAGAGTGTTGGGCTGGTTCAACATACATTGATGATACATGAAGAACAAGGGGTGTTTGTTCATGGGCAGCCCTATTGGCATTTACACCCTTGTCATTCTGATTACCAGGCTTACAGTTACAATGTGTAATCTCATGGTCATACTTGTTAGTAGGCCGCATCACTTTCCTGAAAGCAATAGGGGGTTTGAAGGCTAATGGCTGAACTGGGGCTTTGCCTTTTCCTTTAAAATTAGCTGACCTATTCTTCCTTGAAGCATAATCCTGTCTTATCCTTTTGGAGGATGAAGTCATCAATTAAGGGTAAGACTGATTTTGGGTTTGAGAATTTAGCCACAAGATCCTTCTCTCTCTTAAGTCTGACTTTCAGACTTTTGATTTGATCATTTTTGAATGTAATTGTACCCATCTGAATAAATGTTATATTTTTCAGTTTGGTAACATCATTCATCTTCAAATCCAGCATTTTGCTGAATCTGATACAACCAATTTAAGAGATGTAATTTCCTTAGCATGTTCCTTGTTAAGAGTTCTGCTTCTCTTAAGAGCTTGCAACAAATCACCATACTCATCAATAAGTTGATGAACATCCCCTTCAAGTTCAGAACCATCCACATCTCTTGATGCAGATGCTTCTGATTTATATCCAGTATAATAATTAAAAAATGAAGAAAGATTATTTACCTTACTGGGACCAGGCTGATCCTAACACTGATCTTCCTCAGTCAAAGCCAACATCCCTTTGCAATGATGATCTTCAACCCCATTTATTGAGTCCAGAAGTTGCAAAGAATTCTGTCTCTTCTAAATCCTCTTTAGTAGTGAACAGTCCAATATATGCTTCAGCTTCAGCCTCAGCTTCAGAATCTGATGATGAGGAATCAGTCCAGCTTTTTTGCTTCTTTGCAACAAAAGATCTCTCCTTCTTACCCTTATTTTGTTGCTTCTTTTTATCTTTAGATTCCTTTCTTTTGTTAGGACAATTAGCTATGACATGTCCTGGCCTGTTGCAACAATAACAAACAATTTTAGAAGAAGTTTGTTTACTGGGATTAGAGACATACCTGTCATCCTTAGATGTTTTCTTCTTCTTGTAATAGTCATCCTTGGAGAAAGATGAAGATGGCTTTGTTCTCCATTTCTTCTTCTTCATGAACCTTTAAAACTGCCTTGTTAATGCAGCAAAGTCTTCATCAGAGTTGTGACTGTCTGAAGTGTTGATGTCAGTATTTTTTGATTCAACTTCAGCCACTCCCCTAGGAGGAGAAGGTGACTTTCTCCTGCCCCTTCTTGTGCTTCAACTTTGAATGCAACTGACTTCTCTCTATATTCAAACATATTGTTTTTCTCCTCCTCCTTTCTGGCAGTGAGCTGCATCTCATAGGATAACAGTTTTCCAAATAAGGTTGGTGGAGGTGTATCTGCAAGCCTGGACACCTCTCTGATGGCACATATTTTAGTATCCCAGTCCTTGGTTAGTGATCTGAGAATCTTGTCATTTAATTCATAAGTGTTAAATATTCTTCCATATGTCATTATCTCATTAACAATTCTAAAGAATTTCTTATAGCATTCAGCTATGCTATCTGTCTTAGCATGTCTAAAGCTTTCATACTCTTAATTTAACATAGACTTCCTATCCTCTCTCACTTCTTATGTTCCCTCCATGTAGACAATCAAGGTGTCCCACATCTCCTTGGATGTTTTACAATGGACCAGATTCTGGAATGTAGAGTCATCTATGACACTCACAATTTTGTTATGTGCCCTCTTGTCTAAGGTTGCTAGAATGATCTCTTCCTTAGTCATTTCTGAATAACTTTTTGGAGTCTTGAGGTTAGCATCAATAACTGATATGTTCATAGGAATAAATGGCCCTTCTAGCATTGTGATGTAAATTCTTAGATCAGATGCTTCCATGAACAATTTGACCCTTTCTTTCCATATGCCAAAATATTCTTTCCTACAGATAAGAAGTTTCATAGATCCAAATTCCTTCTGATTCTCACTTGAACCCATTCTGTCTAACTGATAACTGCCTTGTAGATCAAGTCAGAGTATTAAGTCTAATCTTGAGGAACCTCTCTTTGATACCACTTGAAATAATTGGATTCAAGATGTCCTAAACACCTAGAGGGGGGGGGGGGGGTGAATAGGTTCAATTCTTTTTATTCAGGCAGATAATGTAAATTACTTGTTAGACAGCCTTAGCAATATCTATCACAACACAGATTATATCAAACACATGCTAAACAACATATGCACAGATTTATAGTAGTTGCCCAAGTGATTGGTACATCCACTTTCCCCCTTCTCCTATCTATCAGTATACTAGATTCAGCCTAACTCCCTTCTTCCTTCTCAGATCCTCGGATCTTACAACTCAGAACCCAGAATGGCTCCTATAACTCAGACTTCAACAAGTACTATAGCTCAGGTTCTCTCAGAGAATCCTACCTCAGAGTGAGTCCACACTCCTACAACTCAGGCAATCAAGCCCTACCTCAGCCTCTTCAACAGGCCTACAACTCCGAGAAATAAATCCCCTACCTCAGGCACTCAGCCCTACCTCAGCCTTTATAGATTTAGGCTTACAACTCAGAGAGATAACTCTCCTACACTCAGATCTATAAAAGATCCTATAGAGAAAATTGATTATAAAAAGAATAAATCTTTCACCCATGTAGAGAGAGAATGGGTTGAAGTTTTCTTGATCAGTTCTTGATAGATCTGATAACTTTAGATTCAATGTATCTTAGCTTCTTCAAAGTTTATTGAATTTGAACACAGTAAGGTTGATCTTCTTGTGAAGTTGGAGATGATCTTCAATCCAGCTTCCTTCTTCTATTCAGATGTGGCTCTGAATTCTTCTTGCAGACTTGTTCAGGATCTGCCCTTAGAGATTTGTTGATTTCTGGATGAAGACTTCTCTTCTTCTTAGTTGTTAGTTATCTCTTATTTTGATGATAAAACATGTCTTTATATAGTATCCATCCGAGGTTACTGGCTGATCCGGTTCCTAACGACCTTCTGACAGCTCTGACAGATGCAACTGCTTTGTTGGTTGTGACATCTATCAAGTCTAGTCATGACATCAGATACTTCATTGAACTTCAACTCAGCAGCAAAGTGTCGAGACAATACTTCAAATGTGTCGACACAAATAGATAATGTGTCGACACAACTCTTGATGATGTCGACACAGCTCTCATAATGTCGACACGGCTCTTCTTTTCTTCTTGACACAGCTTCTTTGGAATGTGTCGACACAAGTCCTGTGTGTCGACACAATAACTCCTAGTCTCGACAAAGTTGATGTCCACAGAATTCTGGTGTGTGTCGACACAGTTGTTGTCGACTGATTTCTGTGTGTCGACATAAGTCCTGTGTATCGACACAATCTGGCTACTGATGTCGACACAGCCTCTCCCAAGTCTCGACATAATTCTTCTCAGGTGTCGACACTTGTACTTAGAAACTTTTTCTGCATTCCCTTAACCTGCACAATGAAACTCAAAACACCATCAAATACACATTGATGAATATCATTGAGTTAGGTGAGGCTTCTCCAAATCTGGTACACATTTCCAATGTACCCAACAAACACTTATATTTTGATGGATGGTTATAGCTCTTGTGGAACAGCTAGATTATACTGTTGTTAATCTTTTTGTACTATTACCACCTACTTGTACCTGTTACCTTACTTATTATATATTGTACCCTTGTTCCTTTCTCCTCCCAGTGCCGAGGAGTCGCCGACGGAGCGGATGTGAAGCCACTTAGTCTTTTCGACTAACAGTTGCTACGTCTTCATTTTTTTAGGAGGTCTCCCCGCCGGTAGATCAGCCGCAGAGTATGCAGCAGGACAGTCAGGATAGGACGACAAGGCCGGAAGTGACGGTGTCATTGCTACTGTCGGTTACTGATGTGAGTGTTGAGCGACTCTAATGTAGCCCCGTTGGGCATTTATTTGTTGTACTCTGATATTGTAGAAGCATGTTTTAGCATCTTGTTTTGATGTCCTTGGACTATTATGCTTGTGTGGATTTGACTTCTTGATATTATATTTTGGTTGGGTTGGCATAATTATTGATATTGGTTGTAGCCGGCAGAATAGGCGTCTTGTGGTATAGGTTAGCTCGTATGCTAATGCTAGCGCAAGGCGGCTGTTCTGGGCATAAGAGCCCATTCGAGCCGTGTTTTGGGATCCTGGGAGGGGGGTCTTACATACAATATCTCATATACATATAGTACAAGAAGAACTTTGCATTTAAGGGCTACACCCTGAAGAGCAACGCTACACTCACCTGATCATCAACTATACTCAACTCAGGGGGTGCTTTCTGCCTCAACATCAACATCCACTAGTCTTCTCTTAGATCTTTGACAGAGAAGAACATCATCACTTTCTAGTTTTTCTTCCCAATGTGTACAAGGTTATAACTCCCTTCAAAAGTTAAACTCTTGGTGGTAGGGCACCTGATCAAAAACCTGTGTGTTGGTTTTTGGGCACCTGATCAAAAGCTCAAAATGGTTGCTAGATCTCCCTTGAAAAAATAGTTCTTGTGGTGGCAGTGCACCAGACCAAAAACCTGTAGTGAATTCCTACCAAGGTGGTAGAAGAGTGGATGTACACAGGTTATTGGGGAACCACTATAATCCTTGTGTCATCTGAGTTGCTTGCTTTGACTTCTTTCTTTTATGTGCTGCTATTTTCTTTTCCTAATATATACATATATATATTTCTAGTGTAAATTTAAGATCTATCCTCACTTTCAATTAGTATCAGAGGGTTGTTCATTTAGTTTCATAGGCTAATACCAGAACCAAGAGATCCTTGACAGATCTTATTTTACTTTAGATTTTATCATGACTCAAAATATAGAATTTTCAAGCACTAGACCTCCAATGTGCAATCTAAATAAGTTTGCACTTTGGAAATTAAGGATTAGGCTTTATATGAACTCCATTGATGAAAATATTTTTAATTCCATTTTGTCAGGTCCAACTCAACCACAGGTAACAATAAGTACCAATGTTGTTTCATCACCTCAATGGACAGATGCCCAAAAAAGGCTAAAGATTGCTGATGCACAAACATTGAACATTCTTGCACAATCAATGTCTGATGACATTTTTCAGGAAATTGCTGAATGTTCATCAGCAATGGATATTTGGGACTCCCTCACAGCAATGGTTGCTGGATCAGTTAAAAAGAGAATGTTGATGCTGACACTTGGAGTGACTCTGACTCTGAACCTTCATCCTGTACAACTGAAGACGAAGAAGAGTCATGAGCAAGAGAATTTTGCCTAATGACAATAAATGTCTCTTGTAGCAACTCAGATGAACATTCAGACTCTGAAGCAGAATCTGAATCAGAATAGGATCAGGTAATCTCTTCGTTTGATTTTTCTTCAGATCATTTTAAAGAAGATTTTAAAAATATTTGTAAAGATTTGATCCAATCTAAGAAGAAAATAAAACTTCTCAGAGAAAAATTAAATAATTCTTCTTTAGAAAACATAAAGCTTAAAGAAAATTTGAAAACTGCACTTGAACAGATTAATTATTTTGAATCAGTTAAAGGTAAAGACAAGTTAAAAGATTTAGACAAACTAATTGAAGTTTTGCATAATAATGACAAACCAAAACAAGTTAAGAATTTTCAAAAAAAATCATGTTCAAAAACTTTCGTCGAAATGAGCTCGACGAAAGCAGTATTATACGTCGAACGACGATCGACGTCTCTGAACCCAGAGTTTGGGTATATTTTCTCAACAAAAGGTGCTCGATGAAATCAACATGTTTCGTCGAACAGAGATCGATGATCGTGGAACACAGATTATGACTATTATCATTATGTGAACCGAGATTGATGAAATCAATACTTTTCGTCTAACTCAGATCGACGAACTCAACAAAAATCGTCGAACTCAAATATCAAAATAGGAATTTTAATTCCTATCAGAACAATAATCAAAGACACAAATTTGTTAACCCCTTTCCTCAATTGATAATTCCACCCAGAAAATTTCATCCTCTAGGTTATTAAAGTCAACCTGAATGTTCTTTTATTTCTAATTATTATAAAAGAGAAACAGGACCCAAGGTAATCTGGGTCCAGAACTCCTAACCTCTTTTTTTAGGAAACGACCTATCTTACCACAGAGGAACAGTGGTATTTGATAGTAACCAAAAGCCTTTAGTATCTGTCAGTGCAGAGGTTACAACAGTCAGCTAGTTCAATTATTCAAAGAATCAGAAATGGATTCAAACATGCTGAAATAGATTCAGTTAAAGATAAGCAAACGTGCAGCTGACATCCCTAACAGATTTTCTTGCAGCTGCTCCTTAGTTTTTAATAATGTTCTAATATCTTTGTTGTCCTTCTTTTATTTCTCAAAGCACCCTTGTACATTTACTGAAAAATTTTATAATTCAGGCAGATTATTTTGCTTTGTATTTTATTTGTTTTTGTGTAAATAGTGTCCTCACACAAATAGGGGGAGATTGTTGGAACCCTAGTTCTGATTTGGGCAAAGATCACTATTAGTGTAATGTCCCGATTCGCACTAGGCCCCTTGTGCACGTTTTTGGGTCAGGAGAGCTGACTTTGGCTCATGGGAGTGTTGGCAACTGGGCTGTACTTATAAATAGGAGGAGAAATCAATCAAGCATAGGATACGGGTAGAGACATGGGTGTGTCCATACCCGTGTGGGAGAGGCCAGCACTCGAGTTGACGACTCGAGTTTGTCCAAAGAAGGACACGGTTAGTTACACTGGCATGTCACTACTCGTGCGACGTGACACGGGTAGAGATACGGGCGTGTCCCTACCCATGTGTGTGTGTCGAGATTGACGAAACTAGTCGAGATCAATGAAGTGTATCCTGTGTAGTGACACGAGTAGGGACACGGGCGTGTCCCTACCCGTGTGTGTCGAGTTGAGCTCGACGAAGCGTGTCGAGATAGACAAAGTGTGTCGAGATCGATGAAATATATGACACGGGTAGAGACACGGGCATGTCCCTACCCGTGCGTCTGTGTGTCGAGTTGAGTTCATCGAGATATATCCAGAGAAGGACACGGCCAGGGAACACGGTCGTGTCATGTGGACACGGGTCGGGACACGGACGTGTCCCTACCCATGTCGAATGTTGAACCGACCCTAAAATCGTCGTTGATGCTTTGCCTGAAGCAGGACACGGGTAAGGACACGGGCGTGTTCCAACCCGTGTCACTTTTTATATATAAGGCTTGTGAAAACCCTAGCCGTTTTCACTCCTCATTTCAGCCATTTTTCCTGAGAGAAGCTTTTGTAGAGAGGGAAAACTGCTAGAGCAAGTCTTCGAGGAGAAGATCTGTCACCGCCGTGAAGGAGAAGATGTCGCCGAGAAGAGTTACACGATCCATGGCCGGAAATAGTGGAAATGCCGGAAATGTGGTGAGCTTCCTCCCCTTTCCCTTGGTGCTAGATCTGTAGATATCTAGGTGAGATGTCGACTCAAAATAATCTAGACTAGAGAGATGGTGATTTCTCTAGGAAGAGGCCGTTCTAGGGCTTGTGCTCTAAGGCTAGTTGTGTCTTCAATCACTCCAACCTTCTATGTGAAGATGGGGGATGGTTTCATGAAGAATCATGGCCTCATGAGGGTGAATAAGGGAGGAGTAATTTCTGATGTGATTGTGGTAGATCGAATTGAGGAGGAACATGAACTGTTGTCATTCATTCCGTTTTAAGATGCGTGTAGAATCTGTGTTCTGGGCGCAATGATCTCCTTGGCCATTTTCAGATGTGATATGTCCAGATCTGGGCTTTCGACTAAACACGAAAGTTGAATTCCTTGAAAATACTTTTCCAACTAGTGGTTGCACAACTTCAGTTGAAGTCTATAGCCACGGGAAAGTCTGAACGAATATGACGTCCGATAAATCCTGCATGCAGAAATTGTGTTCTGTACACAGCGGTCTTCAAGGTTGATTTCAAGTATGATACTATTGAATCTGGGTTGTGGTCTGAACATAAACGTTGTAGCCCATGGAAAGACCTTTCCATCGAGGGGTTACACGCCTTCAATATGTTCCTGTACCTTCAAGAATTTCTGGTCGAATTTGTTATCCAGATTTAGTCTGCACTTAAATTCTGGGTTTAGTATAACATAAATTTGGATTCATTGGATTCAATACTGCAATTAATTTGAGGTTTGGGTGAACTCTTTTATGTTAATCATCTTAGTTCTAAAATTGATGAAGTTTAATAATTGGATCTCAAGACATTGATTTGTGAAGCAAAGCATACTTAAACGAAACGATTTGATAGAAATTGGTAGACTATTATAAATGTGCATCATGATAATCACATGTTGAATCATTTGGGATGAAAGGTAGGATGATAACTTATGGCCATGTGTATAATTGTTTAACGGAATGAATTTAGTGTCCAATGCTTAGAGTGTCGTCTCCCTACGGGTAGCACTGAGAAGGGATGTAAGTGCGGTGTTGACCGTCACTAGTTGGGATTGCGTTGAGATGAGTTAAGTCAGACGGTTGGGCTTGGTCCTCGGTGCTCATTTCCCGGGGCTCCTTCCATGCCTAGTGTATGGTTGGTCTTGGTCCTCGTGCTTTCTCCGAGGATCCTTCCATGCCACGGTGATGTAGAATTGCATGTGGTTTGAGTCGACACGCGGTGTCGTAATCCTAGGTTGAGGATATTGTGGCAGGTCTACAGCCTCGCCGATCGTCACACCGACGGGAGTTGACAGTTAGACTTTGGACGGTTGGGCTTGGTCCTCGGTGTTCACGTCCCAGGGATCCTTCCGTGCCAAGTGAATGGTTGGCTTGTGTCCTCGTGCTTTCTTCCGACGCACATTCCGGGTCACACAAGGCCAGTTCGGGGCTGTGTTCTCGGTGCACATCTACCCAAGACCCCCGCTGGGCCATAGTACTCATGGGATCTGCTATTATATTCTTAGTGTTGAGGCGTACGGAGGCCTAAGTGAAGCAGTGTGGATGCCCGCTTAGTAGTAGAGATTCCTGCTCTACTTTCACCGCCCGGCCACGGCGGTTGATGCATTAGAGGTTAGCTACCTACTCAAAAAGTGGGAACTATAGTCTGTGTTGACATAGCAGTTGCATGTGTGTGAGCATGGGTGAGTCATATCATAGCATACATACCATTTCATAACATTGCACAAGAAGATCCTCATCGTATAAGTTTTTATGGGCACTCCTATACGATGAGTTACTTTATGTAAACCGATCCTTAACTTATAAGTTTGTATGAGCATCCTTATAATTTAAGTTACTTTCCTGCTATAGTTACTTGTACTTGATGGTTTGTTATTGTTCATGTAGAACTGCTAGAATAAAATGCTATTAATCTTATTATACCATTACCACCTGTTACACTATTTATTATACTTTGTACCCTTCCTCTTTTCTCTGCCCAATGTCGAGGAGTTGTCAGGGGAGCGGATGTGAAGCCACTTAGTCTTTTTGACTAACAGTTGCTACGTCTTCCTTGTTAGGAGGTCTCCCCACAGGTTGAGCAGCCACAGACTTTACAGCAGGACAGCCAGGCCAGGAAGATAGGTCTTGAAGTTATGGTGTCGTCGCTACCGTCTGTTTCTGATGTGAGTTTTGTTGAGCGACTCTGATGTAGCCTCGTTGGGCGTTTATTAGAAGTACTCTGATATTGTAGAAGCCTATTTTAGCTTCTCTATTTTGATGACTTTGGACTTATATATACTTTGTGTGGATTTGACTACACTTAATATATTTGGTTGGGTTGGCATATATATATTTATTATAATGGTTGTAGCCGGCAGAATTGGTGTCTTGTGGTACAGGTTAGCTCGTGTTCTAATGCTACCGCAAGGAAGCTGTTCTGGGCATAAGACCCCCTTCGTGCTATGTTTTGGGATCCGTGAGGGGGGTCTTACAAATGGTATCAGAGCGAGGTTTGCCACGATCCTCAACTAAAGAAGTCATTCAATAATGGTACCACCCCCGTTTGATTAGTCAGTTTGCGGACAAACTGACTTAACGGAAGCAGTGGTGTGCCCATATGTAATTCACACTAAGTTTGTCCAACTTTGACCTTAAGATTAGCCAACCTGACCATACATTTATGTTTTACGTGTAGATTCCAGTGCATGTTGAGCCGATGGGGGGCACTCCTGCCCCTTCCATACCCACTTAGTTCCAACAATCCGAGTTGGGGCAGACGCTCACTACCATCCTGGATGTCTTTAGGGCGCAGGAGCCTCCGGTAAAACAACAGGATACGGGCACTAACTAGTTTAGCACCTTTCGGGCCTCTCCCCTCCCTCCTACCTGAGTATGGAGTCGGCCATATGTACGGAGGAATGGCTTGACACGGTATAGGAGTTGCTGGAGGGGATCCGTTGCCCAGCCAACATGGCTGTGACGTTGGCGGTGTCCATCTTTGAACTACATGCTAAGAGGTGGTGGAAGTCCCTCATGAGCTCCACCTTCTAAGGCCGGGTCTATACAGAGATAAGTTGGAGCGAGTTCTCAGATTTCTTCTTGGAGCACTTCATTCCCACATTCGCTCGAAATGTACTCGAAGAGAGGTTTCTTCTGCTGAAGTAAGGATCAAAATCAGTTACGGAATATCAGTGGGAGTTTCAGCACCTCATGAGGTTCGCGTATTCTTATGCTTTGGATGATAGAGGATACACCAAGCATTTCTACAAAGGGCTGCGAGGTCCCATAAGGCAGGCCCCTTTGTTTATAGAAGACGCTAGGTTGTCGGAGATTATCGACATGGCAAAGAGATTGGAGGCGGACCACTTGAGTAGTGGTAAGAGACCTGCGGAGGGCGTGATAGAAGTTGGCCCAAGCAATAGAAGAAGGTGGGACTTTAGAGGAGGAAGAGGACATCAAAGTGGTGGAGGATGTTTCCACCGAGATTTTAGACTGGAGCACCTGATTCCGCGGCCGCCCGCGTTGCCTCCACCACCACATCCTCAACAATTTCAGCAACCTGAGGGGCGTCATGGCCTGGTGTGTTTTGAATGCAACCAGTCGGGCCACATTCGACATTTCTGCCCACGGTTGTTTGGGAATGTCCCTCCTAATCTCCCTCTGGCAGCTCCGCGGGGGCATGGTTATATGCGTGGTCGAGGACGAGGACCACGAGGAGGAAACACTGGTCCTTCCCGGGATCAAGTATACGCTCTGGACATGGCACAAGAACGGAATCCCCAGGATGTGATTGCAGGTATGTTGTAGTTAGTTTTCACATTTTATTTGATTAACTTAACTTGCTTAAAATATACTAGACACCTACTGTTGAGTTTTTGTTATAGGTACTTAGGTACCGTGGTAGTCGGCTGGAAGACGGCCTATACGGTGTTCGATATCGGTGCCTCACACTCTTTTGTGTCTGAGGATTTCATTAAGGATATGGAAGGTGTACAATACTTTACTGGTATAGCTCGATGAGTACGCCTCCCGGACGGCTCTGAGATGATCGCAACCACCAAGTGCGAATTCGAGATACTTATTGAGGGAAAGGCCTTTGATACACCTGCCACGGTCTTGAGGATGCTAGAGTTTGATCTCATTCTGAGTATGGCGTGGTTGGACTGGCACTTTGCAAGGATTGATTGCGCGGAGAAACGAATCTATTTGAGACATGGGGACTCGGATGTCATCTTCCAAGGTATTAGCTTCGCACCTCGTATGTTGTTATCTTCAGTTTAGGCAGTAAAAGCCCATATGAAGGGGCATGAAGTCGTCATGATATATTTCGAGTTGAAGGAGATGGCGTTAGATATAAAAGATGTATGGGTAGTGCGGGACTTCCCTGAGGTATTTCCTGAGAAACTGCCAGGATTACCCCCGCATAGAGAAGTTGATTTTCAAATTAATCTAGTATTGGGTGCCAAGCCTGTATCCAAGGCCCCTTACCGATTGGCCCCAAAGGAACTCGCAGAGTTTAGAGTTCAACTGCAAGAACTGGTGGAGTCAGGGTTCGTTCGCCCCAGCTCGTCGCCCTGGGGAGCCCCTGTATTATTTGTCAAGAAGAAGGATGGAACCTTGCCGTTATGCATAGATTATCGGGAACTCAATTGTCTAACGGTGCGGAACACCTATCCGCTATCCCGGATCGATGAGTTTTTCGATCAACTGGTGGGAGCGCATTGGTTTTCTAAGTTGGATTTGTGCTCGGGATATTATCAGTTGAGGATATAAGAGGAAGACATCCAAAAAATGGCCATTAGTTAAAGATATGGAATGTACGAGTTCGTTGTAATGCCGTTTGGGGTCACAAATGCCCCGTCGGCCTTCATGAGCCTGATGAACAAGGTGTTTGAACCATTCTTGGATATCTTTGTCATTGTTTTTATCGACGACATCCTGGTCTACTCAAAGACGGAGGAGGAGTATATTGAGAACTTGACCTTGGTATTGACGAAATTAAAAGAGCACGCCTTGTTCGCCAGGTTCAGCAACTACGAATTATGGCTTAAAGAGGTTACTTTCTTGGGGCATGTGATCAGTGAAGCAGGACTAGCGGTGGATCCGGCCAAGGTGTGTGCCGTGAAGGAGTGGTCTCCCTTGAAGTCGACGACCGATGTGAGGAGCTTCATTGGACTTGCAGGGTATTACCGTAAGTTCGTAAAAGGGTTCTCAAAGATTGCCCTCCCTCTTACTTCCTTGACAAAGAAAGGTGTGCCATATGAGTGGACACCCCAATGTGATGCGGCGTTCCAAGAGCTGAAGGATAGACTTACCTGCGCCGCCATCCTAGCACTTCTGTCTGGGAAGGAAGGATTTCAAGTTTACACCGACGCATCATATCAAGGGATGGGAGCAATATTGATGCAGCATAGACACGTGATTGCTTATGCTTCAAGACAGCTAAAGAAGCATGAAATAAATTACCCGGTTCATGATTTGGAATTGTGAGCAGTGGTGTTCGCCTTGAAGGTTTGGAGGCATTATCTATACGACGTCCACTGCGAGATCTTCTCAGACCATTTAAACTTAAAGTACATTCATACACAGAAGGAGTTGAACTTGAGACAACGGCGGTGGCTAGAGTTTCTGTGCGATTATGAGTTCACCTTGAACTATTACCCCGGAAAGGCGAACTCGGTGGCCGATGCATTGAGCAGAAAGGTAGCAGACTCGAGCCCAGAGTCTCGGTTGATGAGTATGGAGTTGGCTCGAATGATTGAAGAGATGGATATTACTTTGGTATATAAGGTACCTTCGGTAGAGTATACAGAGTACTTGGCAACCATGAGCATAGTTTGTGATATCCGGGACTGAATCCGGGCGGAGCAAGGAAGGGATGCGGATCTGGCCCCGACAATCAAGGCAATCGAAGATGAGACTACTGATGAGTATACACTAAAAGGCGGCCTCGTTTATTTTCGCGGCCGGCTCTACATTCCCAAAGGCGGTAAAATCTGGGAGGATATCTTGAAAGAGGCACATTGCTCTCAGTATTCAGTACACCCGGGTATTGCCAAGATGTACGCCGGCCTACGGAAGACCATGTGCTGGCCGGGAATGTAGAAAGATTTCCGATATTTTGTTACACATTGCGAAGCTTGTCAAAGGGTGAAGGCGGAATGCAAGAGTACCGGTGGTTTGCTATAATCATTGCCCATCCCCGACTGGAAGTTTGAGGATATCTCCATGGACATGTCCATGGGTTACCTCGCTCATGCTCAGGGAATGATTCGGTGTGGGTGATCGTTGATCGACTGACGAAAGTAGCCTGGTTTATCCCCATGAAGAATGAGGCTCACGTGGATGTCTTGGTATGCCTCTTTGTGGAGCAGTTAGTACGGTATCATGGCGTGCCTAAGACAATCGTTTCTAACTGGGATGGTCATTTCACCTCATGGGAGTGGAAGGCGATACAAGCATATTTGGGTTCGCGCCTTACCTTTAGCACCGCGTTTCATCCTCAAACGGACGGGCAGTCTTAGTGGACCATCAGAACACTGGAAGATTTATTGAGATTATGTGTGTTGGATAGATGAGAGCCGTGGGAAAGGCTCCTGCCACTGGTAGAATTCTCCTATAACAACAGCCACCAAACTAGCATCGGCATGGCGCCCCATGAAGCTCTTTATGGAAGGTGTAGAACCCCCTTGTCTTTGGTGCAAGATGAAGACCCGAAGGCTTTTTGAATTGAGTATATTGATGATACCGATGCGGTGGTTAGACTAATACGGGATTGCATGTTGGAGGCTCAAAGTCGGCAGGCGAAGTATTACAATGCAAAGCACCGGGTGGTGGAATTTCAAGTGAGTGATAAAGCATTTCTAAAGATTCGGCCGATGCATGGAGTGTCATGGGGGCGTGGTGTGAAAAATCTCAGCCCAAGGTACGTTGGGCCATACACTGTATTGGAAAGGATTGGCACGTTGGCCTATCAATTGGAGTTACCGCCAGAGCTAGAGAATCTCCACAACGTGTTCCACGTGTCGTCGCTTCGAAAGGCATTATTGCGGGTCGATAAATATATCCCCATTATTGATGGTGAAGTGGCGACTGATAGGTCTGTGCGACTGGAGCAGGTGTGGATCGTAGACAATGAGACAAGGATATTACGTCGCAAAAGTGTTCCTTTGGTAAAGGTGCTATGGTCTAATCATGGGAAGGAGGAGTATACATGGGAGCCGATGGACTTGATGCAAAAATGCTACCCGGAATTATTTCCTCAAGGTAATTTTATTTAAAAGCATATTTTGTCTTATGTTATGCTTTTTCTCCCATAGCCTTAGCCTGATTTCGGGGAAGAAATCTTTTATTTTGTTTATAGGATTTGTAACATCCCGATTCGCATTAGGCCCCTCGTGCGTGTTTTTGGGTCAGGAGAGCTGACCTTGGCTCAGGGGAGTGTTGGCAACTGTGTTGTACTTGTAAATAGGAGGAGAAATCAGTCACGCAGAGGACATGGGTAGAGACACGGGCGTGTCCCTACCTGTGTGGGAGAGGCCAGCTCTCGAGTCTATGACTCGAGTATGTCCAGAGAAGAACACGGGCAGTGACACGGGTGTGTCACTACATATATGACGTGACACGGGTAGAGACACGGGCGTGTCCCTACCCGTGTGTGTGCCGAGATCGACGAAACTAGTCGAGATCGACGAAGTGTATCCTGTGTAGTGACATGGGTAGAGACACGGGCGTGTCCCTACCCGTGTGTGTCAAGTTGAGCTTGACAAAGCGTGTCGAGATCGACAAAGTGTGTCGAGATCGACAAAATATATGACACGGGTAGAGACACGGGCATGTCCCTACCCGTGTGTCTATGTGTCAAGTTGAGTTCGTCGAGATGTATCCAGAGAAGGACACGGGCAGGGAACACGGATGTGTCATGTGGACTCGGGTCGGGACACGGGCGTGTCCCTACCCGTGTCGAATGTTGAATCGACACAAAAACCATCGTTGACGCTTAGCCTGAAGCAGGACACGGGTAAGGACACGGGTGTGTCCCTACCTGTGTCACTTTTCATATATAAGGGTTGTGAAAACCCTTGCCATTTTCACACCTCATTCCAGCCATTTTTCCTGAGAGAAACTTCTTTAGAGAGGAAAAACTGCTGGACCAAGTCTTGGAGGAGAAGATCCGCCGCCGCCATGAAGGAGAAGATGTCGCCGAGAAGAGTTACACGATCCATGGCCGGAAATAGTGGAAATGCCAAAAATGAGTTGAGCTTCCTCCCCTCTCCCTTGGTGCTAGATCTGTATATATCTAGGCGAGATGTCAATTCAAAAGAGTCTAGACTAGTGAGATGGTGATTTCTTTAGGAAGAGGCCATTATAGGGCTTGTGCTCTAAGGCTAGTTATGTCTTCAACCTCTCCAACCTTCTATGTGAAGATGGTTAATGGTTTCGTGAAGAATCATGGCCTAATGAGGGTGAATAAGGGAGGAGGAATTTCTGATGTGATTGTGGTAGATCGACTTGAGGAGGAAGATGAACCGATGTCGTTCATTCCGCTTTAAGATGCATGTAGAATCTGTGTCCTGCGCGCAGCGATCTCCTTGGCCATTTTCAGATGTGATATGTCCAGATCTGGGCTTTCGACTAAACACGAAAGTTGAAGTCCTTGAAAGTACCTTTCTAACTAGTGGTTGCATAACTTCAGTAAAAGTCTGTAGCCATGGGAAAGTCTGAACGAATATGACATCTGATAAATCCTGCATGCAGAAATTGTGTTCTGTATACAACAGACTTCAAGGCTGATTTCAAGAATGATACTATTGAATCTGGGTTGTGGTCTGAACATAAAAGTTGTAGCCCATGGAAAGTCCTTTCCATCGAGGGGTTATACGACTTCACCGGTTCCTGTACCTTCAGGAATCTCCGGTCGAAGTTGTTGTCCAGATTTAGTCTGCACTTAAATTCTGGGTTTAGTATAGCATGAATTTGGATTCGGTGGATTCAATACTGCAATTAATTTGAGGTTTGGGTGAACTCTTTTATGTTAATCATCTTAGTTCTATAATTGATGAAGTTTAATAATTGGATCTCATGACATTGTTTTGTGAAGCAAAGCATACTTAAACGAAACGATTTGATAGAAATTGGTAGACTATTACAAATGTGCATCATGATAATAACATGTTGAATCATTTGGGGTGAAAGGTAAGATGATAACTTATGGCCATGTGTATAATTGTTTAATAGAATGAATTTAGTGTCCAATTATTAGAGTGTCACCTCCATACGGGTAGCATTGAGAAGGGATTTAAGTGCGGTGTCGACCGTCACTAGTTGGGATTGCGTTGAGATAAGTCAAGTTGGACGGTTGGGCTTGGTCCTCAGGGCTCATTTCCCGAGGATCCTTCCGTGCCTAGTGGATGGTTGGGCTTGGTCCTCGTGCTTTCTTCGAGGCTCCTTCCATGCCACAGTGATGTGAAACTGCATGCGGTGTGAGTTGACACGCAGTGTCGTAATCCTGGATTGAGGATAGTATGGCAGTTCTATGGGCTCACCGATCGTCACACCGACGGGAGTTGAAAGTTAGACTTTGGACGGTTAAGCTTGGTCCTAAGTGTTCACGTCCCGGGGCTCCTTCTGTTCCAAGAGAACGGTTAGGCTGTGTCCTCGTGCTTTCTTTTGAGGCCCCTTCCGGGTCACACAGGGCTAGTTCGGGGCTGTGTTCTCGGTGCACATCTACCCGAGACCCCCGATGGGCCATAGTACGTAGAGGCTCTGCTGTTGTGTTCTTAGTGTTGAGGCGTACGGAGTCCTAAGTGAAGCAGTGTGGATGCCCACTTAGTAGTAGAGATGCTCGCTCTACTGTCAACGCCTGGCCACGGACGTTGATGCCTGAGAGGTTAGCTACCTGCTCAAACAGTGGGAAGTATAGTCTGTGTCGACATAGCGGTTGCATATGTGTGATCATGGGTGAGTCATTTCATAGCATACATACCATTTCATAACATTGCACAACAAGATCCTCATCGTATAAGTTTGTATGGGCACTCTTATACGATGAGTTACTTTATGTAAACCGATCCTTAACTTATAAGCTTGTATGAGCATCCTTATAAGTTAAGTTACTGTCTTGTTGTAGTTACTTGTACTTGATGGTTTGTTATTGTTCATGTAGAACTGCTAGAATAAAATACTATTAATCTTATTGTACCATTATCACCTGCTTGTTCCTTTTACACTATTTATTATACTTTGTACCATTGCTCTTTTCTCCGCCCGGTGCCGAGGAGTCATCGGAGGAGCATATGTGAAGTCACTTAGTCTTTTCTACTAACGGTTGCTACATCTTCCTTTTTAGGAGGTCTCCCCGTAGGTAAAGCAGTCGCAGACTTTACAGCAGGACATCCAAGCCAGGACGACAAGGCCTGAAGTGACGGTGTCGTCGCAACCATCGGTTACTGATGTGAGTTTTCTTGAGCGACTCTGATGTAGCCCCGTTGGGAGTTTATTAGTTGTACTGTGATATTGTAGAAGCATGTTTTAGCATCTCTATTTTGATGTACTTTGGACTTATATATACTTTGTGTGGATTTGACTTCTCTTATTATATTTGGTTGGGTTGGCATATATAAATATTGATATTGGTTGTAGCCGGCAGAATAGGCGTCTTGTGGTACAGGTTAGCTCGTGTGCTAATGCTACCGCAAGGTTGCTGTTCTGGGCATAAGAACCCCTTCGTGCCGTGTTTTGGGATCCGGGAGGGGGGGTCTTACAATTAGGATGATTAGATTGACCCAAAATGTATAGTCATCGGTCATAGGTTTGCTTCCAGGTTTTCTCCTTCAGAGAAATTCCAGAGAAGTTCAGATTTATAGTTCAAAAATTCAGCTCAAAGAAATTCTCCGAGCTCAGTTCAACGAAGTCTGAGCTCAGTCCAACGAACTATGAGCTTATCTCAAAGAAAGCTGTAAAACTTAGTTTAATGATTATGCAGTTCACATTCTCTGAGCTCAGCTCGACAAACTCTGAGCTGAGCTCAACGAACTCCAAGCTGAGGTCAATGAACTCCGAACACAGTTTGAAGAAAGCTTTAAAATTCAGTTTGACGATTTTTTTGCAGTATGCAGGCAGAATTATTTACACCTGGCCGAATTAATTAAGGATTAATTATAGGCGATTACAGCTATCAGATTTAATGCTTTATATTCTTATGAATATAGACATTTGGAGGCTGCATTAATTATGGATTAAATCAGGATTTAATGTTAATTGATTCCCAAAATAATTGTCATTCTCGGGAATGATTCAGCCATTGCAGACAAAGTAAATTCAAATGTTTGAATTATGATCAGTCAATATATAGAGATATAGAACTGGGAGGAGAAGATGAAGTAGTGATAAAAAGAAAAAGAAAGACAAAGAAAAGAGTTTCTCCATCAAGCCTTTCCTCCAGGAAACAATATTCATTCTGACATCAAAGCTTACAATCTCTTAGATACATATACTGGAAGGAGAACTTTTCATTCAAGGCCTACACCCTGAAGAGCAAAGCTACCCTCACCTGATCATCAACTATACTCAACTGAGGGGGAGCTTTCTGCTTCAACATCAACATCCACTAGTCTTCTCTCAGATCTTTGACAGAGAAGAACATCATCACTTTCTTGTTTTTCATCCCACTGTGTACAGGGTTATAACTCCCTTCAAAATTTAAACTCTTGGTGGCAGGGCACCTGATCAAAAACCTGTGTGTTGGTTTTTGGGCACCTGATAAAAAGCTCAAAAGTGCTGCTAGATCTCCCTTGAAAAAATAGATCTTGTGGTGGCAGGGCACCTGATCAAAAACCTGTAATTGATTCCTACCAAGGTGGTAGAAGAGTGGATGTACCAAGGTTATTAGGGAACCACTATAATCCTTGTATCATCTGGGATGCTTTATTTGCCTTCTTTATTTTATGTGCTGTGATTTTCTTTTCCTAATATATGCATATATATATTTCTAGTGTAAAGTTAAGATTTATCCTAACTTTCAAACACTCTCTAGGATTATGCATAAACAGACTGACCTTTCCAACTGCATAACATATATCTGGTCTAGTAACAATCAGATATATAAGTTTGCCTACAAGTTGACTGTATACAGTGAAATCTAGAAGAAGAGGAGAATCATCAGTACACTCTTTATCATCACCAACGGCCATTGGGTAACAAGCAGGTTCTGTGCCAAGAAGACCAGTCTCCTTTAATAGATCTAGCACATACTTTCTCTGTGAAAGATCCACCAAGTTCCTCTCTCGTGAAATCTCAATTCCCAGAAAATGCTCCGTATTTCCCATATCCTTAGTAACAAAATATTGTCGAAGATGTCGTTTGGCTAGATCAACGCCCTCTTTATCGTCACCAGTCAAAAGAATATCATCAACGTAGATAGAAGGAGCCACAAGGCCTTTAGTAGTCTTGCGTATAAACATAAAATGATCAGTAGAGCTTCGACTGAACCCAATAATAGAAACAATTGCACTAAACGTTTCAAACCAGGCTCATGGACTCTGCTTCAAACCATAAATCTCCTTCCGAAGCTTGCACACCTAAGACACCCCCTAAGCAACATACCCAGGATGTTGCTCCATGTAGACCACCTCATGAAAATCACCATAAAGGAAGGCATTCTTCACATCTAACTGAGACATCTCCCAGTCTCTATTAACAGCCACAAAGAAGAGAACATGGATTGTGCTGATGTGAGCAACAGGAGATAAAGTATCAAGGAAATCCACCCCATATGTCTGGGTAAACCCTTTAGCAACAAGCCTTGCCTTATAGCGATCAATAGAGCCATCTAGAAGATATTTAACCACAAAGACCCACCGACAACCAACTATATCAATGCCCAGAGGTGGGGGATAAGATTTCAAGTCCATATCTAATTAACGTGGTCATTTCTTCATCCATAGCAGCTTTCCACTAAGGAATAGTAAGAGCTTCTTGATATGTTTTCAGAATGAAAGTAGAGGAAATAACAAGAGCAAAATGCCTGACATTCGGGGAAAGCTGAGCATATGAGACAACAACATTAATTAGATGTTGAGTACATTGTTAAACACCCTTCCACAGGGAAATTGGAAGACAAAGATCACCACTAGCTGGTGGAGGCAATGTATTGTCAGAAGAAAGAAGAGGCTCTGGAATAGGCATAAAGGGCACTAAGGGAAACTCATCAGGCTCCAAAGAAAGAGACGGAGCATCAGGAGCAGATGTGGAAAGAACCGGCACTGGCGAATGTGTCGATAGAATAGGAAGGGAAGAATAAGTATCAGTGGGCATGAGAGAAGAAGTAGGGGAGAAATATGGTGTATCTTCAAAAAAAAAGTTACATTAGTTGAATCATATTATCTGCGTAGAATAGGATCAAAACAGCGATAGCCCTTCTATATCGGATAATATCCAAGAAAGATACACTTAACAGAATGAGGACAAAGTTTGTCACGACCAGGAGAAGGTATGTGAACAAACACCGTACATCCAAAACTTTTAGAGATAAAGGAAATGGCTCAGTCACAGGATATAAAATATAAAACGGAGTCTTGCCTTGAAGAATATAAGAGGGAATATGGTTGATGAGAAAGCAAGATAGAAGAACTGCATGACCCCAATATGATCGTGAGATATTCATTTACAACAAAAGATTGCGAGCAACATCCTAGAGATGACGATTCTCGCGTTCAGCATTGCCATTCTATTGAGAGGTATAGGGGAAAGAAGTTTGATGAATCAAACCACGGATTGCACAAAAATTAGAAAATTTTCGGCTGACATACTCCTTGGCATTATCGGTATGAAGAACTTGAATAAGTACCTGAAACTGTGTCAAGATCTCATGATAAAATACGGCAAACACCGTGTAAAGTTCCGAACGATCTTTCAAGAGATAGAGCCAACTACACCTGGAGGAACCATCAAGGAAAGTGACAAAGTATAAGCTACCTCTACAAAAAGTGGCAGTAGGAGCAGTACCCCAGATGTCAGAATGAACAAGTTTAGAAGGATATGAAGAACTACATCCCGTTCATGTGGGGAAAAGAAGAGCAATGATGTTTCCCAAACAGACAGGCTTCGCAAGTCAATAGAGAATCCTCATGAGGAAGCTAGGGAAGAAGATGGTGGATGAGATGAGAAGGAGGGTGGCCAAGACGACGATGCCACTGCTGAAGAGTTGAAGAAGCAGAAAGAGCAATGTCATGGTCAAGAAAGAAGAGGCCGCCACTGGCAGTCCCAGTAGTAATCATAGCTTTGGAGACAGAATCTGAGAAGGATCAAGTGGTATCACAGGAGACAGCCTGTTCTATTCAAGCAAAGAGGGAAACAAATGAGAGTTGCCAATCATGTGACAAGTGGTACCAGAGTCAATAAGCCACTTATCAGAGGAGGCCACAAGAACACGAGTAGTAGAAGACAGAAGGGAAGCCATCCTCAAGAAGAAATAGGAAAGCAGAATGACTAACCGCATGGTTAGAACAAGCTAGAAAATAAAGCGTAGAAAGAAACCGACCATAGAAAAGGTCGCAGAAAAAGGAGAAACTGCACGGTCACGATGACAACGCACTAACGATAAGAAAAGAGGCTGCGACCAAAAAGCGGAGCCTGCAGCTAAGAGAGTTGCTGCAACGACAAGAGAGAGAAAAGAATGGGGAGGAAGAGACCGAACAGCGGGCAAGCCGCGCAAACAAACCAAGTCGTAACAAAGAGTGACTAAGGGCAGCAAGATCAAAACAAGCCGCCCAGCAAACCGCTCGAACACAATAAGGCACAGAGACAAGCGACTACAAAAGAACCCGTGCCAAGAATAAGAAAGAGAAGAGCAACAGTCCATCCAGTCATGGTGACAACAAACCAACTACAAGTAAAAAACCGCGACAAAAGGAGAAACTGACAACAAAGAAAAGAAACTGCACGAACAAAATAATTCGTAAAACGCGGTTACCTAGGAAAGCTGGGCGAACAGAAAACCTGGAAGGAAGCAAGTTGCAAGCACAAGAAGAAGCAAGGGATGGAAGGGAAGGGAAAGAAACCCGACAAACAAGAACAAACCGGACGAATCCGGTAGAAGAGGCTGCGCAGTTAAACAAACAAACCATGATAGTTTTGAAGCAAAAGATCGCTTCGCTCTAATACCATGTGAAAAATGGACAAAAAGAGCTAAATAACCGCAAACGTTTTTGCTACAAAAAGATGATTATTACATAAGTATGTCCCCTTATTTATAAAAAACTTGGGGAGATGAGAGAATTACAACAAACGATATAGGACTAAATACAATCCGCACGGCTTATGCGGTTTGACAATGTCAAACGACACACTATACAGAAGAATAACAAAACTCCCAACAACACCAAGGGAAACCACCAGTTCGCTAGGGAAGACCACTGGGCAAGTCGCTAGACCGCAACTGCGGGTTGCCAGCAGGCTGCAGTTACGGCTAATCAACACACCAATGTTGCGGGTTGACACCTGACGCCATCTCCGGGTAATCATCAGACCGCTGTTGCGGCAAACCTCAAAACCACAACTGCAGTTGCCACTAGGCCGTAGTTGTGGATTATCATCACATCGCTGCTGTGGTAAGTCTACAGGCCGCAAGAGCGGATTGCTATCAGAACTTAGTTGTTGTTAACCACCAGACTGCCAGTAGAGGATCACTACCAGACCGATGCACCAACCCACCAGACCTCCAGACCTCCTGGACAAACTGCCAGGACTAACTGCCAGGCCTCACGAACTGCTAACCATCCAACTTGAGGTCAAACCGCCAATTTCTAACGGTTAAAAATTTTTGTTGTCTTCCTACTCAGGGCATTGGCTACCACATTACCTTTGCCCGGATGGTATTAGATCTCAACATCATAATCTGTAACATATTCAAACCATCTCCGCTGGCGCAAGTTCAATTTCTTTTGATTGAATATGTGCTTCAAACTCTTATGATCCGTATAAATCTTGCATAGAGAGCCATATAATAGATGTCTCCATAAGTTTAAGGCGTAAATCACAGCTGCAAATTCCAAATCATGCATAGGGTAATTTCTCTCATGCTATCACTTTACCTTCTTGCATCAACATATAACCAAGTCCTACATGTGATGCATCTATATACACAACATACTCTATCCCTTCGGTAGACAAGGCCATCACCGGAGTAGTGCACAATCTCCTTTTAATTCCAGAAAAGACTCTTCGCACTTATCGCTTCACACAAAAGCTGTGTTCTTCTATGTAAGCATAGTTAGTGGTACAGACAACAAAGAGAAACCTTCCACAAACCTCCTATAATATCCTGCTAACTCCAGGAAACTTCTTATCTCTTTGGGTGTGGTCGGTCTGTTCCAATCCATTATAGCAGCTATCTTCTCTGGGTCCACAGAGAAATCCATTTCTTATCAACCACATGACCCAAAAAAGAAACCTGAGGTAGCCAACATTAACACTTGTTTAGCTTGGCATACAACTTATGCTACCTCAAAGCAGACAAAACTAAATGCAAGTGTTAGGCATGCTCTTAAGCACTGCGGGAGTATACCAGAACATCATCTATAAATATGACCACAAAACGGTCAAAGAAATCCTAAACACTTTGTTCATCATGTCCATGAAGGCAGTGGGTGCATTCGTCAAACCAAAGGACATTACCAAAACATAAAAATGTCCATACAGAGAATGGAGGGCAGTCTGTGGAATATTCATCTCACGAATACTCAACTGATGGTGGCCTAAACGAAGGTCAATCTTTGAAAACACAGTGCTACCACGCAATTGATCAAACAAGTTATCTATCCTCGGCAGGTGATACCTATTCTTGATGGTTACCTTATTCAATTCTCTGTAATCAATGCATAGCCTCATCGATCCATCATTTTTCTTCACAAATAGCATAAGAGCACCCCACGGTGAAGAACTTGGTGTCACACCCCAAAAAGGAGCAGGAAGGCGAGAACGTCGAACCGGGGTTCGACGAACGTCGAACCGGGGTTCGACGAACGTCGAACCGGGGTTCGACGAACGTCGAACCGGGGTTCGACGAACGTCGAACCGGGGTTCGACGAATGTATTTTTATTATACTGATTGTCTTCTTTCGACGAATGTCGAATCAGTGTTCGACGAATGTCGACCAGCATTCGACGAATGTTGAACAACATTCGACGAATGTGGTTTCGACGAACATAGTGATGTCAGGTATCCTTTTGACAAATTCTTTTTGAAAGTACTAGCGGCGTCGGCCGCCTAGTCGTAGCGGTGGGTTGACTTTTCAACTCAAATCGTGGCTATTGCTTTAGGATGAGATGAGATCATGTGGTTGGGGTTAAACCCGAGGCTAATTATTCAGAGGGATATGGATTGAGCAATTCATTGTTCCCTTCCCCACTCTCTCTCTCTTCCTTTCATCTCCTTTGAGTGTTCTTAGGCGAAGGAACTAAGTAGTGCTGGTGTTGGAACCAGCTTTCTGATCCCTCCTAATGTTCGAAACAGGATGCAGCCCACACGTAATCTCCCTGCGCTACCCTCCTGACGAGAATCAGTGACCGGAAAATAGACCGAGGGGGCCCAGCTTGGAGGTCCCGCCTCTTACCCGGAAGAACTGAAAGTCTTCCCCTCCCTAGTCAGTGCTGAGCTAGGTGCCTGTGAGGAAGATAGTGGAAAGGTTCAACAACCTCTTCTCAGGCACCTTATCGGTCTATTTATAGGCATCTGAATCTGCTCTGCAAATAACACTTCTGAGTTAGCCTGAAATAACCAAAACACCCTAGACAGGGTCTGCGAACAGCCAAACTCAGCTGTTCTAGGGAGCTATACACAGACCTCCAGGGGTAAAAATGTAAAACTACCTGGGGCACAAAGGTAAAATCCCCCTTGCAGGTAAAAAGGTAAAGACATCTCTTTTTACATGTGACGAGTGGTGAAGGATCCGTCAAGCCTAGGGAGGTCTCGCCTGCTGGGCCATCTCGCCCACACCAGGAGGTCTCGCCCAGCGAGGTCTCGCCTTAATTCATGGGCTGCCCCTTCCTCTCTCCTCTTACGGGTAGGCCTCCTCCCATCTCGCCAGTCCTCCTTCCTCGCTTGCTGGGTCACCACTCGCGAGCCGAAGGTTGTACACAATCCCCGCTCTTTTTGAGGTTGCCCTAACCTCGGAAAGACACCCCAACCGTGGCTCGCGATGCCAGGATTCCTTTATGAGAATCTCTGGTGCCCCCCCCCCCCCTATATGGCCTATAAATATGAGAAGAAAGCCTTCATTTGGAACTCTTTAGCCTTCATCTCTTCTTCTTTCGGAATGTCTCATAGTCAAAGTTTCCGCGAGCGCCTTGCGATTGTGCGAAGTCGAAACAAAGCCAACACGGACGCCCTTTTCCCGGATCTGGGGCGTACTCCCCCCTTAGCCTCTTCGCCCTCTCGCATAAAAAGGACGAAAGCCACCTGCGCCCCTCTCTCGGCGGGCGCAACCTCCTCTGCCCCTCCGATAGACAACCCGTTCGCTTCTTCTGGAGAGAAGCAGGTAATCACATTATCCTTTCCCTTCTCTGGTCTCGCCTGCTGACTACGCTTTTTCAGGGAAGTCTTCCTGATTCGCCGGTGTCTGCCAATCCTCCCAATAATGCAAGCCAAGTTCCTCCGCGCACTGACTCGCCCAAGGCGGCCTCCCCACCCCCCTCGCGGAGAGAAAACCTCTCGCGAGTTGTGGGGAACCCTCGCATCCCCAGTAAGATCTCTTGCCTTCTCGCCTTTCTGTTGATTCAGCTTCTTTTATCCGACTCACGCGGGCTCATCCTTGCTTGTGATCTCTCGCTATTTCCGCAGGTGTCCAATTTGATTCCGATACTGAAGAAGCTCCCGCGTCTCCCCCCCTCTCGCCTCTTCCCCATCCGGGCGAGATCGAGGACTACCTGGGTGATCCAATGGACCCCCTAGAATTGAAGCGGAGGACAGCCAGGATGTTTCGAAAATATACGCACATAATCCGCGAGATGGAGCTCGAGAAGCAAGCCTCCGTCTGTCGCATGGAGTGGATTGAAGTAGATTATCACCGCCTTTCTGCCATTGTGGAAGCGGACGGGGTGCTAGACGGGACTGACCCCCAGGCCATCTTAAATGAGATGGACGAACATCTTCTTCTCGCGCGCCGCAGCGTGATCGCTGCCCGTGCCTTTCATCTTCCTGGCCGCCCTCCGTGCGCGGGAGGTAAAGATGGCCGCTGGCAGTTGGTGCGGAACTAAACTGTCGCAGTCCCGTCTCGCCTTTTCTGGATCTTGTTTCACCAATTTCGCTGTTTGATTACTGATATGTTGTATAAACTTATTTTGGGCGAGATATTCCCTTCTGCGGGACGATTTATTTTAAACTTTTGGTAATGCACGGGTCATATCATATCACGCCGTCTTTTCATTATTGTCATGATTAGATATTATTTTCTTAGTCCTGTAATGATGGCTTGCCTCGAAAAGATTGCTGCGGCGCCCGCCTCTTGAGTTCTAGAGAGAGAGTGAGATAGGGAGAGTGAGATAGGCGAGAGAGAGAGAGAGAGGGAAAAATGAAGCGTCGGGGTGTCCTCTCATTTCCCGCCGCCTGACTTTCCCGCCTTTTTCCCTATCCCTTATAAATACCTCCAACCCTGGCCCCTCTTATTATTCTAAGCCGTTCCTTTGATCCCGGTTCCCGTCTCCCCTTCGCCATCTCGCGTCTCTCTCTGAACCGTCCACTCTTTCTTTTGCCGCTTTCTCGCCAGTTATTGGAAAGAAGAAGATTGAAGAGGGCGAGGGGCGCAGCCGTTGCGGGAAGCGCTTCGTGGACCACGACTTCCCTCTCGACAGACTGCCAGAGGAAGACCACGCTCGTTTCGCCCGCGAGTATCTCTGTGACAGCTATCTGTCTCGCCCGCCCAAGGTTGGCGAGTGCATCAACACCTTCTACCCCAATGAGCTAGCTTTTCCCATCTCGCACTTCGAGGCGGGGCTGCGGCTTCCCCTCTAGCCGGAGGTCAAGCTAGTGCTGAAGTACTTCGGGGTCGTCTCGGCCCAGTTCATCCCCAACGCCATCTCCATGCTGTTCGCTTTCGCCTGCTACCTGCGGCGAGAGCTTATTGAGTTTAGTCTAACTGCCTTCCGCAAGCTGTTTGTCTACCACGCCAAGGACGACGGCATCTCTTACTTCACAGGCCAAGGCCTTAAAGTGTGCGAGACGCCGAACAAGAACCACCACTGGCTAACGCGGTTCGTCTTCATCTGCGGGGATCTGGGACGTATCCCTCTCGCCCCCGTATCTCCCGCCGAATGCTATTACGACACCCCCAAGGTGGGGGGTGCCGAGAAAGACCTCTGTGATTTCTTCGCAGGGAAGAATTTTGAAGTCCAATACCTTCGGCGAGACCTCGACTCGCTCCCCGCCGTCTTCCCCGGCGAAGGTACGCTTTCATTTTCCTCTTTATCCTTGTAAATTCTTACTCCCCGCTGACTGTCCCTTTATCTAGGAGAGAGGACCGTCCACGTCCATCCCCCCGACTAAAGTAATCGAACTCTAGCTTTGGCGAGTATGTCGGCGGAGGCTGCAAAAGATACGCTGACACCTGCCATTAAGAAGAGGCCCGCGGGCGAGGGTACCTCTCGCCTCAGCCCCAAGAAGAAGAAAAAGTTCGTGTCCTTCAAGAAGGAAAAATCTGCCAAGGAAAGAGAAGAGCCAGCGGGGTCCCTGTCCCCCATCACTCTATTGTCTCCCTCGCCTCCGCGACGACCCGTCTCATTCGCCCGCGAGAATGTCTCTTCAGAGCCAGCTGCCCGCGGCCATGTTCAGCCCTCTCAGCTCCCTCCTGGCAAGACTGGCTCGTCCAGCCGCCCGACTCCCGCCTCACACCCTAATTATAATATGGGGCCCGTGACGGACGATGACGCCGGCGAGCCGGTTCTCATATGGGAGCAAGACTGCAACCGCGTGTCGGTGTCCACCCTTCTCCCTTCCTGGAAGGAACAGGACCCCCCCCCCACCAGTCATGCCTTATCCTTAGGGTTTGGGCTGTATGGCGGTCTTGGCTCCGAGCCCGCAGATAACGAGGCATCATGAGACCTCATTCTAAAGAGTGCCCACTCTCAGTTTCGCTCCCTGGAGCTCGCGCACCGGGTCTCAAGCCGCCTCGTTTTCAACAACAGGAAATGGAAGGAGGCGGAGGCCGATCTCGCCGCGGAGCGCGAAAAGTCCCTGGATCTGGAGAAGCGGTTGCTTGTTGCCGACAACCTCCTTACGCAGAGTCAGGGCGGCGTGGTAAGTTTCCTTACTGCTGCTTTGCTAGTCTTACTCTCGCTTCTTATAGTCCCTCACTCGCCCTCCTCCTGCAGGATGCCGAGACGGCCGACAGGATGCGCTCGCATATTGAGGAGCTGGAGGGGAGAACAAGAAGTTGAAAGCCAAGAATCTCTACCGCCGGAGCAGCGCGACACCCCCACCGGATCAATTTCCCGTTCCTTCCCGCTATTTCGTAGATGAGGTGGACGCCATCTGCCGGGACTCAAACATCAAAACAGCGGAGGTTGTCCTCAAGATGATGTAGGAGCTGGGAGTGGTGCGCGAGGATGCAGAGACGGTGACCGTCCGCGACCTAGTCCCCCGCTTATACGGCGAGTCGGATGGCAGCTCCTCCTCTGACAGCGAGTAGCGTACCATCCACAGCAATGACTTCTCTTCCCCATCTTCTTTTTTCTAGTACTTGTGATTCTAGTACACTTCCTTAAAAAAAGGAGAGCGAGGTGTTCCCGCTTTATGGGTATTTTGTTTAAAACTTTTTATATACTAATTGTCGCTTCTTTGGGCGTCTTGTGCAATAGTTAGTCAGAGGCAACCTTTTAGATGCTATTTTAATTGCCGCCTTGATCTTCTGCCATCTCGCTTAGCTGGCATCCAAAGGCATGAGACTATCTTTTGGACGCTGTTTAATTGCTGCTTTTATCGTCTGCCATCTCGCTTAATAGCCAGCGCGAGGAAATTCTTATCGCTTCTCGCCCCTATATTAATTACTTCCCACTGTTAGCGCTCTCCTCATCGCAAGATCATCTCGTGTCAGAATCCCTGGGGACCGGCCGTCTCACCCGGTCGGTTCTGCCTTCTAAGGCTCACTTGTGCCTGGGATAAGGAAGGCCCTCCCGCCAGGCGCGAGACCACCAATTGCGAGTGCCGGCCAGGGACCTTCTTCCCTGGCCCGATTCCTGGCCCCTCTCTGTTTTGGGACTTTCTAGCAACCTTCCGATGAACACGGATCTTTCCCCACGCGAATCATCACCCTTAGACTTGTCCCCTCACGTGATCCTACAACCCTGCCAGCTTGATGGGAGCCTGGTCAGCGGGTCTGCTCGGGGTCTTCTCTCCTCAACACCTCCAACCACCGAGTGAGCCTACAGCCCTGCCAGCTTGATGGGAGCCTGGTCAGCGGGTCTGCTCGGGGTCTCCTCTCCACAACTCTTCCAACCACCGAGTGAGCCTACAGCCCTGCCAGCTAGATGGGAGCCTGGTCAGCGGGTCTGCTCGGGGTCTCCTCTCCATAACACCTCCAACCACCGAGTGAGCCTACAGCCCTGCCAGCTAGACAGGAGCCTGGTCAGCGGGTCTGCTCGGGGTCTCCTCTCCACAACTCCTCCAACCACTGAGTGAGCCTACAACCCTGACAGCTAGATGGGAGCCTGGTCAGCGGGTCTTCTCGGGGTCTCCTCTCCACAACGACCCCAACCACCGAGTGAGCCTACAGCCCTGCCAGCTTGATGGGAGCCTGGTCAGCGGGTCTACTCAGGGTCTCCTCTCCACAATGCCCCCAACCACCGAGTGAGCCTACAGCCCTGCCAGCTTGATGGGAGCCTGGTCAGCGGGTCTGCTCGGGGTCTCCTCTCCGCAACTCCTCCAACCACCGAGTGAGCCTACAGCCCTGCCAGCTAGATGGGAGCATGGTCAGCGGGTCTGCTCGGGGTCTCCTCTCCACATCACCTCCAACCACCGAGCGAGCCTACAGCCCTGCCAGCTTGATGGGAGCCTGGTCAGCGGGTCTGCTCGGGGTCTCCTCTCCAAAACACCCTCAACCACCGAGTGAGCCTACAGCCCTGCAAGCTGGATGGGAGCCTGGTCAGCGGGTCTGCTCGGGGTCTCCTCTCCTCAACACCTCCAACCACTGAGTGAGCCTACAGCCCTGCCAGCTTGATGGGAGCCTGGTCAGCGGATCTGCTCGGGGTCTCCTCTCCGCAACTCCTCCAACCACCGAGTGAGCCTACAGCCCTGCCAGCTAGATGGGAGCCTGGTCAACGGGTCTGCTCGGGGTCTCCTCTCCACAACACCTCCAACCACCGAGTGAGCCTACAGCCCTGCCAGCTTGATGGGAGCCTGGTCAGCGGGTATGCTCGGGGTCTCCTCTCCTCAACACATCCAACCATCGAGTGAGCCTACAGCCCTGCTAGCTTGATGGGAGCCTGGTCAGCGGGTCTGCTCGGGGTCTCCTCTCCGCAACTCCTCCAACCACCGAGTGAGCCTACAGCCCTGCCAGCTAGATGGGAGCCTGGTCAGCGGGTCTGCTCGGGGTTGCCTCTACCAATCATCTCGCTCCCGGTGCCTTACAAAGGTCACCCACACTTTCATCGCATCAAAAGAGCACATCAGGATGATAAGCATTATACAATAATAATAAAAAGGTGCGATGGAATAGAGTGCTACGGGTAAAATCTCTTCAAATCATCACCACTCCGGGATCGCTCGAGGGATACCCCGTCCAGATCCTGGAGGTGGTACCCTCCTGACTTTAAGACTTCTTTTACTACAAAAGGACCCTCCCAATTGGGGTTAAGCTTCCCTACGGAGGCCCCTCTACCCGCCGCGTCTACCTTTTTCAGGACCAAATCTCCTTTCTCAAACTGTCTGATCCTTATATGCTTGTCGAAGTACCTCGCCATTCAGCGCTTGACCTCCTCCTGCCGGACCATCGCCAAATCCCGGAGCTCCTCCACGAGATCCAATGAGAGTCTCTGTTCTTCTTCGTTCTCAGCTCTCCATCCTTCGGCTCCTTCCCTTGCAACTGCTACTCTTGGTGATGTGACCTCAAACTCGATAGGTATGACAGCCTCTGAGCCATGAGAGAGCTTAAACGGGGTTTCCCCCGTAGCTGTGTTTGGTGTGGTCCGTAAGGCCCACAGTACTGAAGGTAGCTGCTCCACCCAGCTTCCTCTCAAATTCTCCACTTTTTTCTTCAATAGATTGACAATGACCTTATTAGCCGCTTCGACCTGTCCATTACTCCGTGGATGATGAACAGAGGCAAAGCGGAGATCTATTCCCAAATGAATGCAGAAATCCACGAATTCTCTGCTTGCAAATTGTGGTCTGTTATCTGTCACAATGGCTAGGGGCAACCCATGCCGGCAGATGATCTCCCCCATAAGAAATTCTTGACCACCTGCGAGGTTACCTTAGCCAACGTCTTCACCTCCAGCCACTTCGAAAAGTAGTCCACCATGACTAACAGGAATTTCCTTTAGCCACTTGCTTGGGGAAAGGGGCCCACCAGATCCAGTCCCCATATAGCGAATGGCCAGGGAGCTGTGATGGTCCGCAACCTCTGGGCCGGAAGGAGCTGAAGGGGGCGAATTCCTGGCACTTTTGACACTTTTTCGCGAATTCCTCTGCATCTCTCCTGAGGGTAGGCCAGAAGTACCCCTGTCTCAGCACCCTCCCTTCTAATGTCCGGCTCCCCGAGTGACTTCCACATTCTCCCGAGTGAATCTCCTGCAGAACCTTTGGAACCTCCTCCTCTGACACACATCTGGCCAGCAATCCTAACAGGGTCTTGAGATATAAAACCCAGCCTTCAGCAGGTAGTACGCCGATTTGTATCTGGTATGCTTCTTGTCGAGTTCCGTCGCGGGTAACTGTCCTGATGCCAAATAGGTGATGAAGGGGTCCATCCACGACCTCTGTCGGCATACTTCCATGAGTTCCCCTTCCTCTATAGACGGTCTGAAGAGTTCCGTCACCGTTCCCCCGGCTCGAGGGCCATGCTTGGCTAGTTGGTCCGCCTGAGTGCTCTCCTCCCTCGGGACATGCTGAATTGAGAAGCTTCGGAACTGCCCTATGATGTCCTTGACCTTTCCTAGATACAACTGGAGGGTGGGCTCCCTTGCCTCGAACTCCCCTTTGATCTGGCCTGCCACCACCATGGAGTCTGTCGAGGCCTCAATGTCTTGTATGCCCAGCTCCCGGGCTAACCTGAGTCCCGCAATGACCGCCTCATATTCCGCTTGGTTGTTGGTGATTGCGAAATGGATCTTCAACGCCTACTCAATCTGGGTCCCCTCTGGGCTGATCAAGACCATTCCCCCCCCCCCAAATGAATTCCTTCCTGACGCTCCATCCACTAACATCTTCCAGGTTGCCCGAGGGGACGCCTCCGTCTCCCGGACCTCAACTACATAGTCCGCCAGGAAATCGGCCACCGTGTGTGCCTTTATGGCGAGCCGAGGAACGAAGACGAGGTCAAATTCGCTGAGCTCTATTGACCATTTTGCCAGCCTCCCCGAATGCTCCACCCCCCCCCCCCCCCAAGATGCGGCGGAGGGGGTGATCTGTTACCACTCGTATGGAGTGAGCCTGAAAATACAGCCTGAGCTTCTGGGCTGAGATGATGAGGGCAAATGCTAGCTTCTCAAGGATGGGGTACCCGAGTTCCGCTTTCTTCAGGACCCTGCTTACGTAATAAATCGGAAATTGTTTCTTCCCTTCTTCTCGCACCAGAACCGAGCTCACCGCCACAGTCCCTACCCCCAAATATGAGAACAAGACCTTTGCTTCCCTTGGTCCCTGGAGTAAGGGTGTTTGGGTAAGCTGTTGTTTTATGGCTTGGAAAGCCGTCTAACATTCCGAGGTCCACTCGAAACACTTGCCTCCTCGCAGTGTTCGAAAGAAGGGCGAGCACCTCTCCCCGGCTCGAGAGAGGAACCTGCTCAGCCCGGCCAACTTGCCTGTGAGACGCTGGACTTCCTTAACACTCCTAGGGGACTCCAAATCCAGGATTGCTCTCACTTTTTCGGGGTTGGGCTCCACTCCAGATGGAGTGAGAAGATGTCCCAGGAACTTTCCTCTGCTGGCACCAAAAACACATTTCAGGGGGTTGAGTCTCATTTTATACTCCCTTAGGGTTTCAAAGGTCTCCTCCAGGTCTAGGATATGAGCTTCGAGGTCCTTGCTTTTGATCATCAAGTCATCTACGTATACCTCGAGGTTCCTCCCTCTCTGCTCCTGAAAGATCCGATCCATCATCTTCTGATAGGTCGCGCCCGCATTTTTCAAACCGAAAGGCATCATATTAAAGCAGAAGCATTCATCCTCCGTGACGAAGGTGACGTCCTTAACGTCCGGGGGATGCATGCATATTTGATGGTATCCAGAAAATGCATCCAAGAAACTCATAAAGGAGAAACCGACGGCTGAGTCAACCAGCGCGTCGATTCGGGGCAGCGTGTAACAATCCTTGGGGCATGCTTTATTTAACAGAGAAAAATCCACGCACATTCTCCACTTACCCTCCCCTTTTTTGACCATTACAACATTACTCACCCACCCGGGATACTTACAGGCGGACATAAACCCCGCCTTAAGTAATTTTTCCACTTCCTCTCTAATAGGTCCGACCATCTTGGAGGCAATGGCCCTCTTCCTCTGTTGTATGGGGCGAGTGTTGGGATCTAGATTGAGGCGGTGACAGGCTACGTCTGCATCGACCCCTGGCATGTCCGTGGCGCTCCATGCGAAGACGTCGATATTTTTTTGCACGCAGGTCCTGATCTTCTCACGGTCCTCCGGGCTAAGCTCGCCACAGATTTTTATCTTCTCCTCTCGGCCTTCCTTGGTGCGTATCTCTACCTTGAGAACCTCCACGACCGCTTTCAGCCTTGATGGCTCTTCCTCTCCTTCCTGCTCTGCCTACACATCCTGCTCCTTGGCTTTGCCTTCTACGTTGGCCATCATCATCTCCTCCCCCGGCTGCTCTGTCTCCCACTTGCTTGTGTCCTCCTCTTCCTGTCGTGAGGCCCTTCTCTTTTCTGGCCGGGCCCCCTCCCCGGGCGACCCTCCCTCTTCTTCCATCTGCCTTTTCTCTCTCCTCCCTACCTCTTATTTTGGCTCCTCTTCCTCTGCTGCCTCCGTCTCTTCGCCCTCCTTTCCAGCCACTTCCAGCCTCTCCACCATGTCCCAGTTCCTCACCATTTCTCCCTCTCCCTTCGCACTTTCCTTCTCTTTTTCTTCTACCACCATCATCTCCCCGAACTCCTCTCCCGCCATTTCTGGCTCCCCCGCAATGCCTCCCACCTTTACTACTACTTCTCCTCCAGCCTCTTCCTCCTCTCTTTGCTCTTTCCCACCTCCCTGTTCTTGTTATAATTGCTCCATCCACTTTCCCAACTCCTCCGCGTCTCCCCGCCAGGAGATGGTGTTCACTGTCGTCACGTAGCATTCCCTAGCAGCCTTTGGATCCCCCCGTACCCTGATTTGGGTACCTCCTGAATTCAGCTTCAAGCACTGGTGAAACGACGATGGGACGCATCTCAAAGCGCTGATAAAGGGGCGTCCAAAGATAGCGTTGTAACTACTGGGGTCATCCATAATGACAAAGCGGCAATTGCGGGACAGCCCTCCCAGGGTCACCTGAAGCCCCACTCCCCCCTCGACTTCTTTCCTTTCTCCTGAGAACCCAAACAGTGGTCCATCCGCCGCCAGCACCCTCCGGGCCTCCACTCTCATTGCATTGAACGCCTTTTTGAAAATCACGTTCACTGAGCTCCCATTGTCTACTAGGATCCGCGACACCGTGAAGTTCTCGATGGCGGTCCGTATCACCAGCGCGTCACAAAAGGGTTCCTTATGGTCGGGCATGTCTTTCCTTGAAAAGGTAATCTTTTCATCTGGAGGAGGGGGCTGTGACGTCGAGGCGACGCTTCGGTGGTACATAGTATGAAGGCTCGCCTTTCGGGCCGCCTCTATCCCCACCCCCCCATTGATCACTCCAATCCCCCCGCGATCCCCTTCATCCGCTCGATCCACACATCGATCCTCTTCTCCTGTAACTGTTACTTCCTCTATCCGCAACGGCCTTGGTTGTTCTCCTGCCCTCGAGTTCTCCTTAACTCCAAGAAATCTGGGCAGGTAGCCGTTGCGTGACCTTCCTCCTCGTGGAAGTCACAATATGGCAACTCCACCTCCCCCCTGCCTTCCTTCCTGAGGGTTCCTCCTTATCCCTGCTCCAGCTCCCCTTCCTCTCTCCCGGCCCCTTCCTCTACCTCGGCCGATGGCCATGGCCTGCTGCGGAGGGGGCAGGGGTGGTCTATGACCATACCCCCACCCCTGCTGGTGAAACCTTCCTGGTCCTCCTTGCTGGTTCCTCCCCCCTTGGGGAAATCCTCTACCTTGTCCTGGGGCCGGGCCTCCCTGTGGTCGAGAGGATGAAGGAGGTTCTCTTATCGAAAGCAGGATCCGAAGCTAGATTAGAGAATGGGAAAGTGAGGCGCTCACTTCCATCCACCTAGAAATGCTTTGTCATAGCTCCATAGAGAATTTCAAGGGTAACAAACTTCCTTCTTGGACATTTGAAGTCCTTATTTTGGCATGTGTATGGAATTTCCCACCAATAGGTGGAGAATCGAGGGAGTTCCTTTGGGTTGATTCTTGTAATCCCCAGTAAGTCTTGCATATATAATCGAGGGAGTTCCTTTGTGTTGATTCCTGTAACGCACCTACAACTCGTAGTCAAAACACTCCTACAAAAATCTCGGAGAACAAAGCTCCTATAACTCGGAGAAGAATCTCCTATAATAATAAAAAGTTGTACAGAAAATATACAAACAGTAATATTTCAGATCTGAATCTTCAGCCCTTCTTCCTTCTTAAAACTTGAAGCTCTGTCAGAAATGGATCGAAGAAGACAAAGGCGAAATCTCTGGACCTGAAAACTTTAGGATCAGCACGATAAAGGAATAGATCTGTCGAAGTTGAAAATATTGATCTGTTGACACCTCTTGTTCCGAATCTCTTGGATCGGAGAAGGTCAACGGTGAAGATGACGATGAACACGGCGGCACTTCCCGATTTAGAATGAAAATTTTGCGATTCAGAATACTTAGATTTCTCTTGTTGGGGTTAGTCGATTATGATAAGACCTTTTATAGGACTTGCCTAACGATCATAATCATTAATGACAGAACACGTGGACCAATAACTAAAGAGATCAATTTGAAATTACTTCCATCAGGTACATACGAAATTTCAGAAATCTGCATTGCATTTCTCGAGAGAGGTAAGAGCTCTCGAGAAGATGATTCTGTTTCTCGAGAAGAGGTATATAGTTCTCAAGAAGATATACATAATAAAATTGTGGAGGATGGATTCTGGTTTCTCGAGAATGAGAAGACCTACTCGAGAAAAATAAACTTTTGTTCTCGAGAAAAATTATTCTGGTACTCGAGAATAAGGAAATATCTTAAGAAAAGTTTATGACTCTCGAGAAAGGATTTTTGGGTTTCGAGAAAATGTTTCTGGTTCTCGAGAACTATACATGGCCTTCTCGAGAAAAATCTTTGGCATCTCGAGAAAAATACTTAGAGAAAATTTTGACTTAAATTTGAGGTAACTCGAGAAGGAGAATTATGATTTACTCGAGTACACATGGCTTTCTCGAGAACTGCACTAATCTTTCTCGAGAACAGCTTATGCTACTCGAATACATGGCTGAGCTCACTCGAGTACTAACTTTAATTCTACTCGAGTACAAAAAGTTCAACTCGAGAAAAACACTTAGAAAATTTTCATATTCGGAAAAATGATTTTCTTAAGAAATTCAGCAACCAGTCTTTCTCCCATAGCTTTAGTACTTGAAAAAGATGTGTGTTTCAATAGAGAGGATACACATGAGTCAACACCATGGATCACACAATGAGGGATTACATTGTATGGTCCTGTGTTTGGTGACTCATTGTAGACAGACATTGGTCCACACTTGGCAATGATAACCTGCAAGCACTCAACTAGAAAAAACATTAAATACAATCTTAATTCATCTTTGTTCAAGGGTGACTTCATACAAATCTGGGTTATTTTGGATGCAATACCCAACAAAATCATTGTGTTGATAATCATTATTTCTGTTTCATGTAGTTTATTAGTTATTATTATATATATTGCAAAGTTATGTTAGTGTATACATTGGCATAGGTTTTAAATTCTTCAAATAGGGGGAGATTTTTGGGTCCATTGATCCCAATGTCCTGGATTTGAAGATGGCCTAACAAACAATGAATACAAATGTGGTGATCTAACTTGTGCTCAAGTTTAGTGATTGTAGGGTGTCCTAGCAACATTGATGGGATAGATAGCCTAAGTTCCTAAGTCAGGTAAACACTTACCTATGATGTGGATACACAAAAATCCAAGTCCACATGCGTTGAGTGAAAGTTACTCACTCAACGCCAGATGACTTATAGCACTGAGTGAAGCCCGTTAAAATTCAACAACCTGGCACTACTACCATGTTGAATTTTCTCCAAGTGGTCAACGAGATAGCCTTACGTCAAATTAATATTCTTAGGACTATCAAGATCACACCTTGATCACGCGGAAAATTCCCTGGAACTTGGAGTGAGCAGGGGTTATCTCAACTAAAGCCAGTCAACCAGAAAACACATGCAGCACAAGAGTCTTTATTGATTCACAGCAATCTTCTTTACACATCGAGACATATATGGTGAGACATGCTTCACCAAACAACCACCCAAGGGAAAGTAGAGAACTATAAATACAAGATAAGAGAAACAAGCCGTGCGGACTCAACCACAAAGCTGCCGGTCTACTGCTGTGGAGTCTGCTCAGTCCGCCAGGTCTTCAGACCGCAATCCGAGCCAAGTCCTGGCTTTCCAGTGCTATCCACACAACCTACACAGCACAACCAGGTCAACTCAACCAATCTGCGCAGAAACAAAAGTCCAGTCCGCAGCAACTATTGTGGTCTCATTTAGTGTTCCTGAGGTTTCTTGGTTACCATTCTTGATGTGACATGGGTCCTATTTATAGGCACGATGATGAGTTTGGTCACCGCCCTAGCCAATAGGATTACCGCCACATCTTGCAGCAAGACATCTCCACAGCCCGCAGATACATTCCAGTCCACTGCGCCTGTGCATGATAGCCAGCCCGTCTAGCTTCTCCAAGGCTGGACACAAACGCCAATCCGCCTTGTTGCTGAAGGCCAATTCGCCAAGACATCACCAAGGTCGGACAGCAACACCAGTCTGTCTTGTCGACGAAGGCTAAGCCAGGACCGCCACAGCAGGACTCCACAGCAACATTATCAGCCAATCCGCGAACACAGCTCTAGCCCGCTTATCCCGAGCCCATAGCCTCGTCACAAGGCATATACTGGACACCGCGTACATACTGCGTCAGTTTGCAAATCCCGAGCCCACGGCTTCACCACAAAGACAACAACCGAACTCAACAGACATGCTGATCCAGTCCGCACATATTGCGGATAGCTTTAGTATGCATATCCCTGCAGACGACTCCAGTTCGCATCTTCCACAGACTTCTCCAGTCGTCATATCCCGCAGACTGCTCCAGTCCGTATATCCCAAGTCCACAGCCACGCCAGCAAGGCAGCTGTCGGACTCAACGAACTTTATCTCCAGTCCGCACACAGTTACGGATATAATCTCCAGTCCGCTTCTCCCAAACTCGCAACCAAGGCACACAACACTTCTGCCGAGCTTGGCGGACTGAGAAGTAGTGCGCACTCTACTACGCGATCTCCCCGGACTGAGCTAAACATGTACTTGGTTCAGAACCAAACAAGTCCACACCACTAGCCATAAGGGCCAGTCCGCACTTACTGGCGGACACTAGATTCAGTCTGCCTCTCCCGAAAAGCTCCAGTATCAGTCCGCACTGACTGGTGGTCTCCGTGGCTTCCATTTGCCGCTACACCAGAGCAAGACCAAGGCAACTGCCAAACCGGTCTGCCGAGCTCCAGTTCTTCAGTCCGCTTCTTATCGGACTCCACAGATAGAGTTTCTATCCACCCGGTTACTTCCTGGGATCCAACTGCCTGCTGAGCACAAGCCGGCCTGGATGACCTCCGCTGCTGTCTGCATAGTCCGCGCGAATAGACCGCCCATGCCGTTATAGAACAAATCGACTGCAACATCCCTGCCGACCGAGCAGTCCGCCAACCCTGTCCGCGTAGTCCGCGCGGATAGGTCCAAGTGCTCCATTCACCCACTTTCACTTCACAAATTTCAATACTCCCCCTTGAAGTGAGAAGTGGTGAATAACTCTAACAGCTCCCGTAACCTTGCACCTGGTCCCTCCGATAGCATCTATGAAGAAATGTCCAAGACATAGCCCTTGCCCCGCATATCATGGACCATGAGGGAGCCCTCCAACATCTCCTAAAAGGAGCCATGCTTCCCTCTGCCTTCTTCTTCAGCTTCAACCTCCACTCATGCATCAAAGGAGTATCACCAACAACCTTGGGCACAAAAGCCCAAGGCTCGTTACCTCTAAGAAAAGTCACCTCTTCGGCCTTGGTGTCAACCACCTCCTTGATTCTAGTAGGGTCATCACAACCAGAAGGTACATGCTCTACCTGAGGGCTTGCAAGGAAATATGGGACCAAGCCCGCGGTGTTCCCTTCACTATATCGAGCTGGTGGCTTACTGATCCTCTTCGATCTGTGAAGAACCTGATCATGGCTAACCACCTCCGCTGCTCCTGAACCAGCTCCGTTCTCGGGTAAACCCAGAACAATGCTCCCCTTACTTTCTGAACAATACGCATCCTCACTGGAACAAGGAGTACCTGGAGCAACACTCCCCCAACTTCCTGAACCAGAAGACTCCCCTCTTGAACAATAACTACCTGGAACATCGCTCCCCCTGCTTCCTGAACCGGAAGCCTCCGTATTCAAGCCAGAAGTACTTGGAGCATTGCTCCCCCTGCTTCCCGAACCTGACGCCTTTGCCCCGGAGCTAGAACAACCTGGAGCACCTGGTGACTCAGGAAGCTTCACCTGAACCTTAGCAGCAGCCTTCTTCAGCCCACCATCTGACCTGCTCATCTCTAGCTCTACATAAGAGCTATCCCAATACCGTGTCAACTCATCAAAGACAACGTGTCTTGACACGATGAGCCTCTTCATCGCAGGATCCATACACCTCTATCTTCTGCTTTGCTCATCATACCCAACAAAGACTAGCTTCATCTTGAGAGCAACCAGAGTGTGTACGTAGCAAGTAGATCCAAACACACATAGGTGCTTTACACTGGGCTTCACTCCGAACATCAGCTCATAAGGAGTCTTCATAATGATCGGACTAAGAGGCATCTGATTGATTACATGAGCAGCACAGGCCATCCCTTCCGCCCAAAAGGCCTTAGGAACGCCTTTACTCCGAAGCCAACACTTACAAGTCTCCGTTAACCAACGGATCATCCGAGCTGGAATACCGCCTTGCTGTGAAGTATGTTCACAAGAAAGCTCCTTCCGGATCCCTTGCTTCCTGCAAAATTTTGAGAACTCGGTTGAGCCAAACTCACCACTGATGCTTGTCCTCAACTTCTTGATCCGTAGGCCAAGCTGGCCTTCCATAAGCTTCTTGAACACCACAAACAAGTGCATCATGTTCTACTTCATCTTCATGAAGTATACCCAAGTATACCTTGAATAGTCATCAACCAATATCAGCATGTACCTGCTCCCTCCAAGACTGGCGGTGACGGTCGGTCCAACCAGAGCACAATGGACAACCTCCAAAGGTGCTTTACATCTGGATTGTGCCTTATCATCCATAAAGCAATAAGCTTCACTTTGCTGACATCCCGCACACCCCCCTGACCATCGCCATAGGATGACAATCTAGGCAAGCCTCTTATGAGTCTTCTTTCCGCAATTGCTTTCAGCTTGTCCATCCCTACATGCCCCAGTCTTTCATGCCAGATAGCTGCACTATCACTGGCCTTCATCCGATCAGCACAAGAACTTGTTGAAGACACAACAAAGTTCTTCTCCTTGCCTCCAACATGAGCTACGTTCACCGAGAGCAAGACAATCTTTCACTCTTTCCTGAGATGACCATGCTGCTTGCATTTGTAGCACCTTGGTCCTTCCTTCCTCTTCCCATCACGCTTAGGAGAAACACTCCTCTCTTGCTGATATGAAGTAGAAGGACCATCTTCTGCAGCAACCTTCACCTCCTTCCTGAACAACCCATCAAGGGAAGTCTAAACCTCTGCCGCTGACCGACATCCACTGATGTGGTCCAAGAGCTCTGATGAGATCACTTGCTTGATAATAGACTCCGCTTTTGCATTTGTATCCTTCCAAGCTCTCATCTCTTCAGCATTGCTAGCAGTAGCCTCTTATCTTTCTGCTCCACAAATAACCTCCCAAAGGTCCTTGCCAAGAAGAAAGCTCTCCATGCAAGACTTCCACCTATCAAAGTTCGTCTCTGTAAGGAGATCAATTCCAAGGCAACATGCATCTTCCACTGCCATGGTTCTACCACTGGTTCCCTCTTCAAAGAGTAACAACCACTTCAGTTGATCACTGCTTATCCACTTCAGTCCAGCTCTGATACCATGTTAAAATTCAATAACCTGGCACTACTACCAAGTTGAATTTTCTCCAGGTGGTCAATGAGATAGCCTGATGCCAAATTAATATTCTCAGGACTATCAAGATCACACCTTGATCACGCAAAAAATTCCTACAACTTGGATTGAGCAGGGGCTATCTCAACTAAAGCCGGTGACCAAAAAACACATGCATCACAATAGTCTTTATTGATTCACAGCAATCTTCTTTACATAACAAGACATACACGGCGAGACATGTTTCACCAAAACAACCACCTAGGGGAAAGCAGAGAACTACAAATAAAAGGCAAAAGAAACAAGTCGGACGGACTCAACCACCAAGCCGCGGGTCTACTGCTGTGGAGTCTGCTCAGTCTGCTAGGTTGCTAGACCGCAATCCGAGCCAAGTCCTGGCTGTACAACCCCGTGTCCGGCGAGCAAGGTCACCAAGGGGCGAGCAGATTAGACAAGGAGCAGCAGGCGAGCTCGGCAGCGGTAGGGGCGAGGCTGAGCTCGGCATCCGTCGGCCAGAGATCGTCGATCGGCGACCCCGAGCTCGGCATTCGCCGAACGGGCTGAGGCTCGCGCCCTCGCAGTGGAGCTCGGCAGCAGCTGGCGAGCAAAGCACGCCGAGGTGGCCAGAGCTCCCAGGTCGCCTTGGGGTCAGAGGTACTTTTTACTGTTTTACCCCTGCTGGTCTGCCCATAGCCCTTCAAAACAGCGGAGTTTGGCTGTTGGCAGACCCAGCCGAGGGTTTTTTTGGTAATTTCAGGTCAGTTATTTTGGTTATTGGCAGTCCGGATTTCAAAAGCTATAAATAGGACCCAAGGGGTACCCCAGAAAGCAGGTTCTCCCTGTGCTCCTCTCCCCAAAATCTCTAAGTGCTTTCTGAGGGTACCTTAGCTTGGCTTCAGGCTAAGGAGGGGAAGCGCTCTGAGATCTTCCGGGTTTGTGGTGGGACCTCCCTGACGAGCCCTTGGGTCGTTTTCTCCTTGCTTTCGTCGTTTTTCTTGCAGGAATGAAGTAGGCGCGCGACCACCCCCTTCCCCAAGGGGCGAGCTCCACAGGAAGCCGAGTTTCGGTTCCAACACTGGCTTTCCAGTGCTATCCGCATAACTTACACAGGACAACCTGGTCAACTCAACCAAATCGCGCGGACACAAAAGTCCCGTCTGCAGCAACTGTTGCGGGCTCACTTACTGTTCCTGAGGTTTCTTGGTTACTATTCTTGATGTGACATGGGTCCTATTTATAGGCACGATGATGAGTGTGGTCACCGCCCTAGCCGATATGATTACCACCACATCTTGCAGCAATACATCTCTGCAGTATCTGGATACATTCCAGTCCGCCATGCCTATGCAAGATATCCAGCCCGCCTATCTTCTCTAAGGCTGGACACAAACGACAGTCTGCCTTGTCGCCGAAGGCCAAGCCGCCAAGACATCACCAAGGCCGGATAGCAACACCAGTCCGCCTTATTGCCGAAGGTCAAGCCAGGACCGCCAAAGCCGTACTCCGCAGCAACATTGTCTGCCAATCCGCGGACACAGCTCCATCCCGCTTATCCCGGGCCCATAACCTCGTCACAAGGCAAATAACGGACTCCGCGAACACACCGCATCAGTCCGCCAATCCTGAGCCCACGGCTTCACCACCAAGGCAACAACTAGACTCAGCGGACAGGCCGATCCAGTACGTACATACTGCGGACAACTCTAGTCTTCATATCCATGCAAACGACTCCAATCCGCATCTTCCACAGACTTCTCCAGTCCGCATATCCCGCAGACTGCTCCAGTCCGCATATCCCAAGTCCACATCCATGCCAGCAAGACAACTATCGGACTCAACAGACTCCAGCTCCAGTCCGCACACAGTTGCAGACACAATCTCCAGTCCGCTTCTCCCAAACTCGCAACCAAGGCACACAGCACTTCTGCTGAGCTTGGCAGACTAAGAAGCAGTCCGCGCTCCACTGCACGATCTCCCCGGTCTGAGCCAAACATGGACTTGGTTCAGAAACAACCAAGTCCACACCATTGGACATAAGTGCCAATCTGCACTTACTGGCAGACACTGGATTCAGTCCCCCTCTCCCGGCAAGCTCCAGTATCAGTCCGTACTGACTGGCAGTCTCCGCGGCTTCCACTTGCCGCTACACCAGATCAAGACCAAGACAACTGCCAAATCGGTCTGCCGAGCACCAGTTCTTCAGTCTGCTTCTTGCCGGACTCCGCAGATAGAGTTTCTATCCACCCGGTTACTTCCTGGGATTCAACTGTCTGTTTAGCACAAGTCGGCCTGGCTGACCGCCGTTGTTTTCCGTATTGTCCGCGCGAACAGACCGCCCAGGCAGCTGCAAAACAAACCGTCTTCAACATCCCTACCATCCTATCAATCCGCCAACCCTGTCCGCGTAGTTTGCGTGGATAGGTCCAAGTGCTCCATTCACCCACTTTAACTTCACAAATTTCAACAGAGCTTATACAGTCAAAGATAAAGATGTGGCAAGCTGAGAAAGTGGATATGTTCGCAGGCATTGAGTAAAGTCAACTCACTCTATGCCACACAGCAAAAGGCTGTGAGACAGGCTAATGCAGCAAAAGCCTTAGAGGAAATGTGCAGAAAAGTGGCTAAGTCCACAGGTATTGAGTGAGTATCACTCACTCAACGTCATACTCTATGTTCATTGGGTATTGCTAAAGTCACAGAAAAGATGTGCTGATATTTGGCTAAGTCCAAATGTGTTGAGTGGAGCTTACTCACTCAGTGCCAAGGAGCAAAAAAATCTAGCTAAGGCAGAAAGTGTTGAGTAAGGCGTGCTCACTCAATGCTCTCAATGCCATTTCTCAGAAAATCTAACTCAGGCAAAAAACATTGAGTGAGTTGTGGTCGCTCAATGCTTAAGATGCTGAAGAAGCAAAAAAATTTGTTACGACAGAAAGCGTTGAGTGAGGCATGCTCACTCAACGCTCTAAATCCCTAAATTACAGTAAGCATGGCTAAGGAACTATGCGTTGAGTGAGGTATGCTCACTCAAAGCTCTCAACACCATGCATGCTGAAAAGGCTGCATAAATGGCTAAGGCAAAAGGCGTTGAGTCAGGCTTGCTCACTCAACGCTATAAACGCCCAGATAAACAGAATTTTGTCGAAGTACATTGGTGTTGAGTGAAGCTCATTCACTCAACGCCTATTCTACTGATGCTTGATTTTTGACTAAGTCCACAGGTGCTGACATCAGCAAGTCAACAACTCAACCTTATTCAAATTATTAGTGACAAAGCTACAGTACAAGTCAAAAGGCACCGCAGATCTACTGTACGATGGCTAACGTTGATGCTAGATAGTAGCTGGCCATCAATGGTGCGGGTCCCACTGCTAAGATAGCCTTTATGTTGCAATCAATAAAAAGGAAAAGGCATGTGACGGAAGGAGGAGTGGAGAGAAAAAGTAGTTCTTCCTCATCCCCATTGTTGCTGTGATGAGAAGAACAGAGAGCAAAAAGGCTGTGGTCTAAAGGCTCAATAAGTTAGCTATTTGCCTTCATCATCGACTATAGCAAGATCAAAGTAGATCTTTGAAGAAGAGAAAAAAGTTAGTTGTCATATTCCATCTGCACCAGCAAGTTCTTCACAGATCTAGCTGTACAACTTTGAAGAATATCTACTGGAGGCTATGAAGATGAAGTTAGGGTTGAATCTCCTCAGCCCAGGAAAGAAAGAAGAAGCAAAACTGATTTCTGCTAGTTACATCCAGCATAACTCAAAGCAACATTTGTATCCTTGTTGTTGTGAAGACGTTCAGCTGAGAATCTTTCAGCTCAAGTAGCAACAAGTTTTGTTGCAGTCACTTAACAAATCAAAGATGAAAAATCCCTGGTGCGGTGAAGAAGAAATTAGGACTGAGTGTATCTCAGTTCAAGTAAAGGTAGACTCAGGAAATTTATTTCTGGAGTCAAAGTTGGGCTGATTCTATCTCAGTCAAGGTTGATTGACACAGAGGAATCTTTTTTTGTCCAATAAAGAACATAACCAACTCACTCCCATCTTGTAGGATCCTTTTGGATCTGAGTGGTAGGAGCAAGTTTGCTCTGAGGCGGGATTCTGTTGAGAATCTGAGATGTAGGACTTGGATTCAAGTCTGAGGTAGGTGAGTCTTTCTTACTAAGCTGTAGGACTTTTGTGTCTGAGGTAGGATCCAAAGTGTATCTGAGGTAGGCCTGTACTACCAGCCGGAGTGTAGGGCCTTTGGGCTGAGGTAGGTGATCAGATGATCACTGAGTTGCAGGCCCTTGTGGCTGAGCTCTAAGTGTTGGAGGAGACTGAGAGATCCTGAGGGATCTGAGGTGTAAGCACCATGGAGCAGTAGTTTTGGAGAATTGCCTAGTCCAACAAAATAGTTGGATAGGTGGGATGGAAAGTGGATGTACCCTTGTTAGGAAAACCACTATAAATCTTGTGTGCCTTGTGTGTTTTCTCTATGTTGGCTTTATTGCAGGTTACATGTCTTGAAAGTAGAATATAATCAACTAATAAAGCATCCAACTAAAGGAAAATAAAAGATAGTCACTAAGGACTAAGAGACATATTCACCCCCCCTCTACGTGATTTATCTATTCTTGAAATCAAAGACTTTCAGATCTTGCACAGCGCACCATATATTAAATGTCTTCAAAGCTTCAGCGTATATATTACAGTCACAAATTCTAGGACATGCATAGGGTAGTTTCTTTCATGGATCTTCAATTGCCTCGATCCATACACGATCATCTTTCCTTCTTGCATCAGGACACAACACAGTTTGATATGTGATGAATCCACATACACAGCGTACTCGACTCCTTCATTAGACATGGTTAGGACTGGAGCAGTGTACAATCTCCTCTTCAACTCTTGGAAAGCTTCCTCGCACTTATCACTCAAAATAAGCGCGGTGTTCTTTTGTGTAAGTCTAGTCATCAGAGCAGACAACACGGAGAACCCTTCCACGAATCTTCTATAATATCCGACCAGACCTAAGAAGCTCCGAATCACCTTAGGTGTAGTAAACCTCTTCCAATCCATTACAGCAGAAATCTTGGCTGGGTCAACAGAAATTTTCTCCTTGCTCACAACATAACCCAGAAACAATACCCGGGGTAACTAAAACTCAGACTTACTTAGCTTCGCATGGAGCTTGTGCTCTATAAGGGTCAACAAAACTAAATGCAAGTGTTGGGCTTGTTCCTCAACACTGCGAGAATATACGAGGACTTCGTCTATGAACACAACCACAAAACGGTCCAAGAAGTCCTAGAACACTCTATTCATCAAGTCTGTGAAGGCAGAGGGTGCATTGGTCAAACAAAAGGGCATCACCAAGAACTCAAAATGTTCATGCCGGGAACGAAAGGCCATCCGTGGTATTTTAGACGCATGGACCCTGAACAGGTGGTAGCCAAAACGAAGGTCAATCTTCGAAAACATAAAGCATCCCGATAAATGATCAAACAGATCATCAATCCACGCCAACGGATACCTGTTCTTGATGGTTACCCATTTACCACCCGATAATCGATGCAGAGGCTTATGGAACCGTCTTTATTTTTCACAAACAAGACTGGAGCACCCAAGATGAAGAACTTGGTCTTATAAAGCCACACTTAAGAAACTCGTCTAGTTGCATGTGCAATTCTTCTAACTCATGTGGTGCCATGTGGTACGGTGCCTTATCAATGTGGCGAGTACCTAGCTCGAGGTTTATTACTAACTACACCTCTCTCTCAGGAAGAAGTCCTGGAAGACTATCAGAAAAAATGTCTGGAAACTCTCGCACCACCGGAATATCCTCGACACATGGTGTAAACAAAGCCGTTTCAAAAGCATAAATAGAAACAAGATATGCATCACAACCAGACTCTATAGCTCGACGAGCACGTACCGCAAAAATAATAGGGGAACCCTTACTCTGAAGACCATATACGCTCATAGGCTGACCACTGTCCATCTTAAATTCTAGTCGCTTCTCCTTTTACTGGATGACCGCATCGTACTTGGACAACCAGTCCATGCCCAAAATTACATCGAACTCCAACAAATCCAGCACCTTCAGATTCACAAAAGCTAGTAAACTACCTAGATATATAGGACTGAAAGTCTTTGAATCAAGGATAGCTAAATCACCTAGAGGGGGTGAATAGGTTATTGGTCTCTTTTTGAATTCTCTTAAATATCTTCTTTAAGAGCTATAGCTTTTAGTTGTTTTATGCTTTCAAGATATACACAACTTGCACAATGGAAACAACACAGAAAAACACACAGAGATTTATAATGGTTCCCTAATTGGGTACATGCACTTTCCCTCCCACATATCCAACTATCTTGTTGGACAAGGCACAAACTCCTCCAAACTGCTCCTAAGGGCTTACACCTCAGATCATGCAGGATCTTTAAGTCTCCTCCAAGACTTACTTCTCAGCCATAAAGTCCTACAACTAAGTGGTCAGCAGACCATCTACCTCAGGTTGTTAAGCCCTACACTCAGGCTGGGGAGGACAGCACTACCTTAGATCCACAAAGGATCCTACCTCAGAGCTCTACAGTGCTCCTACACTCAGTGACCCGCAAGTCGCCTACCTCAGCCTTATCACTAAGCCCTACAGCTCAGGATTTTCAGCCATACAACTTCAGGCATAAGGCCCTACTCTCAGAGTGTTGTAGCACTCCAACAGCTAAGTACCCAACAGGTACCTACCTTAGTGCCCTTCTAGGCACCTACAACTTAGTGACAAGCTTGTCATCTACCTCAGGCCAAAAGGCCCTACACTCAGATCCATACTTGGATCCTACATCAGAGAGCAGCACTCTCCTACCTCAGGCAATTAAGCCCTACAACTCAGATCTGTACTTGGATCATACCTCAGAGAGCAGCAATCTCCTACCTCTGGTAATTAAGCCCTACAGCTCAAATACACACTTGGATCCTGCGTGATGAATATGGGTTGGTGTGATGATTGGCCACATGTGAAATTTTACTGTGCCAATCTACCTGGACTGAGATAAACCTAGCCCAACCTTGACTCCAGGAAATATATTTCCTGAGTCTACTTATCTGGTTTGAGAGAATACTTAGACCTAACTACCTATTATTAACACCAGGGATTTTATCCAGCTGGTGCTAAAGAAGTAACTGCAACAGATCTTGCTGCAACCTGAGCTGGGAAAATCCCAACTCAACTCATTTCTTCACAGCAAGAAGGATGAAGATCTCTTTAGCCGGTGCTGGAAGTAACTTGCAGGTCAGCTTCTCTGACCCTTTTTGAACTGAGCCAACTGCTCATCCCTATCTCCTTCTTCACAGCTCCCCAAGAGAATGTTCTTTAGGATTTGTTGGCTGAGTCTATGAAGCACCTGCAGCAAGGGTCGGCCCAAGCTGCTACCTTTTTCTCAAAAAATCCTTCTGAGCTAACTTGCTGGTGCAGATGAATATCACACCAGCTATCTTGCTATTGACGATGTTGATATTAGTAGCTAACTTGCTCTCTGTCTTGTAGACCTAAGCTTCTTGTTATTCACCTCAGCAACAATGGTGAAGAAGAAGAACTATCTCTTTTCTTTTCTCCGAAGGTTGTCTTCCTCTGTACGCCTTTTCCCTTTTGTTTATTTTGACCCCAAGGGCTCTTGAGCAGTGGGCCCCACACATTTAATGGCTAGCAGCAAGCTTGAGCAGTGGGCCCCACACATTTAATGTCTTGTAAGAACTTTGCTTTAACGTCAATTGTCGTACAGTAGGTCTGCGACAACATTTGTCGCGTACTGTAGCCATCCCCCCAATAATTTGAAATATGTTTACTTGTTACTTGCTGACGTCGTTAGCTATGGACTTAGCCAAAAATCAAACAACATTAGCATAAGCATTGAGTAAGTAAGCATCACTCAACGCCAAAACACTTAGACAGATTTACTATCTCATGGCGTTGAGTGAGTAACCTTCACTCATCGTCGAACTACTTAGAATTGAAATTTGTTTCTAGGCGTTGAGTGATTCAGCTCAATGTCAACTTGCTTTATTAGCAATCTGCTGCTTGGCATTGAGTGTGTGAGCATCACTCAACGCCAAACTCCTTAGACAAAATTATGTCTTCACTGGGTGTTGACAGCGTTAAGTGAGCAGCCTCCACTCAACGCTTTTTGCCTTAACCATTTTTTCGCTTAACCATTTTTCTAGGCATTGATCATGTCATGTTCTCAGCTGAGACAAAAACTTGTCTCAGCAGTTGTGTTGAGACCAACACTTGTATCAGCGGTTGTGCTGAGACTAACTCCTGTCTCAGCGGTTTTGTTGAGACCAACATTTACCTCAGTGCTTTTGCATTGAGATTCTAAGCTGTCTCAGCTGTCTCAAAGCTTTTGCCTTAGGCAAAATCTTCTTGCTTCTCTAGTGTTGAGAGCATTGTGTGTGTCTTCATTACTCAACGCTTTTTGCTTTATCCCAATATCTGAACTGAGTTCGACTAACTGAACTGAGTTCGACAAATGGCGAGCTCAGCTCGACGGACTCTAAAAACAGTTCGACGAATTTTCTAAACTGAGCTCGACAAACTCAGAGTCTCAAACTCTGAACTTAGCTCGGCAAATTGTGAGCTCAGCTCAACGAACTTTGAACTTAGTTTGATGAATTCCTGAACTGAGTCGTACGAACTCAGAATCTTTAACTCTGAATTTAGTTTGACGAATGGTGAGCTCAGCTCGACGAACTCTAAATTGAGTTTGACGAATTTCTGAACTGATTTCTACTCGTAGCCTTTTATACTATGGTGTTGTGTGTGCCTTCATCACTCAATGTCTGTGGACTTAGACAGATTTCTGTCAGGCCACAACATAGCTAAGAGTTTACATGACTTGGCCACTTAGGCTACTTACCGCCTTTCCAGCATCTTCACTTTGTGACCACCTGTCACATCACTTATACAACCTGTCTAGACTTGTTATATGGAACATCATGCACATGATGAGCTTAAAAAACATCAAATACAACTATGCACTTAGTGTTGATGGAGATGCCCCTTCAAATCCAATTTGAGGAACATTATTGGCAATGGACCCAACAATCTCCCCCTATTTGAAAAAGGTAGAACACACAGCAATACTAAGAGGCATTACCATAATAGGCAGAATAAATTCATGCAGATGTTGATTAGATATTACTGCATACCTGCTAGCTTCAAGTATTAATAAAATGTGCTCAACTAAATTGTATTGACTTAAAACGTTAGGTCAATGCATCCTCATACTACTTGAGTAATTGCTCAAGTAATATGAACTCTCCTTTATATCACTTAATATATAAATGGAGCACCACTAGAAGTATTGACTCAACATGATATGATCATGTCAAGTATAGCTTATATATCTCCCCCTTATGTATTTTCACACATCTCCCCCTTTTGTCTTCTTCAATAAGTATGTCTATTGAGGGAGGAGAAAGGATCATTGGATAAATTATCTCTTGATCCTAGTCAGAGTCCTATGTTGATAACACTAAGGAAATCATCCTAATGATCAGTCTACTTGTTTAGGAGTCATACCTTCTGTTTTGATACATTGATATAACACAACACTACAGCATTAGAGCTTGCTGCCCACATAGTTCCACTTGCTGATGTTGTATCTACAGAATCAGCATCCACCTGTGGTGATATCATTGATACACCACATCACTGCAACCCCTTGACACTTGAGTGAACCATGGATCCACTTGAGCTGGTTGGTAGCTATCTCTCTTCTCATGATCTCCCCCTTAGTCTGTGCATTGTCCTTAAGACAAACGGATCAGTAGTTATGACAGCTGATCTACTGCAACAGCTGTCTGCTCCCCCTCAACTGAGGCATCCTTTGTCAGATTCCTAGTAGACATTCTAGTCTATGTCAGTCTGGATACCACTTGATGGTCTTTATAGTCTTGATGCCACATCAAGGACTTATCCACATGCAAGAAAAGTAAATCCTACAACACAAACTGGAGTTTGGAGATGCTGAAGCTATCCTAAGTTCCACATACCCAACTCTACCAAGAGGGTGTAGAACTTGACTTCATCTAGTGGCCTGATAATCATGACAGCCACTTGTCAGTCAGGGCAAACTTAGGATTGAGTTCTTCCTTATGCTTCCAAACTTATTGATACTTAATCTACATATGCATAGTCCTGCTATAACAGTCAGGATTCCTATCAACTTAGATTACACTAGTAGAATATCAATATTAAAGAAATTCTACTTATCTGGAGGTTATGGTTTTGATGCCATAGAATTTCTGTTTGACAATCTTGAGTTCAAAGAAATATTCAGATTTTTTCGAGCTCCGTTCGACGAATTCTTCTGATTTCGTCGAGCTCAGTTCGACGAATGAAGGTTTTTTTCGTCGAGCTCAACCCATGTTGATGCTTAGCGACTCCTTTGCACCGTGCATAATCTCTTTTTACTGAGCCAGATCTTCTCCCCTTCTTTAGCATCAGACTTTCCTTTGGCTTCAGCTTTTTGATTAGCAGTATAAGAGTGTTCAGCCCACTGAGTACCACACTTGATCAACGCTTGATAAATACCTTCTTGGTTTCTGAATAGACAGGGAGGAGCAGGTCTATTTTGATTCTTTTCTCCCCCTAGCTGATTGTAACTAATACTAATGGTACAACTACCGTCTTTCACTTCTTATGAGGTTGAATTTTCTCCTATAGATGTTGTACTTTGATACCATTTGAGCCTTGAATGATCTTTTCATGAATCATCCATAAACCCATCCATAAACCCCACTAACTAGGGCATACCTTACTGCAGGTTCAGATGATATTGAATTCTAAGAATACATTTCTCTTCAAGTTTCCTCTGAAGAGTCTAACATCTAATGATACCACTTAAGAAACTTTTCAGCTGAGCATTATGTGCCCCTTCCTTGCTGCTCTCAGAAGAGCTACCTGTGTTTTCCTTACAGATGAGTACAGCCTACTTGTCCTTTCCAGATTTGCTGGTGTGGAAGCAAGAATTTATCTAACCAGACATTCATGCAGGCTGGATCCAGCTGGCCTTCATCCTTGAGTGTGCACTTGCCCTTCTTGAGGATTTCACTCAACAATCTCTTCCTCTTGGGAAGTAAGAGGAATAACCTAGATGGTCAATATCCATCACCAACTGTTGATTTTAGGTCTTTCGCTTACTGGAGTATGAATCCTAAGATAACTTTCTTGTTCCAGTCCAAGTTCTGGAACATCTTCTGTCCATGTGCCACATGGGGGATGGGTACTTAGACTAACCTGTAAAATAGAATTACCTTACCTAGGACCCCCAATAGATATTGGGTCCTAAGTTCTGATTAGTCTGAAATCTTACTTGCCAACCTGCAACATTTCTGACAAGTAGGCTAACTCTTGATATAGATATAGAAGGATTGTACCAGCAACCTAGGGCAAAATACCTCACCTTGCCATAACACCACACTCATGGATATTATATCTTCTTTTCTGAGCAGGCCTTGCAGTGTGATTAACTGCTGACTGATCAGAAGGAAGAGGAGCAGCAACTTTCTTCAGGTTCCTTTCAGCAAGGATCTGACTGAAGGCTATTCTTCCAGCAGGCTTTCTTCGCTTACCCTGAATGGTATTTACAGTTGTCTTCTTTGCAGAAGACAAGCTATTTATATCATCAAAATACTCCAAGTTAAGCTTACTGGTAGACTGACCCTTGTTCTGAGTCCTTGCTGGATGGGCTTGATTGAAAGCCACTGCCTTATCCTTGTGAGTTGGGGCTGATGATGGCGCGGCCCCTCCTCCACCATTTGAAGACGATGTTGACGATGCTGCTGATGATCCGGTTGATAAGGCCATACGACTCAAGGACGTGAGGCGGCACGATGATGCTAACGGAAGGCTACGCTACAACCTCCGCCCGCGACGTGCTACCGCCACGGCAACGCATTACCTTTATTTATTTCCTTTTCGTGCACTCTATTTTATATTTGGAATATAAAATTATCCTATGCTTATGTGATAATTTTATATTCATTGCATGTGTTGTTATTTTTTTCATTTTGAACTATTTTTAGTATTGGTGTGCAATTAGCCATTCGGATGGATGAGATTAAATCTCCATCATGAATGACTAAGGCTTGTTTGTAACTCCTATTTAAAGGAGGCTATTATGAAGAGTTAAAGTATTGGAAAAAGAAACCCTAAATCCCCCTTGAGGAATTTCGGCCACCATGGAGAGAATCCTATAGCCGCCCCCCTGGTGTGAAGCCAAACCATGCCTCCTCCATCCCCGTTCGGTGCGACTCTGGTGTGGCTTCTATCGGTGCGACTCCGTGGAAGAAGGAAGCAACCCCATTCGTTGTGAATCCGGTGGATCTGTGGAGAGAGTGATTCTCCCACATTTATCTTGTGTGAAACGCTTTCCGGTTGGGTAATCTCTTTTATCTTCCTTGTGTGATTCTTCTCCTTAGTTGTGGTGGATTTTTCGCAAATCGTTTTCTCCGGATCTTTAAATTAATCGCTGCAAGTTTTGAAACGAAATCGCCGTTGCAAGGCTTTTTATTTCCGGATCGGGTGGATCCAATTTTCCTGAGCGGATCTTGGCCTATAGCCTTGGTCTTGCTCTCAAAAAGGAGTGGCAACCTTTGTGTTTTCTTTGGGGAATATTCCGACTCAAATTTTCGATCGTTGTTTTCGAGTCTACCATTCCTCCCTTGTTGTTTGTGCTGCGTTTTATGACGAGCAACTATTGTGGGCGATAGGTGTTGTGTAGGTGCGGTAGATCTACGACGTGTAGAGCGGAGATAGAGCGTTAGATCCGTGGAGATCTCCGATCCGACATCCCTACATCAATTTGGTATCAGAGGGAGGTTGTTTCAACTTTCACGTTGCAAACATCCTCTTTGCGTTCCTTGTTGGAGATCGGATCGTTAGAAAATCAAAAAAATCAAAAAAAATTATTTTCTGTGGTCTGCCAATAGCGGGCTGAAATCATTATTTTTCAGCAAAATTTCAAAAACAAAATTTTTTAACGATATACGTATTATTCACATTGAGAATATATAAAAATATCTTATTTTCAATATAGCGACCTGATATCTGAGAACGTCGTTGCACGTATGTCCTTGGTCACGGAACTGCACCCGACTCCATATCAGGTCGCTTGGATCAACAAGCACTCTGTACCCGTTACCAAACGATGCCTGGTCCCACTCTCATTCAAATCCTACATTGATGAGGTGTGGTGTGATGTCCTTCTGATGGACGCTTGTCATGTGTTGTTAGGCCGCCCTTGGCTATACGACCGTGATGTTACACATTTTGGTAGAGCCAATACTTATGAATTCAAATTCAATGGCAAAACCATCACTTTGAGGCCGACCATCCCAAAGGAGTTCGTAGTCTTGGCTAAGGACACCACTATTCCGGTAGAACGGAAAACGTTGAATCTAGTTGGTAGGAAAGAGTTTGAGAGGGATCTGTTCTTTGATGGAATCATGTATGCGCTAGTCCTCTTAAGTGCGAAGCCCGATTCTAGCATTTTGGATGAGTTACCTAGTGAGTTACGGGTACTGTTGGAGGAGTATAGGGACGTGTACCCGGATGAGTTGCCGCCCACGTTACCCCCACTTAGGAATATCCAGCATGCGATAGATGTCATCCTGGGGTCTTCCTTGCCAAATCAGCCCCATTACCGACTCCACCCCGCAGCTCACCTGGAGTTGCAGTCTCAGATAGAGGGCTTGCTAACGAAAAGTTTTATTAGGACTAGTATGAGTCCATGTGTTGTACCAGCCCTACTTGCCCCCAAGAAGGATGGTACATGGAGGATGTGCGTTGATAGTCGGGCTATCAACAAAATCACCATCAAGTATAGGTTCCCCATTCCCCGCCTAGATGATTTGTTGGATGTCTTGTCTGGAGCCACGGTATTCTCCAAATTAGATCTTCGGAGTGGCTTTCACCAGATTAGGATACGAGAGGGCGATGAGTGGATGACGGCGTTTAAGTCGAAGGATGGTCTATACGAATGGCTTGTGATGCCCTTTGGGTTGTCCAATGCCCCTAGTACCTTCTCCCGGATGATGACACATGTCTTTCAGCCATTCATGGGAAAGTTCGTTGTCGTCTACTTTGACGATATTCTGATTTATAGCACCTCTACTACCGAGCACATCTCCCACATGAGAGTGATCCTTTCCACCCTGCGGAAGGAGACGTTATTTCTCAACCTTAAGAAATGCACTTTCTATGTCTCGGAGGTAGAGTTCTTAGGCTATATAGTTGGCTCCGAGGGTATCTGAGTCGATCCGGGCAAGGTTCAGGTAATTAAGGACTGGCCCGTGCCAACCACCCTACGTGAGGTGCGTAGTTTTCATGGGTTAGCCACATTTTATCGTCGTTTCATACGGGACTTCAGTAGTATTATGGCGCCTATCACGGACTGTATGAAGAAGGGAGAGTTTACATGGACGAAGTCCGCCACCCCATGCTTTTGAATGAATCAAGGAGCTTATGACTGAGGCACCTGTCTTACATCTACCAGACTTTGCTAAAGTCTTTGAGCTCACATGCGATGCGTCTGGGGTAGGGATTGGAGGTGTCATGAGCCAGGAGGGCCATCCCGTTAGTTATTTTAGCGAGAAGTTGTCCGGCCCTAAGCTGAACTACTCAAATTACGATAGGGAATTTTATGCTGTAGTCTGATGTCTACACCATTGGAGGCACTATCTCCTCTCCAAGGAGTTTGTGATCCTCTCCGATCATGAGGCTTTACGTTTCATCAACGGCCAGCATAAGATCAGCCCACGTCACGCTAAGTGGGTCGCTTTCTTACAAGGTTACACGTTTAATCTCAAGCACCTTAAGGGAGCTGATAACCGAGTCGCGGACGCCCTTAGTCGTCTTACTCTTTTACTCACTTCTATGGAAGTACATGTTGTAGGGTTTGAGCGGATTAAGGATGATTACGCCACTTGTCCTGACTTCCAGGACTTCTATCTTTCTGCCCAGGATAGCTCCCCCACGACGATATCTGCCTACGTCATCAAAGACGATTACATGTTTAGGAACGGGAAACTATGTATTCCACAGTCATCGTTACGCCTACATATCATATGGGAGTTGCATAACGGAGGGTTGAGTGGCCACTTCGGTAGAGATAAGACCATTACGTTAGTCGAGGACAAATTCTATTGTACAAAACTTAAGGTTATGGTGGGACAGGTAGTGAGTAGCTGCCGCACGTGCCAGGTGTTTAAGGGTAGTAAAACCAACGTAGGATTATATACAGCCTTGCCTATTCCCTCCATGCCTTTGGTAGACGTTAGTATGGATTTTGTATTAGGCCTCCCAGTTACCCTACGCCGTCACGACTCAATTTTTGTAGTTGTGGATAGGTTTTCAAAGATGGCTTATTTCATCACGTGCAATAGGACGAATGAGGTGTCTCACATCGCTAAACTTTATTTTAAAGAAGTCGTTAGTCACCGTGGAGTGCCAAAGACCATAGTATCGGATAGGGACGTAAAATTCACTAGTTATTTTTGGAAGACTCTTTGGATATTAATGGGAACGAAATTATTGTTTTCCTCTGCCTATCATCCCCAAACTGATGGGCAGACGGAAGTGGTTAATCGGAGCTTAGGAAATTTGTTACGATGCCTTGTGTACAACCCCATATTCGCTGAGCCAGACCAGGAGGCACAAACGGTCAGACAGGCTAGCCGGAAAGGTTCTCGCCCAGGTAGGCGGGAGCGCTTGCGCTAAGCGATAAGCTCCCGCCACATATGAGCTCTCGCCGCAAGGCGCCCCGTATTCGTCGAGCCCAGATCGGCGAGCGCAGCCAAATCGTCGAACGAATATCAACGCGCAAACGCTTGTGCCAGCCCCAGATCGTCTTAAATAAACTCTCGCCTATAGGTAGGCGAGACCGCTTCCGCCAGGCTCTGACAGAAGGCTCTCGGCTCAGGGCTCTCGCCGATTGGGGACCAGGGCCCTGGGTGGAATGACAAAATTGCCCCCAGGAGAAATTACCCCAGTACCCTCAGGAAAACAGCGGGTTTTGGCTATTGGCAGACCAACTAGGGGCTTTTCAGTAAATTCAGGACAACAAAATACTATAAATAGACCCATAAGGGCTCCTTAGAAAGCAAGCTATCATTGTCTCCCAAATTTCAGTGCTTTCCGGGGAGCTCCTAGCCCGGCTTTGGCTTTGGAGGGGAAGCTCTCAGAGATCTTCCGGGTGTGAGCTGGGACCTCCCCGCTGAGGCTATTGGGTCAGTCTTAGGTCCTTTGAATCCAGTTAAGGGTTGAGACTTGAGAGAAGTAGGTTTTGGTTGCACCCCTTTTTCTTCGAACTTCAGTTGAGGTCATATTTGGCTTCAACAGTTCTGGTGCGGTGAGCGTGGAAGGCAGCCGATTCAAGAAAGCCTCGAGTTTTGTCCCATGGCTGGAGGTGAAGGTGAAGTGTCAGGTTTTGGAGGATCCCCCACCCGGGGAGAGGAAGCAATGAAGAGGATGCTGGATGAGTTTAGGCGAGAGGTCTTGCAAACAATCAGTTTAGCCTTCTCGGCGAGAGGCGAGTGGGCCACCCCTCAGGTCCCAATAGAAGAGGTCCCGCTCTTAGGCGAGAATGCCCCAGGGCAGCGCCCGGAAAGGAGGTCCCGGGCGAGGCTGGCGAGAGAGATGTGGCGGTGCGGGAACTATTCCCAGGCCAGAGCCAACGCCCGGGCAAGGAGGCGCTGACGGATCTGGGCGAGAAGGAAGCGGCAGTGCGGGAGCTCTTCCCGGGGCACGGTCTCGCGGATCGGGCCAGTTAGCCGAGGCCGCGGGAGGTGCCCTCTCGCCAGGCAGGAGGCGAGAGCCCCTTTAGCGAGCTCATCATCTCGGCTCCGGTACCGGAGGGTTTCCAGGAGCCCGACATGTCCTACTACTCGGGGAAGGATGACCCGGTACAGCACGTACAATGGTTTGAGGACGTTGTGTCAATAAGGCAGATGACGGACGCCTTCAAGTGCCGGCTGTTTGCCATCACGTTGAAAGAGAAGGCTCGGGACTGGTTCCACCAGTTGCCAGCAAGGTCAATCTACTTTTTTGAAGATCTGCGGAGAAGTTTCCTGTTGAGGTTCTCAACCTCAAAGAAGCGGAAGAAGGAAGCGGAGTGTCTGTTTGCGGTGAGGCAGAGGCCGGATGAGACGCTGGGTCACTATGTCGATCGGTTTCAGGAGGAGATCCTCTTGGTCCAGGAGGTTCCAGGGTACGCGCTGATGCTGGCCTTCACCCTGGGGCTGAGACCGGGATTTTTTAGCATGGAGTTGAAGAGGGTGCCACCCCTCTCCTTTGAGGAGCTCATGGAGAGGGCGGCAAAGGAGATTTACTTCGAGAGAGCAAACCAAGCATTCACCAGGAAGTTGGCCAAGCTAGCAGAGGATGACGGGAAGGAACCAGCAGCGGGAAGACAGAAGGAGCCGAGGGAACAGAGGGAGAAAAGGGAAGAAAGGAGAAGGGAAGAGCCCCGAAGGTTTGGGTAGCAGCAGGGTTGGGGGGCCCGGGAGCCGAACAACCGGTTAGGTTTGAGGCCCCAGGAGGGTCGCCCCCAGGGCCCAGGAGAAGGCTATCAGGGGAGAGATAACCTGCGGGAGCCCCGGAGGTTCGATCGACCGGCATGGAGGCAGGAGCCGAGGGTTCGTCCCCCACCACCGCAAGAGGCCATGGAAGTAGGAAGGGGGAGAGGATCAGCTAGAGGAGCTCGAGGAGGAGGTAGAAGAGGAAGGGGAGACAGCAGAAGGGGCAGGGAGGCGTTGCTCTTTTGTGACTTCCACCAGGAGGAAGGTCACGCGACGGCCACCTGTCCGGAATTCTTAGAGTTAAGAGAAGCGAGAGGAGCAGGGAGGCAAGATCCACCGGTGAGGATAGTGGAGGTGCAGCAAGGCGAGGCGGAAGATAGGTGTGAAGATCGGGTGGATCTAGGGACCCGGGGGGGAATCGGGGTGATTCACGGAGGAGTGGGGATTGAGGCAACCCGCAAGGGGAGCCTGCAAACCATGTACCAAAGGGGGGTGGCCTCCACCTCCCAGGTTCCCCCACCAGAAGAAAAGATTACTTTCTCATCGGCGGACATGCCAGACTATGAGGATCCTTTTTGTGACGCCCTGGTGATCCAGACGGCGGTGGAAAATTATACGGTCTCGAGGATACTAGTGGATAACGGGAGCTCGGTAAATGTCATCTTCAAGAAGGCCTTTGACGAGATGAGGGTTGACGGGAAGAGGGTCTTGGCGTCGGATGGACCTCTGTTCGGATTCTCCGGAGAGAGGAAAGAGGTAGAAGGAGGAGTAGGGTTACACGTAAGGTTGGGGGGCGTGTCGCGGAACTGTAGGTTCGTGATCGTGGACGCCCCGAGCAGCTATAATGCCATCTTCGGGCTCCCTCTCATCAGCGCCTTTCGCTGCGTCCCCTCCTCGTTCCATCAGTGCCTCAAGTTCAACAATGGGGGGGGGGGGGGGTGCAGGTCAGGGTAAGAGGGGACCCGAAGGTGGCAAGGCAATGTTACGTTACAGCAGTCAACACCATTTCGTGGATGGCGGAGGCAGAAGAGTTGGAGATAGAGATGGCGGCCCTAGAGGAGGTTGTTGAGGAATAGGAGATGGTCCTAGAGGAGGAAAGAGGGATAGCTGGGGAGGAAATCGGATAAGAGGAGACTGAGAAGCTGCAAGGAGATGTGCAGGTGGTCCGCGGGGACGGGGAGCAGGAGAGCTCGGAAGGGGTGTTAGAAGTAGAAGCGCAAGCAGCAGAAGAAGTCGAGGGAGAGGCCCCGAGGGGCGTAGGAGTCGAGCAGCAGCAGGAGGGACAGGTAGAAGCGATGGAGATTGAGGAGGAGGGGGAAAGAGGAGAGCTGGAGCTGGAGGAAGAGGCAAGGACCGGTTTGGAGCAGTCGCGGCTGGAGCCGGCCGAAGAAGTGGTGGAGATGGAGGTCTTCACCAGCGCAGGGAAAGTACAAAGGGTGCGGCTCAGCGGGGGCTTGAGTCTCGAGGCCCGGGAGCAGGTGCGGGCTTGCATTCAAAGCAACGTCGACATCTTCGCTTGGAGCGCGGCGGACATGTCGGGCATCGACGCCGACGTAGCCTGCCACCGCCTGAACTTGGACCCCCGCACTCGCCCCATCTGTCAAAAGATGAGAGCCATCTCCACCAAGCTGGAGGAGCCCATTCGCGAGGAGGTCAAGAAGCTCCTGGAGGCGGGCTTCATCTCAGAGATCCAGTATCCAGGCTGGATCTCCAATGTGGTAATGGTAAAGAAGGGAGGTGGTAAATGGAGGATGTGTATTGACTTTTCTTTGTTGAATAAATCATGCCCTAAGGATTGCTACCCCCTTCCTCGGATCGACGCGCTGGTTGATTCAGCCGTCGGTTTTTCTGTCATGAGCTTTTTAGATGCTTTTTCAGGTTATCACCAGATCCGGATGCACCCTCCTGACACCAAGGATGTTTCCTTCATCACGATGGAGGGATGCTTCAGTTACAAGATGATGCCCTTTGGGTTAAAGAACGCAGGGGCTACCTATCAGCGCATGATGGATAGAGTCTTCCGGGATCAGAGGGGGAGAAACTTGGAGGTCTACATCGACGACCTAATGATCAAAAGCAAGTGCATGGTTTCGTACCTGCAAGATCTGGAGGAAACATTCGCCACCCTGAGAAGGTTCAAAATGAGGCTGAATCCCTTGAAGTGTATCTTCGGGGCCAGCCGCGGGAAGTTCCTCGGGCATCTCCTGACTCCGGCGGGGGTGGAGCCCAACCCGGACAAGGTCAAGGCCATCCTGGATTTGGAGTCACCTCGCGACACCAAGGAGGTCCAGCGCTTGACAGACAAGCTGGCTGGGCTAAGCATGTTCCTCTCCAGGGCAGGAGACAAGTGTTCTTCATTCTTTAAGGTGTTGCGGGGGAATCAAAGGTTCGAATGGACAGCCGAGTGCGAAGAGGCCTTCCAAGGGCTGAAAAGACAGCTCTCTCAGGCTCCTCTCCTTCAGAACCCAAAGGAAGGAGAGGACCTGACCTTGTACCTCGGAGTAGGAGCGGAGGCGGTGAGCTCCGTCCTAGTGAGGGAAGAAGGAAAGAAGCAACTGCCCATCTACTACGTTAGCCGGATATTGAGGAAAGCAGAGCTTCGCTACCCCATCCTGGAAAAGCTCGCTTACGCCTTGATCATCTCAGCAAGGAAACTCCGGCCGTACCTTCAAGCGCATTCGATTAGGGTGGTCACTGACCACCCTCTTCGCAAGATCTTCGAAGGAGTGGAGCACTCGGGGAGACTGGCTAAATGGTCCATTGAGCTAAGCGAGTTTGACATCACCTTTGTCCCAAGGCTCTCCATTAAGGCACAGGCAGTGGCTGACTTCCTAGCAGACTACATCGTTGAAGTCGAGGGGGAAGAGCAGCAACCTCGAGAAGCATGGAAGTTGATGGTCTATGGGGCCTCAGGAAGGCACTCCCTAGGGGCAGGGGTGGTATTGACAAGTCCCCAGGGGGTAACCATTGAGTAAGTAGTCATTCTTCATTTCCCCGTGACCAACAATCAAGCGGAATATGAGGCCGTGATCGCCGGCCTCCGCTTGGCAAAGGAGCTGGAGATTCAGGACGTGGGAGTTTTCACTGATTCAAAGGTAGTAGCATCGCAGATCCGGGGAGAATTTGAAGCTCGGGAGCCAACCCTCATCAAATATCTCTCCAAGGTAAGGGCGATCATCGGAGGATTCCGGTCATTCTCAATTCAACATGTTCCCAGGGAAGAAAGTGTAGCCGCCGATCGACTAGCCAAGTTCGGACCTCAGGGGGGAGGGACCTTGACGGAGCTATTCCGACCGGCTATTGAGGAAGGAGAGTTGATGCTGGTGGATCGGAAACCCTCGTGGGTGGATCCCTTTGTGACCTTCCTGACCACCGGTGAACTGCCTGAGGGGACCAAGGTCGGGAGAAGCTTCAAGCACAAAGCGGCTCACTACTTGGTGATGGAGGGGGTTCTGCATCGTAAGTTGTTGTCAGGACTCCTAGCTAGATGTGTGACTGAAGAAGAGATTCCGAAGATATTAAGGGAGGTGCACTCGGGCGAGTGCGACAGTCACTCTGGAGGAAGGACGCTGGAGGCAAGGGTGGTCAGACAGTGGTACTTCTGGCCCACCCTAAGGAAGGATGTCCTGGAGTTTGCGAGGAGGTGTCAAAAATGTCAGCTCTACGCCCCCTTCAGCTCTTGGCAGCTCAGAGGCTCCGGAGTATCACGGCACCGTGGCCATTCGCTATCTGGGGAATGGACTTAGTTGGGCCCTTTCCTCCGGCTAGTGGGCAGAGGAGGTTCCTCTTGCTCATGGTCGATTATTTCTAGAAGTGGCTAGAGGTTAAAGCCCTAGCCAAGGTCACCTCGCAGGTCATAAGGAATTTCGTCTGGGGGGAAATCATTTGTAGACATGGGTTGCCCCAAGCAATAGTGACCGATAACGGCCCCAATTTTGCCAGCGAGGAGTTCATCATCTTCTGCGCTCAACTCGGGATAGATCTCCGGTTTGCCTCCGTCCATCACCCTCGGAGTAATGGCCAAGTGGAAGCAGCAAACAAAATCATTGTAAACCTGCTAAAGAAAAAGGTGGAGAACTTAAAGGGGAATTGGGTGGAGCAACTCCCGTCGGTCCTGTGGGCACTACGAATGACCCCGAACACGGCCACCGGTGAGACCCCCTTCAAGCTCTCTCATGGGTGTGAAGCCGTCCTACCAGTGGAGTTCGAAGTCCGGTCCCCACGAGTCACAGCCGCGGGCGAAGGAGACGAGGCTTGGAGGGTGGAGAATGAGGAGGGGCAGCGCCTCTCGATAATATGGTGGAGGAACTGCGAGACGTGGCGGCTATCAGGCAAGAAGAGATCAAGCGACGGATGGCCAAGCATTTTGATAAGCACATCAGGGTCAAACAGTTTGCTAAGGGGGATCTGGTGCTGAGAAAGGTCGACGCAGCAGGAAGGTCGGCTCCCGTGGGCAAGCTCCACCCGAACTGGGAAGGTCCATACATAGTGAAGGAAGTCCTCGGATCGGGAGGATACTACCTCCAGGACGTGGAAGGGAGGGCCCTAAGCCACACCTGGAGCGGTGATGGCCTAAAACGCTTCTACCCGTGAAGGGGGAAGGATGTAACCATGTATCTCAAAAATAAACTTATATATCGATTGATTTTCTCTTGACCATTGTCAAATTTTTTATAACATAACGTAATCGTGTGTTTGGTGATACCCCGAGCTCGGCTCGGCCCCAGGTAGACCCGCTGCGCAGGTTCTCATCTAGCTGGCAGGCCCGAAGGCTCGCCTGTGGGGGATAGGTTTGGTTGGTTTGAAATCTTCAACGGCACCCCGAGCTCGGCTCGGCCCCAGGTAGACCCGCTGCGCAGGCTCTCATCTAGCTGGCAGGTCCGTAGGCTCGCCTGTGGGGGATAGGTTTGGTTTGAGATCTTCATCGGCACCCAGAGCTCGGCTCGGCCCCAGGTAGACCCGCTGCGCAGGCTCTCATCTAGCTGGCAGGTCCGTAGGCTCGCCTGTGGGGGATAGGTTTGGTTTGAGATCTTCATCGGCACCCCGAGCTCGGCTCGGCCCCAGGTAGACCCGCTGCGCAGGCTCTCATCTAGCTGGCAGGTCTGTAGGCTTGCCTGTGGGGGATAGGTTTGGTTTGAGATCTTCATCGGCACCCCGAGCTCGGCTCGGCCCCAGGTAGACCCGCTGCGCAGGCTCTCATCTAGCTGGCAGGACCGTAGGCTCGCCTGTGGGGGATAGGTTTGGTTTGAGATCTTCATCGGCACCCCGAGCTCGGCTCGGCCCCAGGTAGACCCGCTGCGCAGGCTCTCATCTAGCTGGCAGGTCCGTAGGCTCGCCTGTGTGGGATAGGATTGGTTTGAGATCTTCATCGGCACCCCGAGCTCGGCTCAGCCCCAGGTAGACCCGCTGCGCAGGCTCTCATCTAGCTGGCAGGTCCGTAGGCTCGCCTGTGGGGGATAGGTTTGGTTTGAGATCTTCATCGGCACCCCGAGCTCGGCTCGGCCCCAGGTAGACCCGCTGCGCAGGCTCTCATCTAGCTGGCAGGTCCGTAGGCTCGCCTGTGGGGGATAGGTTTTGTTTGAGATCTTCATAGGCAGCCCGAGCTCGGCTCGGCCCCAGGTAGACCCGCTGTGCAGGCTCTCATCTAGCTGGCAGGTCCGTAGGCTCGCCTGTGGGGGATAGGTTTTGGTTGTCGAATCATCATCGACACCCCGAGCATGGCTCGGCCCCAGGTAGACCCGCTGCGCAGGCTCTCATCTAGCTGGCAGGTCCGAAGGCTCGCCTGTGGGGGATAGCTTTGGTTGGTTTGAAATCTTCAACGACACCCCGAGCTCGGCTCGGCCCCAGGTAGACCCGCTGCGCAGGCTCTCATCTAGCAGGCAGGTCCGAAGGCTCGCCTGTGGGGGATAGGTTTGGTTTGTTTGAGATCTTCATCGGCACCCCGAGCTCGGCTCGGCCCCAGGTAGACCCGCTGCGCAGGCTCTCATCTAGCTGGCAGGTCCGAAGGCTCGCCTGTGGGGGATAGGTTTGGTTGGTTTGAGATCTTCATCGGCACCCCGAGCTCGGCTCGGACCCAGGTAGACCCGCTGCACAGGCTCTCATCTAGCTGGCAGGTCCGAAGGCTCGCCTGTGGGGGATAGGTTTGGTTGGTTTGAAATCTTCAACGGCACCCCGAGCTCGGCTAGGCCCCAGGTAGACCCGCTGCACAGGCTCTCATCTAGCTGGCAGGTCCGAAGGCTCGCCTGTGGGGGATAGGTTTGGTTGGTTTGAGATCTTCATCGGCACCCCGAGCTCGGCTCGGCCCCAGGTAGACCCGCTGCGCAGGCTCTCATCTAGCTGGCAGGTCCGAAGGCTCGCCTGTGGGGGATAGGTTTGGTTGGTTTGAAATCTTCAACGGCACCCCGAGCTCGGCTCGGCCCCAGGAAGACCCGCTGCGCAGGCTCTCATCTAGCTGGCAGGTCCGAAGGCTCGCCTGTGGGGGATAGGTTTGGTTGGTTTGAAATCTTCGACGGCACCCCGAGCTCGGCTCGGCCCCAGGTAGACCCGCTGCGCAGGCTCTCATCTAGCTGGCAGGTCCGAAGGCTCGCCTGTGGGGGATAGGTTTGGTTGGTTTGAAATCTTCAATGGCACCCCGAGCTCGGCTCGGCCCCAGGTATACCCGCTGCGCAGGCTCTCATCTAGCTGGCAGGTCCGAAGGCTCGCTTGTGGGGGATAGGTTTGGTTGGTTTGAGATCTTCATCGGCACCCCGAGCTCGGCTCGGCCTAAGGTAGACCCGCTGCGCAGGCTCTCATCTAGCTGGCAGGTCCGAAGGCTCGCCTGTGGGGGATAGGTTTGGTTGTTTTGAAATCTTCAACGGCACCCCGAGCTCGGCTCGGCCCCACGTAGACCCGCTGCACAGGCTCTCATCTAGCTGGCAGGTCCGAAGGCTCGCCTGTGGGGGATAGGTTTGGTTGGTTTGAAATCTTCGACGGCACCCCGAGCTCGGCTCGGCCCCAGGTAGACCCGCTGCGCAGGCTCTCATCTAGCTGGCAGGTCCGAAGGCTCGCCTGTGGGGGATAGGTTTGGTTGGTTTGAGATCTTCATCGGCACCCCGAGCTCGGCTCGGCCCCAGGTAGACCTGCTGCGCAGGCACTCATCTAGCTGGCAGGTCCGGAGGCTCGCCTGTGGGGGATAGGTTTGGTTTGGTTGGCTTGGTTTGGACAAGGCAGGAGGCGCATTGGGAAGGCAAAGTGAAAAAGATAGGAAAGGTCTCGGCAGGGATAGATCTCGGCAGGGAAGTCCCCGCCAAAGAGATCTCGCAGTGAGGGCGCTTTCGCCAAGAAGACTCTTAATATTCTCAAACAAACGGGCGGGATAGTTAGGCGACGGGCCTAAAGGGATTCACGCAGGCTAAAGAGCACGGTTACGTCCCGAGGGTTCGCGAGCCACGCTTCCGTCTGGCAGTTTGCAGTAGGTTCCCGCCTAAGGAATCGTGCAGGATACCACTGATCCATCACTAGGGAAGGCTATCTTAAGACGACCAAGGGCCTCGGCGGAAGCACGCGCAGACAAAATCCGACCACAACAATTAAATCGGGCACATTCACAACAACAGAGCGAGATATTTACAATAAACATTTGCATTAAATATATTAAAAGAACAAACTGGTAACGTCTCGCGTTTTACATTAAGGCGGAAGGAAAAAGCAGAGGCGGAAAGGAAAAGAAGAGGGGGCCCCTCATGGAGACAAGCTATAACCCTCCGAGCTCCCGCTTGAGCTCCCACTGGAGCTCTCGCCGGAGCTCCCCCCGGAGGTCTCGCCACCCGCTGCAGGGGACTTCGGGACATCCGAGGGTGGGGTATCAGGGGCGCCCGGGGGCTTTGGAATGGGCTCGAAAAGCCATGGAACTAGCTGTTGAGCAGTGATGTCTTTGCCCCTCCCGTCCCAGCAGTTGATGTCTCGCAGCGTTTCCAGCGTCAACTTTACTGTAGCTTGCGCGTTCCCCTGGAGCAGCTTGTCGATATCATAAACCGAGTAATACCGGCTCTTCAACCTCTCGTCCAACGGAGGGGCCGCACTCGCCTCGAGACGCGCAATCTGCTCCCGCAGGAGAACGTTGTCATATCGGGCTTGGGATAGTTCCTCGCGAAGCGCGGCTTGGGCGAAATCCAGAGCAACGAAAGGTTAGCCTAAAAGAGGAGAGATAAAGTAGCGAGAGCAAACGCTGGAAAAGGTCTAGCTTACCCCTTCCGCCTGGCGTGAGGATAGCAGCTGCTGGGCCTCGACCAGCTCCTTGGCCAGAGTTGTCGCCTGAGCTACCGCATCGTCCCTAGCCTTGAACATGTCCTGGAAGTTACGGTCTATTGTGATACTCCGGCGAGCACACATGTGCGCAAGCTCCAGCACACGCATCAGGGCGCGAGTGGAGTCGTAGGCCAGCAGCCGGGTCGACATCCGGTCGTAGACGCTAGCATCCTCCCGGCTGTAGAGGCAGTAGCCTAAGGCGAAAGCCTCGCTGGTGACCTCGTCTCACTCTGCCCAGCTTGGCAAGAGGGACGAGATCGAGACCTTGTTGGAGTCAGGATCCCATTGCAGCAGTGGCTTGTTTTCCGCGTCCAAGCACCTCATGCCGAGACCAAAATTGCGATGAGGGATCTACGGCACCAGGGGCCTGAGGGATCTCGGCAGGGGTCTCTTGGTCGCCCCTGGTGGCCGCGATCTGGCTTATGGCCTACAAGACCTCCTCAAAGGAGCGGCCTGCAGGGAGAGGTTGGGTGGGCGGCACCACAACAGCCTTGCCCTTCTCGGTATTCGTTGTCTTGGGTATCTTGATTGACTGAGGCGCGGGGGCACCGGGCTTTCGCTTCATGGCACCGCTTGAAGGGGGAGGGCCCGACTCTTTTCGGCAGGCTTGCGCAGCGGCTTTCGCAAGAGCCAGCGGGTCCTTAGGAGGTTGACTCCCTCCGGTGCGAGCCTCGTCGAAATGCTGGCGTAGGGGGATCTCGCGCTCTCCTGCGAAAACAATAACAATAAGTTCCAACCTTGGAAAAGGCGAGGAAAAGACAGATAAATGCGAGACTCTACCTTCTCCTGGAAGTACAGGGGAGAGAGAATCGACGTCTCGCCGGAGGTAGAGGACGTCGAAGTCCTTGGTTCCGAAGAAATCAAGGAGGGCGCTCTCGCGCGAGCCCAAGGACGGAGGCTTGTAGGCGGCATCCTCGTACTGGATGGGGGCAAGGGGTACGTTCCCGAAGTCGCCAGAAACGTAGATGAACCTCTCGCCCCAGTGATGGTGCTTGTTGGCGAGACCGATTGTCTTGAGCAGTTGCCCGGAGAAGAACTGTCACATCCCGCATTTTCTCATTTATATAATGAATCAGAGCACGAGAAAACTACGAGCTGTGATGCCACGTCAAGCAGGGGATAACTGCTGACGCTCAGGCAACACTCTAATCCTTCAAATCATAAGTTAAAATGAATAGAAAACTGATTTTTAAATTAATTGGCCGTATCCCTCGGCTCAGTGGATCAGATAGTCCACGGTTTGAAAACTATTTTATACGTAGCGGAAAAATACTTCATTTATGCTAAACATCCTAAAAGAGCGCATAAGCGTCCTAAGAGGACAACTTACACTATGCAAGACCCTAGATTTCAATTTATAATATTTATAAAGAAAACCATCTTTTTACGCATTGGAAAATAGAGTTTGAGCTTTTATAAAACATGTTGATCATGCAATACATATAGTAGTTCTATTATAGGGTTTAAAGTAACTAGCAACCTAGCATAAAACATTCCCAGAAAGCAAGTGAAACTACCACAAAACAGGTAAACTAGCAGCTAAGTAAATACTTAATATCACAAAGGAAAATCACCAACGAGCGTCAACAACCTGACACGAACTCGCTGGTGAGCATGTATGTCTGTACTACTACAAGGCTAAAGAACTACCTCGACAAGCGAGGAAAACACTGCCAAAGCGCAGTCCACAGAGAAACTCCTGAAACTAGCCGCACAGCCGGCTACAGACCTGAACCTGAGGCATTCAAAAGAAGAACACCTCAGCAAGAAATAATGAAACAAGTGGCAAAGAAGCATCAGATAATAATTGAATAAAAGGAACAGAAAGAAAAAGGGTTACCAACACTGTAAGAGTAAATGCCGAAAAACTCAGCTAAAGAATCCAAAAGAGGACAAAATGCAGGTGTAATAATCAGTAAAGTGAGAGAAATGCAACAAGTACAGAAACGTACCAAACTCCGCTCAAGCCTGCAGAGACAGAAGGAAACCAATATGCATCAAATGAACAGTAAGAAGGAACTAACAGTCCTAAACTTGTAAATCATTAGCACTGGCACAAATCCCAAACCTGTGTCGGAGACTAAGAACAGTCACAACCGAACAACCAGGTCCAGGTGTCTCAAGAGTACTAAAGGGGCCGCCACAGGGTCCACACACATAGAGTTCCAACCTCTTACAGGAACCCAAAAATAATATCCAAAGGAGGGAATGGTGGTGGCCACGGCTCGATCTCCCCTGGTACCATACTCCTTCAGAAACCCAGCTACCACATGCTAAGGATCCACGATTCGGCGCCAAAACTAGCCGACAACACCACTTAGAAACTACCAAGTTCTACAACCAAAACCCGTCGAATATTCCCTCTACCCGCCGAACTATTTTCCCCTACCCGCCGAGTTATTTCCCCTTACCCGGCGAGTACAACTAAAATAAACCGATAACTTCCTAGTTTGGGCCGACTACAAGCCCAAAACTAGGAACATTCCAATATTACCTATTCTACGACAAGGAGGAAAGAATAATAAAACAAAAATGCAACTCATGGAGGCACGCAAGGGGGAAGAAATCCACTTGCCTCAAATCGACCTCGAAAACGTCACCCAAAATACTCCACCACGTAGATCCGTCCAAAAGGGGACACGCGGAGACGAGATCTACGAAAAAACGGACAACTGGGGTTAGGGCCGAAAAAAATCTAAGGCGAAATGGTCACCAAAACGGGAAAAACTTACCGCGATCTCGAAGCTCTCGCCGAGAGCTTTCCAACGCCGCGATCGGATCGAAATTCCGTCCACCGGATCGGCGGTGGCGGCCGCCGGAAGTTTCGCGAACGGAAGGGTTCCGCACTCGCAAAAATTCCGCACAGGAGGGGGGGCTGATCGGGGAAGAAGAAGAGCTTTAACTTATATAACTTATATATTATAATATAATATTAATAATAATATATTAATTATATATTAATTATAATAATAATAATATAAATAAAAAAAAACTTAAAAAGGGGGGAAATCCGATCGGTGAGAATATCATGTTATAATAATTATATATATTATTATATATATATATATTTTTATATAAAGAATTTATATAAAAAAAATAAAATAAAAAATATATGTAGTTTTAGATGAGAATCGGTGAGAATGAATCTCACCGATTCGGTGAGAATCGGTGAGATTCATTCTCACCGATTCTCATCTAAAACTACATATATTTTTTATTTTATTTTTTTTATATAAATTCTTTATATAAAAATATATATATATATAATAATATATATAATTATTATAACATGATATTCTTATATGGTTACGGAGGGTCAAACGCGCGCCGAAACGAACGAAATTCGCACCGTAGGCGAATGACGACGCTACGAATCCAACGGCGAAGTCGAAATCGAATTCCGACGCACCGTTATCGAGATAATAATTTCTAAAGTTAACGGCGTACGCGAAAACATACAAACTTCAATCGCGCGCCGAGGCTCCAAAAATGCTCGGAACGCGACGAAACTTGACGAGCAAGTCTAAAATTAGCCGATATAATTTCCTAATATAAAATTTTCCACTCCCGACGCAAATCCCAAAATCTGGCCGGTCAAACCTAACGAACGCAAAACGCGCTAACGACGAAGTCGGTAACAAAATCCGACGAACAAAACTCGGGCAAAAACTCCCGAAGCCAAAACACAAGCATTCCCCAAGAGGCTCCACCGAGTCACCAAACAGACTCCGGCTCGCTAGGGAATCTTGCTACCAGGCATCACCAAGCCACGCAGGGAACCTAAAGAGCTAAGAGCACGCTCTAACAACGTCACATGACCAAAACGCGCTAACATAACGCCCTGACGTCAAAGTACGTCAAATAAGAAATTAAATAAATCACTGAAAAATCGGGGGTGTTACAGTCACTCCCCCTAAAAGAAAGTTTCGTCCCGAAACTTTATGCATAAAACAATTCTACCAAAGAGGAAAAGAAAATAACCAAGGGTTATCGAATGCTTACCGAGCACATCTAGGAGAACAAATGAGGATGCGCCTCCCTCATAGCTGACTCCAACTCCCAAGTCGCGCTCTCCACGTCTTGGTTTTTCCACAGAATCTTTACCATCGGTATTGTCTTTTTCCGCAACACTCGATCTTGCACATCCAAAACACGGATAGGAACTTCCACGTAGGAAAGGTTAGGCTCCAACTGGGGCACTACATCCAGCACTTGTCTGTCACTTAGCACACACCTCCGCAGTTGGCTTACGTGAAAAACATTGTGCACGCCAGGAAAATTTGCGGGCAATTTCAACTTGTCGGCTGACACACCAATCCGCTCCACAATTTCAAATGGTCCCACATACCTTGGGTCCAACTTATGGTTCTTACCGAACCTCTTCACTCCAACCATCGGGGAAACCTTAAGGAAAACCATGTCCCCCACAGAAAATTCCAAAACAGACCTACGCCGATTGGCATTCTTCTCGTATCGCTCTTGAGCTATCCGAAGCTTCTCTCGAATAAGCTTTACAGAAACTTCCATTTCTTCTAAGGCATCTGGACCTAACATCGGCCTCTCACCAACCTCAGCCCAAAATAGAGGAGTTCTACATTGTCTTCCATATAGCGCTTCGAAAGGAGCCATTTGTAGACTCTCTTGATAACTGTTATTGTATGCGAACTCCATCAACCTCAAGCGTTCATCCCACGCTCCTCCGTGGTCTAATATATAACAACGGATCATATCTTCCACAATCTGATTAACACGCTCTGTTTGACCATTGGTCTGTGGATGATATGCGGTAGAATATCTCAAGTCAGTTCCCAATCCTTCTTGAAGGCTCTTCCAGAAACGAGACGTAAACCTGGAGTCTCGATCTGATACTATACTTACGGGTACTCCATGTAACCTGATAACTTCATTCAAATATAGCTCCGCTATCTTCTTCATCGAGTAACCAATCTGAAAGGGTACGAAGTGTGCACACTTTGTTAATCTATCAACAATCACCCAAACAGAGTCATGCCCTCGGGGAGATCTCGGCAAACCAGTAATGAAATCCATTGAGATACTCTCCCACTTCCAAGTTGGAATCTCTAAAGGCGCTAACTTTCCACCAGGCCTTCCATGATCAGCCTTAACTCTTTTGCACGTAAAACATTCCGACACAAATCTTGCAATGTCACCCTTCATCCCAATCCACCAGGCAATTTGTTTCAAGTCCTTATACATTTTTGTAGACCCTGGATGGTAGGCCACACTTGAACCGTGTGCCTCACTGCACAACTTATCTCGAATATCTCGAAAATTGGGGACGCAAAATCTACCGCGGTACTTTAGAGTACCCGCGTCATCGATCAAAAAGTCAGGCAGCTCCCCCTTCTCAGTTCTATTATGAAGGTGCAGTAGATCAGGATCGTCCTTTTGATGAAGCCTCGTAAGCGAAATCCATGAAGGCTCAGACATTTCCAAACTGCTTGGCGAGTCACCTCTACCAACTGAAATATCCATTAAAAGAAACTCTTCTACCAACAATTCAGTGGAGAGATTGAAAATTTTCCCTGTCTTCCTGCTTAAGGCGTCGGCTACCACGTTAGCCTTACCCGGATGGTATAAGATCTCCACTTCATAATCAGCCACATACTCTAACCATCTGCGCTGGCGCAAGTTCAACTCCTTTTGAGTGAAAACGTACTTCAAACTCTTATGATCTGTATAAATCTTGCACTGCGCGCCATACAACAAGTGTCTCCATAATTTCAATGCATAAATAACTGCTGCGAATTCTAAGTCATGCGTAGGGTAGTTCCTTTCATGAATCTTAAGCTGTCTTGACCCATACGCAATCACTTTTCCTTCTTGCATCAGCACACAACCAAGACCCACGTGGGAAGCGTCCACGTAAACGGCATAGTCTAATCCTTCCGTAGGCAATGTCAATATCGGAGCAGTGCACAGTCTATTCTTTAGCTCTTGGAACGCTTCTTCGCACTTATCGCTCCACACAAATGCTGCATTCTTCTGCGTCAGCTTAGTCAATGGCGCAGATAACGTAGAGAAACCTTCTACGAATCTTCTATAGTAGCCAGCCAACCCTAGGAAGCTTCTTATTTCTTTGGGTGTGGCAGGCCTCGTCCATTCCATAACTGCGGCTATCTTTTCTGGGTCGACAGAGATTCCGTTCTTGTTAACCACATGACCCAGGAAAGAAACCTGAGGCAACCAGAACTCGCATTTACTTAGCTTGGCGAACAACTTATGGTCCCTCAAGGCAGACAAAACTAGACGCAAATGTTGGTCATGCTCCTCAACATTGCGTGAATACACCAACACATCGTCTATAAATACGACCACAAACTTGTCCAGAAAGTCCTTGAAGACCCTGTTCATCATGTCCATGAAAGCAGAAGGTGCGTTGGTCAAACCAAACGACATCACCAAAAATTCAAAATGTCCATGTCGGGAACGGAAGGCAGTCCGCGGTATATCTGATTCACGGATCCTTAACTGGTGGTAGCCCGAATGAAGGTCAATCTTAGAGAACACGGCGCTGCCTCGCAGTTGATCAAACAAATCGTCTATCCTCGGCAACGGATACCTATTCTTGATCGTTACCTTATTTAGCTCTCTATAATCGATGCACAACCTCATCGATCCATCCTTTTTCTTGACGAACAAAACGGGAGCACCCCAAGGCGAAGAACTCGGCCTTATAAATCCATTCTCAAGCAACTCGTCTAACTGGATACGCAACTCCTCCAGTTCGCGTGAGGCCATCCGGTAAGGTGCCTTCGCAATAGGACGCGTACCCGGCTCCATATCTATAACAAACTCCACGTCTCGATCAGGCGGGAGACCAGGAAGATTAGCTGGAAAGACATCAGGATAATCACGAACCACCGGGATCTCCTCCAAACACGGCAAACTAACCTTGGTTTCTAAAACCGAAACCAAACAAGCAAAACATCCGGAATCTACAAGCTTCCGAGCACATACCGCCGATATAGTCGGAGAATCCTGGCGCGGATAACCGTAAACACTCCCGGGCTGACCGTTGTCCATCCTGAAGTCCAAGCGTTTACCCTTGCATTGGATCACAGCATCATATCTGGACAACCAGTCCATGCCTAGGATCACATCGAAGTCTTCCAGATCTAACAGCTTCAAATCAGCAAACGAGAGGAAATCGCCTAACAAAATTGGACAACTCTGGATACCCTGGTCCGAAACTATAGATTCTCCTGAAGGAAACTTGACACAGAACGCATCACCAACACGATCGAGATCCAAACGGTAACGCTCTACGAAGGCCCTAGCCACAAACGAGTGGGTAGCGCCGGAATCGAACAGAACACGCGCCCAACGGTTCTTTACCTTAAATCGTCCTATAAAATTGCACACGCGACTAAGGAAGCGAACGCTCAAAACTATAACTATGAGCTAAACATTAGAACTAGGGAAGAATCTAACCTGATATCACTTGCGTGGACGTCTGAGCTTCGTCCATAGAGACCACGTTCAACTTTCCTTTCCCCTTGTCCACTCGCTACGGCGGCGGCAAGGCCTGAAGAGGAACTGGCTGCAGAGTAAGCTGAGCTTGCGGGCACTGATACTTGAGATGACTCACTTGACCGCACAAGAAACAACTTCTAGTCTTCTTCCAGCAATGGGCAGCATCGTACCCCGGCTTCTTGCATACCGAACAAAGCAAATCTTTCTTTTGGACACCTTGGATTGCATGAATCTGCCCTTTCTTTTGAGCTCCTAACCTTTGATAACATCTTTCCAATGGATGGCCCGGTCGGCCACAGAAACTGCATACCTCCTTGTTTCTCTTCCTTGGAGCAGCGTCAGGGACCTGAGCACTCTTACCCTCATCAGATTTTCTTTTATCCTTCCTCAGTTGTTGACCTCGATTCTTGGCATTATCAATTGCCTCTACCTTTAAGGCAGCTTCCACCATACCATCATAACTTGAGGTCGCATAGGCACTTGCTAATTGCTGGACGTCACTCCTTAGCCCAGGCAGAAATCGCTTGCTTCTATTTTCGTCGGAACTCACCAAGTCTGGGGCAAATCGGCTTAGCTTACTAAACTCGATTTCGTACTCGCTAACCGTGAGCTGCCTCTGCTTTAAGTGCAGGAAATCATTCATCAGACGGTCCCTCTCGACCGATGGCAGAAACTTGCTCAGAAGTAGCTCCTTAAAGGACTCCTAGGAACACCCGTCCTTCAGACCTTCTTTCTCCCTCAGCCACCAGCCCTTCGCCAACCCCTTGAGCTGATATGCGGCTAACATCACCTTCTGGTCATCAGTGATCCCGGAGTATGAGAACATCTCTTCGATTGATATCATCCAATCGTCTAAGACCATGTAATCTGCCTTGCCATCATACGTCGGAGGCCTAAGTCGCTGAAACTGAGAAATAAAGGTCATCTCTGGTGGCACCACGACCGGGGGCACCAGAGGAGCGGGGGGAATAGGGACAGCTTGACCCACAACAGGGTCCTGAACTCTCGGAATCTGCCCTGCCACAACTGCTAACAAGGACTGGACCTGAGACTGCAAATCCCCTACTTGCTTTGACAAGGCTTCATTACTTTGTCTCAGACCTTCTAACACTGCGCTGCTCTGCGCACCTGATGATTCTCCCTCCGACTGGGGAGTCAACCTTGTCGAAGGACGCCTCGACATTCTAATGGAACAACAAAACACTAATCAGACACCTAGCCCACCCACTAGAACCAAACAACATAGTACAAACAATACATACTTAAGTACTTGCTCATGCTGCTAACTTGCTCTAGGATTTTTTGTAATGATGATATGCTTATCCTACGATGATTCACTATCATCCAACTAACTCTTGTGCCTAGATCGGGAATGCATGAATTTATATTCTTTTTGACTCAAAATTATGTGTGTACACATGTCATCCTGCAAATCTTTAGCTTGGCACGTTGTGCTTATGCAATGTTATGCTATGCATGATTGTGCTATGCATTCTAAAAAGGCCCTAATGCATGTTATGAGCGGCGTACACATGAAAATGTTATGCATCCCATACTACATAACATTTCCATGCAACGAAAAAGAAAACGTGCTAGCCGCATTCATGTGGTGAGGTTATGCCTCCCATACTACATAACCCTCACATGTTGCCTCCTATGGTGGATCCATATACAAACACATATTATGCATCCCATACTACATAATATGCCCCGTATACTTCTTTATGCTCATGAGTGTAGTGTTCGTGCTTCAGCCAAGACGTGCTGATGACATATCGGTGTGTGTATGATATGACTCTAAACACCTAACACTAACAGGGACAGGTTGCCCGACAATCTGTCAAGCAACCTCCCTCTGATATCAACTGTCACATCCCGCATTTTCTCATTTATGTAATGAATCAGAGCACGAGAAAACAACGAGCTGTGATGCCACGTCAAGCAGGGGATAACTGCTGACGCTCAGGCAACACTCTAATCCTTCAAATCATAAGTTAAAATGAATAGAAAACTGATTTTTAAATTAATTGGCCGTATCCCTCGGCTCAGTGGATCAGATAGTCCACGGTTTGAAAACTATTTTATACGTAGCGGAAAAATACTTCATTTATGCTAAACATCCTAAAAGAGCGCATAAGCGTCCTAAGAGGACAACTTACACTATGCAAGACCCTAGATTTTAATTTATAATATTTATAAAGAAAACCATCTTTTTACGCATTGGAAAATAGAGTTTGAGTTTTTATAAAACATGCTGATCATGCAATACATATAGTAGTTCTATTATAGGGTTTAAAGTAACTAGCAACCTAGCATAAAACATTCCCAGAAAGCAAGTGAAACTACCACAAAATAGGTAAACTAGCAGCTAAGCAAATACTTAATATCACAAAGGAAAATCACCAACGAGCGTCAACAACCTGACACGAACTCGCTGGTGAGCATGTATGTCTGTACTACTACAAGGCTAAAGAACTACCTCGACAAGCGAGGAAAACACTGCCAAAGCGCAGTCCACAGAGAAACTCCTGAAACTAGCCGCACAGCCGGCTACAGACCTGAACCTGAGGCATTCAAAAGAAGAACACCTCAGCAAGAAATAATGAAACAAGTGGCAAAGAAGCATCAGATAATAATTGAATAAAAGGAACAGAAAGAAAAAAGGGTTACCAACCCTGCAAGAGTAAATGCCGAAAAACTCAGCTAAAGAATCCAAAAGAGGACAAAATGCAGGTGTAATAATCAGTAAAGTGAGAGAAATGCAACAAGTACAGAAACGTACCAAACTCCGCTCAAGCCTGCAGAGACAGAAGGAAACCAATATGCATCAAATGAACAGTAAGAAGGAACTAACAGTCCTAAACTTGTAAATCATTAGTACTGGCACAAATCTCAAACCTGTGTCGGAGACTAAGAACAGTCACAACCGAACAACCAGGTCCAGGTGTCTCAAGAGTACTAAAGGGGCCGCCACAGGGTCCACACACATAGAGTTCTAACCTCTTACAGGAACCCAAAAATAATATCCAAAGGAGGGAATGGTGGTGGCCACGGCTCGATCTCCCCTGGTACCATACTCCTTCAGAAACCCAGCTACCACATGCTAAGGATCCACGATTCGGCGCCAAAACTAGCCGACAACACCACTTAGAAACTACCAAGTTCTACAACCAAAATCCGCCGAATATTCCCTCTACCCGCCGAACTATTTTCCCCTACCCACCGAGTTATTTCCCTCTACCCGCCGAGTACAACTAAAATAAAACCGATAACTTCCTAGTTTGGGCCGACTACAAGCCCAAAACTAGGAACATTCCAATATTACCTATTCTACGACAAGGAGGAAAGAATAATAAAACAAAAATGCAACTCATGGAGGCACGCAAGGGGGAAGAAATCCACTTGCCTCAAATCGACCTCGAAAACGTCACCCAAAATACTCCACCACGTAGATCCGTCCAAAAGGGGACACGCGGAGACGAGATCTACGAAAAAACGGACAACTGAGGTTAGGGCCGAAAAAAATCTAAGGCGAAATGGTCACCGAAACGGGAAAAACTTACCGCGATCTCGAAGCTCTCGCCGAGAGCTTTCCAACGCCGCGATCGGATCGAAATTCCGTCCACCGGATCGGCGGTGGCGGCCGCCGGAAGTTTCGCGAACGGAAGGGTTCCGCACTCGCAAAAATTCCGCACAGGAGGGGGGGCTGATCGGGGAAGAAGAAGAGCTTTAACTTATATAACTTATATATTATAATATAATATTAATAATAATATATTAATTATATATTAATTATAATAATAATAATATAAATAAAAAAAAAAACTTAAAAAGGGGGGAAATCCGATCGGTGAGAATGAATCTCACCGATTCGGTGAGAATCGGTGAGATTCATTCTCACCGATTCTCATCTAAAACTACATATATTTTTTATTTTATTTTTTTTATATAAATTCTTTATATAAATATATATATATATAATAATATATATAATTATTATAACATGATATTCTTATATGGTTACGGAGGGTCAAACGCGCGCCGAAACGAACGAAATTCGCACCGTAGGCGAATGACGACGCTACGAATCCAACGGCGAAGTCGAAATCGAATTCCGACGCACCGTTATCGAGATAATAATTTCTAAAGTTAACGCCGTACGCGAAAACATACAAACTTCAATCGCGCGCCGAGGCTCCAAAAATGCTCGGAACGCGACGAAACTTGACGAGCAAGTCTAAAATTAGCCGATATAATTTCCTAATATAAAATTTTCCACTCCCGACTCAAATCCAAAAATCTGGCCGGTCAAACCTAACGAACGCAAAACGCACTAACGACGAAGTCGGTAACAAAATCCGACGAACAAAACTCGGGCAAAAACTCCCGAAGCCAAAACACAAGCATTCCCCAAGAGGCTCCACCGAGTCACCAAACAGACTCCGGCTCGCTAGGGAATCTTGCTACCAGGCATCACCAAGCCACGCAGGGAACCTAAAGAGCTAAGAGCACGCTCTAACAACGTCACATGACCAAAACGCGCTAACATAACGCCCTGACGTCAAAGTACGTCAAATAAGAAATTAAATAAATCACTGAAAAATCGGGGGCGTTACAAGAACACCACGCCTCCTTTCGCGCGGAAAGTAAATAGCTTGCGGAAGATCGGCAAGCTAAACTCGATCCTCTCGGACCGCATATAACATATGAAGGCCACGAGAATCGCCACTGAATTTGGGTTTAGCTGAGCGGGAACCACCCCGTAATACCGGAGGGCCTGCCGCATCTCAGGCCACAGCGGGAGGCGGAAGCCCACCTCGAAGTGCTCGATGGGGATGGCGAGCTCCGCCTCCCCTGCGGAGTTTACCTTGTCGTGATTGCCCGGGTTCCGCGCACTGAAGCTGGCGGGAACATGTTGAGACTTGATCAGGTTGAACTCATCAACGGTGAGAGTGCAGGAAGGAAATAGATGCTTCTGGAAAGCTTCCGCGCAGTTGGAACGTCCCTCGCCTCCGCCCGGCATCGTGATGAAGTTTGAAGGAGAGAACTACGAGAAGATGGCGAGAGCGAGAGCGGTACAAGAATGGAAGCAGAAGGCGGGGACTGGCGAGAGCTTTGGAGAGACCGCGAGAGCAACCGGAGAGGAGAGAGACTGAAATCGGAGAAATGAATGTGGTAGGTGAGCCTCCTATTAATAGAAAACCGTGGTAATGATGATTGTTTTCAAAAAGGCGGCGGGGGTACAACAGGCACGCCACTGGTCGGCGGCGCTTCGTTTTTCCCGCCCGAGTTTGACAGTGACCGATTGACTAAGTGACTAGCACAAACATTGCGAGATGACATGCGACGGGCAGGGTAGGCGGAAGCGAGGTGGCTCTCGCCACCCAAGGACTCGGGAAAATAACTCATACGCATACAATAATAGAAAGTATTAAAAAACCGAGTTATTGCTCTCGCTGAGCGAAAACGGGATAAAAAATAATAATAAGCGATAAGTGTAGAATCATTAGTTACAACTCTAAGCAAGTGAATAAGGGTACATCAGAGAAGGGAAGGCCTGAGGAAGAGGAGGGGAGGTCTCGCGCATCAGTATGGCTCCCAGCGCCATTTCCCTTGCTCCCTCCAACATTTTCCTCTGTCCCGCAACTTAGTCCGGGGTGGCGCCTGCGGGTTGAAGTAGGACGACAGAACGCTGCATCCCAGGTCAACTCGGTGGGACAGATCCCGGATGCGCTCGATACACCTCTCGGGTGAGGACCCAGCGGTAGCTCCCCCCGGCCTGTCCATCTCGCCGATAAGGTAATCCCGCTCCAGGGTCTCTAGCCTCTTCTCCACTGACAGGCGGAACTCTTTTGCCGCAAGGTCGCGGACCCGTTCTCGCCGGATAAGCTTTGACAGAACGGCGGCGAACTTCTTCCCCCATCTTTTAGCGCTCCCGGCACCAGTCAGGATCTCCTCCATCTCGTCAGACGAAGGGAAGGGAGAGCTCTCGCCATCTTCTCCCTCTCTTTATTCTTCTTCTTCTTCTTCTTCCTCTACCTCAGCTTCAAGCCGCGAGCCCATGTCCCCTGTCAAAAGAGTCCCCATTTTAGCGGGAGCTAAAGGATAGCTGCGATAATGTTTCCATATACCTTCAGAATGACGAGGCCCCACGGTTGACGGCAGGCGAGAAGGCCCAGCCCCCCCCCCCCCCCCCCCCCTCAGCTCCAAAGAGGAAGTGGATCGGCTTTCCTTTTCCGGGGGGGGGGGGGGGGGGGGGGTAAACTTTGCGAATGGTGATCCCGGCTTGGTCAGGAGCGGGGAAGCGGGTCTCCTCTCCCGCAGGAGGGCTAGCGTCTAACAAAGGCACGGAGAACTCGGCAGTATTTCCTCCCGCCGATAGGGAGGAATCAACCGCATGGGCAGACTGATTCGCAGCTCTCGCCCCGCTCTCCCGGGTGGCGAGATCTGGTGGTGCGGAAACAGACGCTGCGAGAAATCAGGTCAGCATTTAAAGATTTAAGTCAAGGGCGAGAGGGGAACCTTTACCAGCGGTGTTCGGGTCAGGTGGAGGGGCCACCTCGGGAACCCGCGGTTGATCATCGTGATGGCTAGAGGGTGGATCCAAGGGTTCTCGCGGGGACGCGGCAGCATCGGGAACCGTCTCCTATGAGAGATAACGCGTCAACTACTGAGCAGCTGGTGTTTTCAATAATTGCATATCGAGCTTACCTTCCGCGGCGACGGGCCGTCCGCGCGGCTAGGGCTCGGGGTAGGCGGGCTCCTGTTCTCGCGGGGAAGGTCCCGCTGAACCACCTTCGCCCTCTTCTTCTTCTTCTTAGGCAAAGAAGACTCAGCAACCGACGATTGTCTCGCTAGCCATGGAGCAACCAGGGCGCTGTTAGCCCTGGCTCGCGCCTGTGCCGCGTTAATGCGGTCCTGCAGATCCTGCGGAAGCGGTTTGTCGACACGCTTGGAAGGCATAGTGAGAGGAGGCGAGAGCTCAGGGGGAGAATGACGACTCGAGGGAAGTATTATGGCAGTCTATCGGCACACATATTTATAGGCACCGTACGGCCCACCGAAAGATTCCCTGATGTTGACACGTGCTCAGCGAATATTTTTGGGTTGGACATGTCTTTTCGAGCGCAGAGCTAGCTCAAAAAGAGCGAGGATTGTGTACAACCCCATATTGGCTGAGCCAGACCAGGAGGCACAAACGGTCAAACAGGCTAGCCGGAAAGGTTCTCGCCCAGGTAGGCGGGAGCGCTTGCGCTAAGCGATAAGCTCCCGCCACATATGAGCTCTCGCCGCAAGGCGCCCCGTATTCGTCGAGCCGAGATCGGCGAGCGCAGCCAAATCGTCGAACAAAGATCAACGCGCAAACGCTTGCGCCAGCCCCAGATCGTCTTAAAGAAACTCTCGCCTATAGGTAGGCGAGACTGCTTCCGCCAGGCTCTGACAGAAGGCTCTCGGCTCAGGGCTCTCGCCGAGTGGGGACCAGGGCCCTGGGTGGAATGACAAAATTGCCCCCAGGAGAAATTACCCCAATACCCTCAGGAAAACAATGGATTTTGGCTATTGGCAGACCAACTAGGGGCTTTTCAGTAAATTCAGGACAACAAAATACTATAGATAGACCCATAAGGGCTCCTTAGCAAGCAAGCTATCATTGTCTCCCAAATTTCAGTGCTTTCTGAGGAGCTCCTAGCCCGGCTTTGGCTTTGGAGGGGAAGCTCTCAGAGATCTTCCGGGTGTGAGGTGGGACCTCCCCGCTGAGGCTATTGGGTCAGTCTTATGTCCTTTGAATCCAGTTAAGGGTTGAGACTTGAGAGAAGTAGGTTTTGTCTGCACCCCTTTTTCTTCGAACTTCAGTTGAGGTCATATTTGTCTTCAACACCTTGTGAGTGATCACAAGAGCACTTGGGATCTTCTCCTTCCACATGCCCAGTTAGCGTACAATAATTCCAAGAATAGGTCTACGGGTCTGTCTCCGAATGAGATTGTCCACGGGTATAAGGCTCCTGTGCCGCTTGACTTGGTGTCGTTGCCCCCAACGTACAAGGCAAGTTAGTTTGCATAATCCTTCGCCCAGCACATCCATGATTTACACACACGTATACGGGCCACCTTGATTATGCAATACGAATCTTATCAAGCGCACGCTAATTTACATAGTAGAGTATCAGACTTCAAAATTGGCGATCTAGTTTTAGTTTGTTTGGTTCCCGAACGCTTGCCAACTGGCACCGTTAAAAAGTTAGCACCAAAGCGCGCCGGCCCTTTTCGGATTATTAAGAAGTTAGGCGACAACGCTTTCGTTTTGGACTTGCCTGCTGATTGGGGTATCTCCCCCATTTTTAATGTTTCGGATTTAACGATGTTTGTGTCACCACCACAAGAGTTGATTTCTTTGTCGTCTTCTTCTCCCACTGAAAAATCTCATGGGTTGGGGAGTGGTAGTACGGATGATCTCTCTCTTTCGGTCCCCACAGGTATATCATCGGATGGTACGTTGTCTTCTTTCCTGCCTACTGCTAATATGTTCCCCAGGTTTCCACGGACGTTTTCCACTCCAGAGATGATACTTGATTCTGAGCCTATTACCACTGCTGATGGCGACACCCACCGCTTCCTCATATGTTGGCGTGATCGGCCCCCTTCGGATGACTCTTGGGTACTCGAGACGGAGCTGCAGAGTTTGTATGCCGCTCTCCTTCACCGCTATCGTTTGGACCACGCAACGGAGATGCGTGCATTTGAGCAGGGGAGGATTGATGGCGCGGCCCCTCCTCCACCATTTGAAGACGATGCTGACGATGCTGTTGATGATCCGGTTGATAAGGCCATATGACTCCGAGACGTGAGGCGGCACGATGACGCTAACGGAAGGCTACGCTACAACCTCCGCCCGCGACGTGCTACCGCCACGGCAACACATTAGCTTTATTTATTTCCGTTTCGTGCACTCTATTTTATATTTGGAATATAAAATTATCCTATGCTTATGTGATAATTTTATATTCATTGCATGTGTTGTTATTTTTTTCATTTTGAACTATTTTTAGTATTGGTGTGCAATTAGCCATTCGGATGGATGAGATTAAATCTCCATCAAGAAGGGCTAAGGCTTGTTTGTAACTCCTATTTAAAGGAGGCTATTATGAAGAGTTAAAGTATTGGAAAAAGAAACCCTAAATCCCCCTTGAGGATTTTCGGCCACCATGGAGAGAATCCTATAGCCGCGCCCCCCCTGGGTGTGAAGCCAAACCTTGCCTCCTCCATCTCCGTTCGGCGCGACTCCGATGTGGCTTCTATCGGTGCAACTCCGTGGAAGAAGGAAACAGCCCCATTCGGTGTGAATCTGGTGGATCCGTGGAGAGAGTGATTCTCCCACAGTTATCTTGTGTGAAACGCTTTCCGGTTGGGTAATCTCTTTCCTCTTCCTTGTGTGATTCTTCTCCTTAGTTGTGGTGGATTTTTCGCAAATCGTTTTCTTCGGATCTTTAAATTAATCGCTGCAAGTTTTGAAACGAAATCGTCGTTGCAAGGCTTTTTATTTCCGGATCGGGTGGATCCTATTTGCCTGAGCGGATCTTGGCCTATAGCCTTGGTCTTGCTCTCAAAAAGGAGTGGCAACCTTTGTGTTTTCTTGGGGAATATTCCGACTCAAATTTCCGATCGTTGTTTTCGAGTCGACCATTCCTCCCTTATTGTTTGTGCTGCGTTTTGTGACGAGGAACTATTGTGGGCGATAGGTGCTGTGTAGGTGCGGTAGATCTACGACGTGTAGAGTGGAGATAGAGCGTTAGATCCATGGAGATCCCCGATCCGACATCCCTACATCAGCTGAGGCACCAAATATAAATGGCCCAGAGTGGGTCATTTGTACTTCTTCATGGGGAGCATTAAAGGCACTCATTCCCCTACCCTATCTTCTCTCATTGTAAGATACACTTGTATTCTTACAAGAAGAATTCTCATTCTTATAGTGACCATACATGCAGTCCTGGTCATTCTTATGAGAAGGGAGGATTACCTTATGAAAGGTTAACTGTAGCATTACAGGAGCATTGCCTTTTCCTTTGTGATGCAGGCTATGTCTCCTGACGAGCCGCAACGGACAAAGACACTGAATTGTTCTCACTCGTTCCAATTCTACGCTCACACAATTTAAACGCAGCGCACCCAATTCACAATAATATCAATCTAATGCTAACACATGGGTTCGCTACACCCTTAGAGATCAAATAGAGGCGATGAACCAATATCCTCTCAAGAGAAATGGATCGACTAGATCCGTTCGAGTGTGTGTTGTACAAAGAGATCCACCAAAAGTAAATGATTCTGAAATGGTAGATCTCTCCCAACAAAAAGAAAACGAGGTCCGCCAATCCTCACGAACTTAAAATAGATCAAAAGAAGATAACAATATCGTTTGGATCAAAACCACGACGGATTCAAAAGTTCACAAGCAGCGCCAAAGAAAACCATCACAAGATCTATCTAAGAGGGAATCACACAAGGATAGTAATTTTCGTTACCCCAATCAGAATAGATGATTTAGATGAAAAAGTGGTTCGCTCTTCCATGGCTTCGCCGGAGTCACGTCGAACGGAGAGAAACTCGTCCACCTTCCTTGCTTCATGCCGGAGAAGGTTCGTCGTCGCCGGAGTTGTTGTCCTTGACCGAAATCACCCAAGGAGGGGGAAAGGATGTTGGTTGAATTCTTCAAGGGGAGGAGTTCTTTGATTTGTTGCTCGTAGTGGACAGGAGAAAGGATTTTGTGGAGAAGAAGAGAGGAGGGAGGAGATGTGAAGAAGATGAGGCCGGAAACCAAGAGAGGTGGAGAAACAAGGAGGGGAAAAAATTTCTCTTAGAGGGAAAGAGGAAAGAGGAGGGAAATTCAAAGCTTGAATTCTAGGTTTTTCTTTTCATTCTTCCTTCTTCTAAATCCGTCAAAAACATGATTTTTTATAGCCTACACCACTCAATCTCCTCCATTCAAATAAAATAAACATATGATGGTTATATGCACCCATCATAAACATGACATAACAAATACAATAACTAAATGCATGAAATAAATACTCTCAAATTAAAACAATACAACAAGAAAATTAATAAATATAATATAATATTATAATTATTAGATTATTTTCGCGGCGATAGCGTTGTAGCGGCGATGCCGTTGTAGCGAAATTATTGTCGCGACGATGGCGTTGTAGCAGCTATGGTGTTGTAGCAAAATAATTGTCACGGCGATGGTGTTGTAGCGGCGATTGGGTGCATCAAAATTATTGTTACGGCGTCATCCATCTGAGTCTTCAAACATATGATTGCGGTGACGATCAACATAATACATGGACCCGGCGTCGCCATGGAGCTCGCCAAAGAACTCGTCAGCCCCATCTGCAATGTCATCACGAATAGATGGCGGGACATAATCGCCACCAATCAAATGGTCACGATCATCACGAGCAAATGGTGGGACAACGTCACCATCAATCCTCCCCCACTCAAAATTACTCATCACCGATGAGTGGCCCGTGAGGGGAAAATAGTCGAAAGCAGCAGCAACATGGGGAAAATCTGTCCCCACAATCCAAGTTGTAGTAGCATGATCATACCACATCAAATAGCACATGTCAGGCAAAAAGAAGGTGTTCGGGAACATTGAAAAAGCATTAGTCAAAGAAGGTGAAAAAGTTTTGCCATCAACATTCAACATACCTCCGGTATAAACCGTAAGTGAGAGCGATCCAGGACCCAGCTCACCCCTCAACCAATTAGAAAACATAGTGGACGAAATAAACAAAGAGACAGATAATTCAAGTGGTGGAGAAACATAAGGCGTTATATCTGAAACATTGAAAATGGTGTATATACCCCAATTAGTGGGTATCTCCAAAAGATATGCATTTTTTCCTAACCTCTTTAAAATTCGAAAAGGAATAGCTCGTTGATTCGCTAACTTTTTTATGGAGCCCGAAGGCAACCGTTTAGGGATGAGACGCACCAAGACCAAATCATCAACATTAAAGTCAGACACTCTTCTATGTACGTTAGCATGAGATTTATAAAACGAATGTTGGGCGACTAAGTTTCATGAATGTGCTTATGTAAATCGTGAATTTGGAGAACGAATTCTTGTGCAAAATCACTTGATTTATACATTGGAGGTAACAGAACTAAATCAGGTGGCACCAGTGCTAAATGGTTTAATCGATTTAATTTATATTGAAAGTTTAGCGGAGGCAAACCAATAGGCACACCCATCACGAAATCTGAAATGGGCATAATAGACGATCTCATCATAAACATAAAATCAGAGAATTGATTAATCCTAGGAAGTCTGATGGATACAAAACTACAAAAATTTGCGACGAGATTGAACACAAATTCTATCAACTCACTAATACCTATCTTAAGAGACATGTCCAACGGAGGGGTTACTAACGTAGGCAATACCAAATGGCTTGGACTAGATATAACAAATTCATGTCCTAAAATATGTGCTAGTTGGGTCAATGGAGCGGGAGGGAGGGTCGGTAAAATCACACCCGGGAGAGAATCAAAATCATCTTAAACTTCATGCAATGGAGACAAAATTAAAGGACGATCATCCGGGTCTACATCAATAATGTCATCCAAAAGTACAGCTCCCTCGCTAGGAAATTCTTCAACACACTAGATACGTCATCTAAATCACAATCAGTAAAGGTCTCAGAAATGGGCAAAATCGAACTCAACAAAAATTTCTAATTCATATTGAGTTTCAGGCAATGATGATAACATCAAAGAAATATCTTTCGAATTCTCAGTGCTAAAGTCATCCAAAAACAACCTTCACTCATAAGGTAAATATTCCAACAATGTAGGTACATCTACTAACTTAGAATCATCAGAATATTCCTCCGCTACAATAGGTGACGGATTAGGAATAAAGTCGAGGGTAGATTGTGTAATACCATGGGGTGACACTTCAGAGGTGAGTTCCTCTTCCATGTCACTGGGGTAACCAAACACAGAATTGATGCAGGCTACGTCTCATGACGAGCCGCAACAGACAAAGACACTGAATTGTTCTCACTCGTTCCAATTCTACGCTCGCACAATTTAAACGCAACGCACCCGATTCACAATAATATCAATCTAATGCTAAAGCACGGGTTCGCTACACCCTTAGAGATCAAATAGAGGCGATGAACCAATATTCTCTCAAGCGAAATTGATCGACCCGATCCGTTCGAGCATGTGTTGTACCAAAAGAGATCCACCAAAAAATGATTCGAAAATGGTAGATCTCTCCCAAAGAAAACGAGCTACGCCTATCCTCACGAACTTAAAATAGATCAAAAGAAGATAACAATATCGTTCGGATCAAAACCACAACGAATTCAAAAGTTCGCAAGCAATGTCAAAGAAAACCACCACAAGATCTATCTAAGAGGGAATCACACAAGAGTAGTAATTTTCGTTACCCAAATCGGAATAGATGATTCTGATGAAAAAGTGGTTCGCGCTTCCACGGCTCTGCCGGAGTCACGCAGAACGGAGAGAAACTCGTCCACCTTCCTTACTTTATGTCGGAGAAGGTTGGTCGTCGCCAGAGTTGTTGTCCTTGACCGAAATCACCTAAGGAGGGGGAAAGGATGTTCGCCGAATTTCTCAAGGGGAGGAGTTCTTTGATTTGTTGCTCGTAGTGGAGAGGAGAAAGGATTTTGTGGAGAAGAAGAGAGGAGGGAGGAGAGGGGAAGAGGATGAGGCCAGCGGCCATGAGAGGAGAACAAGGAGGGGCCGAAATTTGTCTTAGAGGGAAAGAGGAAAGGGGGGAATTCAAAACTTGAATTCTAGGTTTTTCTTTTCATATTCCTTCTTCTAAATTATTCATAAACATGGTCTTTTATAACATATACCAATCAATCTCCTCCATTCAAATAAAATAAACATATAATGTTTATATGCACCCATCATAAAATGACATAACAAATACAATAAATAAATGCGTGAAATAAAAACTCTCAAATTAAAACAATGCAACAAGAAAATTAATAAATATAATTTAATATTATAATTATTAGATTATTGTCGCGGCGATGGAGTTGTAGCGGCGATGGCGTTGTAGAGAAATTATTGTTGCGACGATGGCGTTGTAGCGGCGATGGTGTTGTAGCAAAATAATTTTCACGGCGATGGCGTTGTAGCAGCGATGGCGTTGTAGCGGCGATGGCGTGCATCGAAATTATTGTTGCGGCATCGTCCATCCGAGTCTTCAAACGTACAGTTGCGGCGGCGATCAACATAATGCATGGACCCAGCGTCGCCATGGAGCTCGCCAAAGAACTCGTCAGCACCATCTGCAACGTCATCACGAATAAATGGTGGGACATCATCGCCACCAATCAAACAGTCACGATCATCACGAGCAAATGGCAGGACAACGTCGCCATCAATCCTCCCCCACTCAAAATTACTCATCACCGATGAGTGGCCCGTGAGGGGAGAACAGTCGAAAGCAGCAGCAACATGGGGCAAATCTGTCCCCACAATCCAAGTTGTGGTAGCGTGATCATGCAACATCAAATAGCACATGTCAGGCAAAAAGAAGGTCTTCGGGAACAATGGAAAAGCATTAGTCAAAGAAGTTGAAAAAGTTTCAACATCAACATTCAACATACCTCTAGTGAAAACCGTAAGAGAGAGCGAACTAGGACCCAGCTCACCCCTCAACCCATCAAAAAATATAGTGGACGAAATAAACGGAGAGGCAGATAATTCAAGTGGCGGAGAAACATAAGACGTTAAATCCGAAATATTGAAAATGGGGTATATACCCCAATCAGTGGGTATCTCCAAAAGATTTGCATTTTCTCCTAACCTCTTTAAAATTCGGAAAGGACTAGCTCGCCGATTCGATAACTCTTTTATGGAGCCTGAAGACAACCGTTCAGGGATGAGACGCGTCAAGATCAAATCATCAACATTAAAGTGAGACACTCTTCTATGTACGTTAGCATGAGATTTATAAAACGCATGTTGGACGACTAACGTTTCATGAATGTGCTTATGTAAATTGTAAATTTCGAGAGTGAATTCTTGTGAAAAATCACTTGATTTATACGTTAGAGGTAACAGAACTAAATCAGCTGGCACCAGTACTAAATGGTTTAATCGAATTAATTTATATTGAAAGTTTAGCGGACGCAAACCAATGGGAACACCAGTCACAAAATCTGAAATGAGCATAATAGACGACCTCATCATAAATATAAAATTAGAGAATTGATTATTCATAGGAAGTCTGAATGATACAAAACAACAAAAAATTGTGATGAGACTGAACACAAATTCTATCAACTCACTAATTCCTATCTTACGAGACATGTCCAATAGAGAGGTTACTAACATAGACAATACCAAATGGCTTGGAATAGATATAACAAATTCGTGTCCTAAAATATGTGCTAGTTGGGTCAATGGAGCGGGAGGGAGGGTCTGTAAAATCACACCCGGGAGAGAATCAAAATCATCTTGAACTTCATACAATGGAGACAACATCAAAGGACGCTCATTCGGGTCTACATCAATAATGTCATCCAAAAGTACAACTCCCTCGCTGGGAAATTCTTCCAACACACTAGAAACGTCGTCCAAATCAGAATCAGTAAAAGTCTCATAAATGGGCAAAATCGAACCCGACAAAATTTCTAATTCATATTGAGTTTCAGAAAATGATGATCACATCAAAGAAATATCTTTCGGGTTCTCAGTGCTAAAGTCATCCAAAAACAACCTTCCCTCATAAGGTAAATCTTCCAACACCGTAGGTACATCTACTAACTTAGAATCATCAGAATATTCCTCAGCTACCATAGGTGACGGATTAGGAATAAAGTCGAGGGTAGATTGAGTAATCCCATGCGGTGACACTTCAGAGTGGAGTTCCTCTTCCATGTCACTGGGGTAACCAAACACCGAATTGATGCAGGTGACGTCTCCTAACGAGCCGCAACAGACAAAGACACTGAATTGTTCTCACTCGTTCCAATTCTATGCTCGCACAATTTAAACGCAGCGCACCCGATTCACACTAATATCAATCTAATGCTAACGCACAGGTTCGCTACACCATTAGAGATCAAATAGAGGCGATGAACCAATATTCTCTCAAGCGAAATGGATCGACCCGATCCGTTCAAGCGTGTGTTGTACCAAAAGAGATCCACCAAAAGTAAACAATTCAAAAATGGTAGATCTCTCCCAACAAAAAGAAAACGAGCTCCGCCAATCCTCACGAACTTAAAATAAATCAAAAGATGATAACAATATCGTTCAGATCAAAACCACGACGAATTCAAAAATTCGCAAGCAACGCCAAAGAAAACAACCACAAGATCTATCTAAGAGGGAATCACACAAGAGTAGTAATTTTCCTTACCCCAATCGGAATAGATGATTCCGATGAAAAAGTGTTTCGCTCTTCCACGGCTCCGCCGGAGTCACGCCGAACGGAGAGAAACTCATCCACCTTCTTTGCTTCACGCTAGAGAAGGTTCGTCGTCGCCGGAGTTGTTGTCCTACACCGAAATCACCCAAGGAGGGGGAAAGGATGTTGTCTTAATTCTTCAAGGGGAGGAGTTCTTTGATTTGTTGCTCGTAGTGGAGAGGAGAAAAGATTTTGTGGAGAATAAGAGAGGAGGGAGGAAAGGGGAATAAGATGAGGCCGGCGGACAAGAGAGGAGGAGGAACAAGGAGGGGTCGAAATTTGCCTTAGAGGGAAAGAGGAAAGAGAGGGAAAATTCAAAGCTTGAATTCTAAGTTTTTCTTTTCATTCTTCCTTCTTCTAAATCCTTCATAAACATGACCTTTTATAGCCTACACCACTCAATCTACTCCATTCAAATAAAATTAACATATGATGGTTATATGCACTCATCATAAACATGACATAACAAATACAATAACTAATTGCATGAAATAAAAACTCTCAAATTAAAACAATGCAACAAGAAAATTAACAAATATAATATAATATTATAATTATTATATTATTGTCACTACGATGGCGTTGTAGCGGCGATGGCGTTGTAGAGAAATTATTGCCGTGACGATCGCGTTGTAGCGACGATGGTATTGTAGCAAAACAATTGTCACGTCGATGACGTTGTAGCGGCGATGGCGTGCATCGAAATTATTGTTGCGGCATCATCCATCCGAGTCTTTAAACGTACGTTTGTGGCGACAATCAACATAATGCATGGACCCGGCGTCGCCATGGAGCTCGCCAAAGAACTCGTCAGCACCATCTACAGCGTCATCACGAACAAATGGCGGGACATCATCGCCACCAATCGAACGGTCACGATAATCACAAGCAAATGGCAGGACAACGTTGTCATCACTTTGGAAAGGTCAACTCTTATGCTTTCCTTGACTGCTGACTCCTTCTTACCCTTTTGGGAGGAGAAGGAATTTATCAAGTGCAGCACAGCTTTAGGCTTGCTAAATTCAGCCACAGCCTTTCTCTCCCTTAGGAGTTTCTCTTCAAGATCCAAAATGATCTTGTCCTTCTAGCTTATGGTCTCAATTTGGATGATTGAGATGACCTTCAGTTGGCTGACTTCCCTCACTTTCTGATCCAGCAAGGATGTTGTCTCAGACTGTTGGGCAGCAATTAGTTGTAGAGAGATAATCTCCTCAGCCTGCATCTTGGTCAACTTCTTGCTTTTTCTCAAAGCATCCAAAATTTGACCATACTTGTCAATCAACTGATTGACATCTCCCACGGATTCAGATCCATCATCATCGCTAGATAGGATTCATCAGAATCTGGACTGGTCTCATGACTTGAGCAGGTAGATAGAGGTTGTACCTGATCTTGTCCAGGCTGATCCTGGAAGGAATCTTCTTCTATCAAATCCATCCCTTCACAGCAACCATTGATATCTTCATCCACCTCAGTATCACTTTCTAAGTGTGATACAGGGGCCCTAATCTCTATCTTGATATCTGGATGGTCTTTACCTTCATCTGCAATAGCAGCATGTAGCCCAATGAGGACATCTTCTTCTGGCTCTGATTCACTATCTGATAGACTGACGTTGTTGTCATCTCTTTTCTCCTCTGCCTCTTCAATGTGGGCAGTTAGAGAATCCCACATTTCTTTGGCTATCTGTTAGTGAACTACACTCATGAGGGTTGAGTCATCCATGACACTTATCATGATGTGTAGTGTCCTCTTGTCCATAGACACTAAGATGATTTCATCTTCAGTAATTTCTGCATAACTCTTTGGAGTTTGGATATCTACATCTAAGACATAGACCTTCATCGGGATGAAAGGTCCTTCTTGAAATGTTGCAAGGACCCTAGGATTAGAGGCCTCCATGATTTGCTTCACCATTTCTTTCCAGGTCCCAAAGTTCTCCTTTCTGCAGACTTGGAGCTCCATTACCTGTGGTTCTCTTTTGAACCCACAAGTATAACCCTTTTATCTATCCTTTGTGGTCTACTAAGACTATTAAGTCCTTTTTGAGTAACCTCTCTCTTATACCACTTAAAAGTCTTTGAATCAAAGATAGCTAAATCACCTCGGGGGGGGGGGGGGGGGGTGAATGGGTCATTGGTCTCTTTTTGAATTCTTTTAAATATCTTCTTTAAGAGCTATAGCTTTTTGTTGTTTTATGCTTTTAAGATATACACAACCTGCACAATGAAAACAACATAGAAAAGCACACAGAGATTTATAGTGGTTCCCAAATTGGGTACATCCACTTTCCCTCCCACCAATCCAACTATCTTGTTGGACTAGGCACAAACTCCTCCAAACCACTACTAAGATCTTACACCTTAGATCCCTCAGGATCTCTAAGTCTCCTGCAAGACTTACTTCTCAGCCACAAAGGCATACAATTCAGTGGTCAGCAGACCATCTAACTCAGGCTGTTAAGCACTACACTCAGGTTAGGAGGACAACCCTACCTCAGATCCACAAAGGATCCTACCTCGGATCTCTATAGTGCTCCTACACTCAGTGACCTGCAAGACATCTACCTAAGCCTTATCACTAAGGCCAACAACTCAGGCTTTTCAGCCCTACAACTTCAGGCACATGGCCCTACTCTCAGAGTGTTGCAACACTTCTATAGCTCAATACCCAACAGCTACCTACAGCTCAGTGACAAGCTTGTCACCTACCTCTGGCCAAAAGGCCATACACTCAGATCCATACTTGGATCCTACCTCGGAGAGCAGCACTCTCCTACCTCAGGCAATTAAGCCCTACAGCTCAGATCCGCACTTGGATCCTACCTCAGAGAGCAGTATTCTACTACCTCAGGCAATTAAGCCCTGCAGCTCAGATCCACACTTGGATCCTACAGGATGAATATGGGCTGGTGTGATGATTGGCCAGAAGTGAAATTTCACCATGCAAATCTACCTGGACTGAGATAAACCCAGCCCAACCTTGACTCCAAGAAATATATTTCATGAGTCTACTTATCTGGTCTGAGAGAATACTTAAACCTAACTTCCTCTTCTCAGCACCAGGGATTCTATCCAGCTAGAGCTAGAGAAGTAACTGCAATAGATCTTGCTGCAACTTGAGCTGGGAGAATCCTAACCCAACTCCTTTCTTCACAGTAACAAGGATGAAGATCTCTTTGGCCTATGCTAGAAGTAACTTGCAGATTAGCTTCTCTGCCCCTTTCTGAACTGAGGCAACTACTCAGCCCTATCTCCTTCTTCATAGCTCCCCAAGAGAATGTTCTTTAGGATTTGTTGGCTGGGTCTGTGAAGCACCTGCAGCAAGGATCGGCCCAAGCTGTTACCTTTTTCTCAAAAAATTCTTCTGAGCTAACTTGCTGGTGTAGATGAAGATCACACCATCTATCTTGTTGTTGACGATGTTGATATCAACAGCTAACTTGTTGTTTATCTTGTAGACTTGAGCTTCTTGTTCTTCACCTCAGTAATAATGGCGAAGAAGAAGAATTATCTCTTTTCTCTGAAGGCTGTCTTCTCTGTACGTCTTTTCCCTTTTGTTGATTTTGACCACAACGGCTCTTGAGCAGTGGGACCCACACATTTAATGTCTAGCAGCAAGGTTGAGCAGTGGGCCCCATACATTTAATGTCCAACATCAACTTTGCTTTAATGCCAATTGTCGTATAGTAGGTCTGCGACAACATTTGTGCATACTGTAGTCATCCCGTCACTAATTTGAAATTGACTTGTTAACTTGCTGACGTCATCAGCTGTGGATTAGCCAAAAATGAAACAACATTAGCATAGGCATTGAGTGAGTAAGTATCACTCAATGCCAAAATACTTAAACAGATTTACTGTCTCATGGCGTTGAGTGGGTAACCTTCACTCAATGCCAAACTACTTAGAATTGAAATCTGTTTCTAGGCGTTGAGTGATTCAGCTTCACTCATTGCCTACTTACTTTATCAGCTATCTGCTGCTTGCCGTTGAGTGTGTGAGCACCACTCAACGCCAATCTCCTCAGACAAAATTCTGTCTTCACTAGGCGTTGACAACATTGAGTGAGCAACCTCCACTCAATGCATTTTGCCTTAACCATTTTTCTGCTTAACTGTCTCAGCGCTTTCTTTTTCTCAGCTTATACGAACACTTATCTCAGCTGTTCTGCTGAGACCAACACTTGCCTCAGTGATTGTGCTGAGACAAACTCCTGTCTCAGCGGTTTTGCTGAGACCAACATTTCTCTCAGCGCTTTTGTATTGAGCTTTGCAGTTGTCTCAGCTGTCTTGACGCTTTTGCCTTAGGCAATATCTCCCTGCTTCTCTTGCATTGAGAGCCTTAAGTGTGTCTTCATCACTCAACGCTTTTTGTCTTAGCCTAATTTTTGAACTTAGTTCGACTAACTGAACAGAGTTTGACGAATGGCAAGCTCAACTCGACAAACTCTGAACTCAGTTCCACGAATTTTCTGAACTAAGCTCGACGAACTCAGAGTCTCAAACTCTGAACTTAGCTCGACGAATGGTGAGCTCAGCTCGACGAACTCTGAACTTAGTTGGACGAATTCTTGAACTGAGCCCGACGAACTCAGAATCTTTAACTCTGAATTTAGATCGACGAATGGTGAGCTCAGCTCGATAAACTCTGAACTCAGTTCGACGAGTTTCTGAACTGAGTTCTACTCACAGCCTTTTGATGTATGTCGTTGAGTGTGTCTTCATCACTCAACGCATGTGGACTTACACAGATTTCTGTCACCCCACAACATAGGTAAGAGTTTTCCTGACTTGTCCACTTAGGATACTTCCTGCCTTTCCAGCATCTTCACTTTGTGACCACCTGTCATATTGTTGAAAGCGAAAATTCAGTCTCTTGTGGAGTTCACCCTCGAGGAAGGGGTGATCGCGCACCTACTTCTCCCCTACAAGCAAAATAGCAAAAATAAATGAAAACTGACCCAAGGGCTCGACATGGAGGTCCCACCACACACCCGAAAGATCTTAGAGTGCTTCCCCTCCTTAGCCAATGGCCGAGCTAAGGCTACCTCAAAAAGTGCAAGAAGATCTGAATATTGATAAGCGTGACTTCTGAGGTGCCCCTTGGGTATTATTTATAGATTTCTAAAAATGATCTGCCAATAGCCAACCTTCGCTGTTTTGAACAGCTATGTGCAGCCCACCTGGGTCTGCTAACAGCGTAACTCCATCGTTCTATTAAGCTATTTGCACCCCTGGCAAGGGTAAAATGGTAAAAAAAACACCTCATAGGAGACTGGGCGAGTGGAGCATCATCACTCAATGACAAAGCCATAAGGGCGCCGAGAGCGTCGAGTGGTGCAACGTCACTCAATGACAAAGCCAGAAGGGCACCGAGAGCATTGAGTGGAGCAACGTCACTCAACGCCAAAGCCAGAAGGGCGCCGAGAGCGTCGAGTGGACAAACGTCACTCAATACGAAGGCTAGAAGGGCGCCGAGAGCATTCAGTAGAGCAACGTCACTCAGCACCAAAGCCAGGGGGTGCCGAGAGCGTTGAGTGGAGCAACGTCACACAATTTTAAAGCCATAAGGGTGAAGAGAGCGTTGAGTGGAGGACCGTCACTCAACGCCAAAGCAAGAAGGGCGTCAGCAAGGGTAAAGTCTGGATGAAGTCTCATAAGATAGTTGGGCGAGTAGCCCTCTGATACATTCACTCACCCGGGGCAGTATGGTATTATTACTACAGAAGGAATTCTAGAAGACTTGAGCTCGTTGAGCTTTGTTCGACGAATCTAGGATTCTAACTCACGAGGTCAGCTGAAAGAATGTCGAGCTCCGTTCGATGAATGTCGAGCTCCGTTTGACGAACACTGAGCTCCGTTCGACGAACGCCCAGCCCCGCTCGACGAACGTCGAGCTTCATTCGACAAGCGCCGAGCCCTGCTCGACGAATGGCGAGCTCCGCCCGAGCTCAGTCCAGAGAAAACCCAATCCGGTTCGACGAACCGCGGGAAGACGCGGGCTGGTTTGGTCGGGCCGCGCAGCTCACCCGCCTTGATTTGACGAGAGCGAGTTGGACATTATGAGTTCACCTGAATGATGTTCTATCATGGGCAGGCCGCCTTGGTCCGCTCGTCTGGCCTGGTGTACCCACTCGGCGAACACGAGATTGTGCACACATCACTTAGACAACCTGTCTAGACTTGTTCCATGGAACATCCTGAACATGATGAGCTAAAGCAACATCAATTACGACAATGCTCTTAGTGTTGATGGAGATGCCTCTTCAATTCCAATCTGGGGAACATTGTGGGCAATGGACGCAACAAGGGCATTTCTCAATACCCTGATTTGATATCACTAGATCTCCGAAGGGAAGCTTGCGTTAAAAGAATCTTCAAACTGATCCACGTCGAAACGATGTTTATTTACGAAACTCTGAGCTATAAAGGAATGGGTGGCACCCAAATCGAAGAGAACGCGCGCCCACCTATTCTTCACCTTAAACTCACCTATAACCATAGAGTACGTAACTAAACAAACGAGAAACTAGGGCAAACAACAAAGATTAAAAGTTAGAAGAGAATCTAACCTGATATCACCTGAGTGGAGGTTTGAGCTTCCTCCCTGGTCACCACATTCATCTTTCCTTTCCCCTTTTCCTAGTATTACGGCGGCAGCAAAGCTCGAAGCGGAGCAGGCTACAGTGGAGACTGAGAATGGGGGCATGAAGACTTCAGGTGCCCCTTCTGCCCGCACAGGAAGCAAGACTTTTCCTTCGACCAGCATCGACTCACGACATGCCCCTTTCTTGCGATGAACGTGCACACCAGATCTCCTTTGGGTGTGTCTTGAATGGCGAGCACCCGCTGTTACTTCTAAGATACATTCCTCTTGTGATACTTTTCATAAGGGTGGCCAGGACGACCACAGAAGCTACATGCTTCTTGATGCAAGCTTGGCCCTTTGGGCGTTATGGTGACGGACGTAACTAAACGCACCACTCTCCGCTGACTCTCATGTCACGCTCAAGCAAAACACAGCAATATCATAACTCGAATATTCATTAAATATAGACTACGGAGGGTTCGTAAAGCCCTTCAAGATAGTACCAAGGCGATAGGCCAAGGTCCTCTCAAGCGAAAGGAACCCACACGGTTTGGTCGAGCGTTGTTGTACAAAAAGAGAATCCACCGAAAACAAAAGATTCGGACAAGGGTGGTTCTCTCCCAACAAATAAAACGAGGGCCTCCACGCCGCACGAACTTAAACAAGAAAAGTAAACACCAACAATATCTATGAAGAAATTAACCACGGAATTTCAAACGTTTCATAAGCCACGCAACACGCATATGCCACAAGGTCTATCAAGAGGAGAAGCTCAATAACTAGTGGAGGAATGTTCGTTACCCTGCTAGGATGTCAACGAGTATGTGAGGATCGTTCCATTATGATTCCACCGGAAACACGCCGACCAGCCACCATCTCGCACTCCACCCGACACGTTGCATTCGCGGCTTCACGTCGGAGTTGGGAATCCCCGAAGAGGAAAACCTTTGCCCGTGTCGGTTTCTTCAATGAGGGGGCTGAGTGGTGCTTTGTTTGGGGGCGGCTTTGGGTGTGTTGAGGGGGGTCGGTTTTGGGTGGGGATGTAGGGGGCAGGATGTTGTTGGAGGGGGCTGTTCGGGTGGAGTGCGAGATGGTGGCTGGTCGGGTTGTTGGAGAGGGCTTCTTGGGTGGAGAGGGGAGGGGAAAAGTGGCCGACAGCCAAACTGGGAGAGGAAGAGGGGGAAAGTGGTCGGCGGCCAAAGCTAGGAGGGGCAGGGGTAATTCGGCCTAAGGAAAGAAGGAGAGGAGGGAGGGAAAATCTCAAGATATATTTTAGGGCTTGTTTATCATTCATTCTCTACCTAAAACATCAAAGTCTAGCCTTTTATAGGCTTTACAAACATAAGGGCTAAAAGCACCCCCAACATGGCTAAACATGTGCCAAATAAAATAAAAAAACAAGGCTATTAGAAGCCCAACTAACATGAAATAAAACATGAAATAAATGTTAAAATATGTGATAACATATTTTAACATGGCATGGACGAGAACGGTCGCGGACATTGTAGCGACGGGAGTGGCAGCGAGCAACGAACCAAACATGTCATAGCAAATCATTTTCCGATGGAGGTGACGTATCATCCTTCGCGAGCCGGCACAAACAACAACCAGGTCGCCAAAATCATCGGGAAGGGGAGCCTCCATATCAACATGTGCCGGATCACCATCGTCGACGGGAGGGGGACGCTCCGTGTCAACATGTCAGGGGTAGTCGACTCCATCAATCCTCCCCCTCTTAAAAATACTCATCACTGATGAGTAGTCCTGTGAGTACTCGCATGAAAGATCATCGACAGGAAAGAAGAACCTGCATGGCAAAAATTTTTCTTGGGGGGACCTCAAAAACGCATTAGCCAAAGAAGGAAAAATAGTTTTCATAACATCAACAAACATACCTCCGATGGAGACCGAGAAAGAGAACGATTCTGGGAAACTGTCACCACCCAACCCAATAGAAATCATAGTGGAATATATATACGGAGAGGTAGACATGTCAAGTGGCATAGAAGCATGAAGCGTAATATATGAAACAATGAAAATAGAAGCTATGCCACAATCAGTGGAAAATTCTAAAAGAAACGTGATATTACCAAACTCCCTTAAGATTCTCAAAGGATGGACTTGCTGATTCGTTAATATTTTTAAGGTGCCCGGAGGCATCCGTTTAGGGGTGAGATAAGCCAAAACCAAATCATCCACATAACGGTGGGAGACTCTCTGATACAAACAAGCAAGTAATTTAAAGGACGCGTTTTGATTGATTAAGATGTTAAGAATGCGCCTAATTAAATTAAAACCGTGAGGTGTGAACCCATGTGTCACATGACTTGAATCAGCAGTAGAAAATAATGGGACTATGTCAGGTGGCAAGTGTGCCTTAAATTCACTAATGATTTCCATGGAGTCCAACGTCGTAATTTTAAATTTAGATTCAAGAATGTCATAAAGAAACGCCAGCGAAAAATGCTCTTTACCAACTATAGAGTTGGTCGCTCTCGGATGTGAAAGGACGGGCATGCGACACAACTCAACATACCCAACTACGTTCACTAACGCGTGCATGCACGGGTCATCAAAAGGAGGGGGATAACTGCATGTGACCGGGCTTGGTAAGTAAGTGTGCCTAGGGGACACCACATCAAAAAGTACCATCGCCATGGAATCACTAGCAGTCCAACACGAAGCCTTACCCAACGCAAAGCAGTCATATGAACGGTCCACCATAAGCACAACATAGTCAGATCTATGAAAAGTAGTGGAAAGACCGAACGTGACAACTAACAAATCGCTCACACACATCAGTCTGGGTAAGTCTAACGGGGGAGCTAGATAAAAAACATCTCCAGATATCTCGGGCTAGAAATGACAAGCTCGTTCCCTAACAAGTCATCTAATCGAGTTAAGTTAACCGAAGGAGGAGTCGACATGGTCGATTCCGGAAGAGGAACTAAATCATACTCACAGTCAAAACATGGATTTAATGTCCAACAAAAATCCTCCGGGTGCAAGCCATCAAAATCAAAGGAAAAATCGAACAGTAGATTCGTCCTTACCGAAAACTCAGCCGGATCGTCAGCATCTAACTCACTATCAGATAAACATTCATCACGGGGTGACTCTACCAACTCAACTGACATGTCTTCCAACCCACTAGATAATCCATCCAAATCAGAATCAGTATTGGTTTCAAAAGTAGGAAAAATCGTACTCGACAAAATTTCTAATCCATTTTGGGCTTCTGGTGAAGGAGCTAACATCAAAGAAATGTCTACCGGGTCCTCAGTGCTACCGTCATCCACAAATAGCCTTCCCACATAGGGTAAATCTTCTAAAACGTTACATCCTTCGCTAACCAAATCTTCCCACGAAGTAGGTACATTGTCTAAATCATGATGGAGGGTTGGGCAAATCGAATCCCGGGGAGAATCTAAATTAGTATGACCCTCAAGCAATGATGATAATATCAATGAACTATCTCCCCGGATGTACACCACTAAGATTATCCCAAGATAAACATACATCCCAAGGTGACTCTTCCAACACCGTTGAAACATCTACCAATCCTGGGCCAATCATTATAATATTGTGATCCTCACTCGCACTTATCCGACTGGATTGAGCAAACAGGGAAGCTAAATAAATGGGCACCTCAATATATCCCGGGCTAGAAGGAACTAGCTCGTGTTCTAGCAGGTCATCACCTAAATCAGTAACAGGTAAGCTCTCAACATATGGTGACTCAGTCGGAATGTCTTCTAACTCAGGGTCATCAGAAGACTCCATAACTATCAAGGGAGGTGCCTCAGAAACATCACCAAAAGGAAGAGGAGATGATTCCTCAGAGGAGAAATCCTCGTACAGGTCACTAGGGTAACCAATCTCCTCATCGTCACTCAAATCGCCAGCGTATTCATCCTCGTCCTCAGTGACAAGCACAGTCCTAGACAACGCCTCAGACTCAACAGGAGAGTCAACGACTAATTCAGGCAACTCGGGGAGAGCCTTAATAGGGCCTAAGGGCATAATCGCGGCAGGATGCTCAATAGAGCCAAGATTAGGAGCGCCACTTGACACATATGTCGTAATTGTTTGCCTACCTTTACGGGTAGGACTACTCTCACCCTGCGGGCTCATGGCAGTGTTGGATTTACCATGGTGATCTAGAAGTGGTCAAACATGTAATCTCACTGCCAACGCGATATGAGCCTGCAGGGTCGCACATAAGAGATGTGGAGAAGTTGGATGATTGACTGTGTTGGTAAATGTTACCAATCACCGACCTGAATGGGGTTATGGGCAAAGTGTTGCCTTAAAGGATCGTCGGGTTGGGCAAATGTTGCCTTGAAGGATTGGTAAGAATAGTCGACCGAGGGTCGACGATTGTCGACTGAAGGTTTCGGTCGACGATCGACGAGTATCGTCGACCGAAGGTCGACGATCGACGAGTATCGTCGACCCACGTTCGACCTGAATCGTCGAGTATTGTACTCTGATTCTCGCCGACTGATACTCGCCAATCCTAGGTGATTCTCACCGATCCTAGGTGATTCTCGCCGATCCTAGGTGATTCTCGCCGATTGATTCTCACCGAATCTGCTTGGTGATTCTCGCCGATTCTGGAACCCTAATTTTTTGGGTGGTCTGCGGATAGCGATATTCCTAAGTCTGTTTATGCCTTTGCTATAAATAAATACTTAGGGTTTTCTGGTCTGTGAGCTTGCTGATCGAATCATCTTCGTTCGTTCCGCCGATCACTGATCGAATCGTCTTCGTTTCGCCGATCGCTGATCAAATCGGAGTTCTCCATTCCGCCGATCCCGAATCCTGCCGACGGAAGGGTTCCGCCGCCGTGCTCGCTCCGTCGACCTCCTCCTCTCAGGCGATTGTCGCTGGTGTTGCTATCCCTGGCGCGGACCTAGCAGTCCGTGGAATAGCAAGGTGCGGTCACTCTCCTTCCCGATTATCCGTGTGATGGAAAAGTCGGTGTTCTCTCGCTCGTGTTGATTTCTGCAGAGACGTGGATATCATTCTACGTAGAACTCGCCACCAGCAAGAACACGAAGCTTGGAGCATCTCCGTTGAGTTGTGACTCAACGCCACCTAGGTAATTTTTGCCTAGTTGTATGTTAACGTCTTGATTCAACTACCATGGTCTGATCCCATCTCTTTTGGGTTTTCTTGATGTTTTTATTCTTCCGCTGAGTGCACAAGTGTTGTGCCATCCTCATAGAGAAACCCAACAGGCAGTCCTAGCAGTCACATGTACAGAACTCGGGATAGGGACCTCACTGTTTCCCTTCCTCTATAGGTGGGTGCAGGTACGCTAGGGGTAGCTCTACCAACCTGGGGAAAGGACCTATCTTGGGATAATATAAAACTCCTATGATCCGGCTTGGTTCTAGTGCCATAACAATATTGACTATCGGGTGTCGGGTTAGTACTAAGGCGGTAGGGGGAATCGAATTTCGCGGAGAGAATTCTTCGCATGTGCGGCCAAGCATAAGGATAGCTACCAGCACCGCGCTCTTTCTCTTTATTCAGGCAAAACTCGCGGGCTCGACCTCCGAACCGCTCTCGGACTACACTAACCTTTAGGTATTCGCCCAATTGATTATATTCAAAATAGGTTTCTACCCCGTCAAGCTAGTATTTAAAATACTTGGGATCCTCATAACCATCATAGGTAAAAATATTAATGTGTAGATAAGTCAGGGGACGATTGGAAGCATTTACGTCGAAAGCCATTTTAGTGTGAACCGGAGAGGACACTCGATCCGGATTTTGTGCGAATGCAAAGAAAGGGAACCTGAACAACTAATTCTAGGAAAGAAAGAATTTTTCACTCTTAGCCACTAAGATTATAATTATATAAAATAGATTTTCTTGCTCGAAAAAATATGAGGTTTATTAAAAAAAATTAAAAAAAATTTGATTGAAAAATAAGAAATTTACACCACTATTGGCAGACCACAAAAATTTCTTTAGTGTTAAATTTTCAAATAAACAAACTTGAAATGTACATGCTGACGTGCAAATAAAAGGGGGAGGGTGTCAATTAAGAAATTGACGTGAACCTCCCTCTGATACTAAATTGATGCAGGCTTGGCCCTTTGGGCATTATGGTGACGGACGTAACTAAATGCACCGCTCTCCACTGACTCTCAAGTCATGCTCAAGCAACACGCAGCAACATCACAACTCGAATATTCATTAAACATAGACTACAGAGGGTTCGCAAAGCCCTTCAAGATTGTACCAAGGTGATAGACCAAGATCCTCTCAAGCAAAAGAAACCCACACGGATTGGTAAAACGTTTTTGTACCAAAAGAGAATCCAAGGAAAACAAAAGATTCGGACAAGGGTGGTTCTCTCCCAACAAAATAAAACGAGGGACGCCACACCTCACGAACTCAAACGAGAAAAGTAAACACCAACAATATCTATGAATAAATTAACCACGAAATTTCAAACGTTTCACAAGCCACGCAACACGCATATGCCACAAGATCTATCAAGAGGAGAAGCTCAATAACTAGTGGAGGAAAGTTTGTTACCCGACTTGGATGTCGACGAGTATGTGAGGATCGTTCCTTTTCAATTCCACCGGAACCATGCCGATTGGAGGGAGATACATTGCCTTCGCGTCTTCACGTTGGAGTTGGGAATCCCCGAAGAGGAAAACCTTTGCCCGTGTCTGTTTCTTCAATGAGGGGGCTAAGTGTGGCTTTGTTTGGGGGGCGGCTTTGGGTTTGTTGAGGGGGGGTCGGTTTTGGGTGGGGATGTAGGGGGGTGGGCTGTTGCTGGAGGGGGCTATTCGGGTGGAGTGGGAGATGGTGGCTGGTCAGGTGGTTGGAGAGGGCTGCTCGGGTTGTGAGGGGAGGGGAAAAGTGGCCGGCGGCCAAACTAGGAGAGGAAGAGGGGGAAAGTGGCCGGCGGCCAAAGCTAGGAGGGGAAGGGGGAATTTGGCCAAGGGGAAGAAGGAGAGGAGGGAGGGAAAATCTCAAGATAGATTTTAGGGTTTTTTATCATTCATTCTCTACCAAAAACATCAAAGTTTAGCCTTTTATAGGCTTTACAAACATAAGGGCTAAAAGCACCCCAACATGGCTAAACATGTGCCAAATGAAAATAAAAAAACAAGGATATTAGAAGCCCAACAAACATGAATAAAACATGAAATAAATGTTAAAATATGTGGTAACATATTTTAACATGGCACGGACGAGAACGGTCACGGACATTATAGCGGCGGGAGTGGCGGCGAGCAACGAACCAAACATGTCATAGCAAATCATCTTCCGGTGGAGGTTAAGTATCATCCGTCGCGAGCCAGCACAAACAACAACCGTGTCCCCAAATTCATCGGGAAGGGGAGGCTCCATATCAACATGTACCGGATCACCATCGTCGACGGGAGGGGACGCTCCATGTCAAATTTTCGGGGGTAGTCGGCTCCATCATTTCTCCACCTTTCTTCTTGGAAGCATGGCCAAGGGCCCTAGAACTTCCATCATCTTCAGCCTTTCTCTTTTATTCTCTTAATACAACATCCCAATTCTTGGCGTTGTCGATCGTCTTAACTGTTAGAGCGTCTTCCACTACCTCAACATAAATTTCAGCTTTATAAGGGCATTGTACAACCCCGTGTCCGGCGAGCAAGGTCACAGGGGAGCTCGGCAGCAGCAGGCGAGCTCGGCATCAACAGGGGCGAGCCCGAGCTCGGCATCCGCAAGCCAGAGATCGTCGATCGGTGCCCCCGAGCTCGGCATTCGCCGAGCGGGCTGCAACTCGCACCCTCGCAGTGGAGTTCGGCAACAGCGTGCGAGCAGAGCACGCCGAGGTGGCAAGAGCTCCCAGCTCGCCTGGGGGTCAGAGGTACTTTTTACTGTTTTACCCCTGCTGGTCTGCCCATAGCCCTTCAAAACAGCGGAGTTTGGCTGTTGGCAGGCCCAGCCAAGGGTTTCCTGGTAATTTCAGGTCAGTTATTTTGGTTATTGGCAGTCCAGATTTCAAAAACTATAAATAGGACCCAAGGGGTACCCCAGAAAGCAGGTTTTTCCCGGTGCTCCTCTCCCCAAATTCTCTAAGTGCTTTCTGAGGGTACCTTAGCTCGGCTTCAGGCTAAGGAGGGGAAGCGCTCTGAGATCTTCCGGGTTTGTGGTGGGACCTCCCCGCCGAGCCCTTGGGTCTGTTTCTCCTTGTCTTGTTGTTTCCCTTGCAGGAGCGAAGTAGGCGCGAGACCACCCCTTTCCCCAAGGGCGAGTTCCACAGGAAGCCGGGTTCCGGTTTCAACATTTTGGTGCGGTGAGCGTGGTCAGCACAGAAAAGTTTCCGCGAGTTCGATGACGGGACAAGGATCCGACAGGCCGAGCTCGCCGCCCCCCCCCCCCCCCCCCCGCCTCTCGCAACGGTGGGAATGTTCGAAGACTTCAGAAGCGAGGTGCTGAATCTGGTCAAGTTCGCACTCGGCACGCGGGCCGAGTGCTCGACTCCGGCAAACCAGATCGCGGCCGCCCCCTCATTGGGCGAGGACGCGCCCGGCAGGCGAGCTGGGAAGGAAGTGGCCGAGGAAGGCCGAGGGTGCGAGCTCCCCGGGCGCGAGCTCTTCCCAGGCTCGGCAGGCCGAGGTCGCTTCGGCGAGCTGGGCTCGCGCGACTCGCCAGCTCGCCCAGTGGGAGGAGGGATTCCTTTCAGCGAGCTGGTCTCTTCAGCTCCAGTTCCAGATGGGTTCAGGGAGCCCGAGATGTCCTATTACACTGGGAAGGGAGACCCGGTACAGCACGTCCAATGGTTCGAGGACGTGGTCTCCATCCGTCAGATGTCGGACGGATTCAAGTGCCGGCTCTTCGCCATCACCCTCCGGGAGAAAGCGAGAGAATGGTTCCACCAGCTACCGGCCAGCTCCATCTATTGCTTCGAGGACTTGCGCCGAGGATTCATGCTGAGATTCACCACTTCGAAGAAGAGGAAGAAGGAGTCTGAGTCCCTGTTTCACATCAAGCAGGGGGTAAACGAGACGTTGGGAAGCTATGTGGACCGATTCCAGGACGAAGTTACTCAAGTTCAGGAGATGCCAGGCCATAGTCTGATGATGGCCTTCACCCTAGGCCTGCAGCAGGGCTTCTTCCGGATGGAGCTGAAGAGAGTTCCCCCCTTCTCCTATGAGGAGTTGATGGAAAGGGCGGCGAGAGAGGTTGACGGGGAGGCGTCAAACCCGGAGTTTGCAAGGAAGTTGGCCAGGTGGGCCACAGAGGAGGAGAGGGAGTCGAAGGGAGGAAGAGGTCAGGAGGAGAGAAGAAGGGAGCCCAGGCAGAGGGAGCAGAGGCAGCTCCAAGGGCAGCAGCAGCCGGGGTGGGGGCGTCAGGAGCCCGACCGTCGGCTAGGCTGGAGGCCAGAGTGGCAGGGGCAGGGGCCACAGAGGGGGAACTTTGGAAGGGGTCATTTTCAGGGGAGGCAAGACCAATTCCACCCCCAGGGCTGGAGGCAGGGTCAGAGGCCCCGGCTCCCTGATCAAGAGGAGGCCATGGCCATAGCCTTGGGGGCCAGGAGAGGAGCGTGGAGGAGAAGAAGGAGGGAGGTTAGGGTGGAGCTACCCTATTGCGACTTCCATCAGGAAGAGGGGCACGCAACAGCCACGTGCCCGGAATTCTTGGAAATGAGAGGGAACAGGGAGCGGCAGCAGCAGCAGCAGGAGGCGCGACAGGAAGTGAGGATCGAGGAGGTCCTACCTCGGGCGGAGGAAGATCGGTGTGAAGACCGGGTGGATGTGGGGACCCGAGGAGGGATCGGGATGATCCACGGGGGAGCAGGGATCGAGGCCTCCCGCAAAGCTAGTCTCCACACCATGTACCGGCGAAGCGTCGCCTCTACATCCCAAACCCCGCCACCAGAGGAGTGGATCACCTTCTCCAGGAGTGATCTACCAGACCACGAGGATCCGTTCTGTGATGCGCTGGTCATCAAGACGGCCATCGAGAACTTCACCGTCTCACGGATCCTCGTGGACAACGGGAGTTCCGTCAACGTCGTCTTCAAAAAGGCGTTTGACGCGATGAAGGTGGAGGCAAGAAGGGTGCTGGCCTTGGATGGCCCCCTGTTCGGGTTTTTAGGAGAAAGGAAGGAGGTAGAAGGAGGAGTCGGACTCCACGTCACCTTGGGGGGGCAGTCCCGAAACTGCAAGTTCGTCATTGTGGACGCCCCCAGCAGCTACAGCGCCATCTTTGGAAGGCCCCTGATCAGCGCCTTCCGCTGCGTCCCCTCATCTTTTCATCAATGCTTGAAGTTCAACACCGAGGGGGTCCAAGTCAGGGTTAGGGGAGACCCAAAGGTGGCGCGGGAGTGTTATGTCACTGCGGTGAACACCATCTCTTGGCAGGAGGGAGCCGAGGAGATGGGGCGAAGGATGGAGGAGGTCGAAGAGGAGGCAGAGAGGGAGGAGCCGGCAGAGAAGGGCTGCGTAGAGAAGGTGGCAGGAGGGAGTCTGGAGGAGGTGACCGAGGTGAGGGTCGAGGAGGAGGCAACGGAGGTAGAGGTCCCCGTTCCGGAGGAAAGGGACACCGAAGGATGGGCAAAGCAATCCAGGCTGGAGGCAGCTGAGGAGGTGGTGGAGCTGGAGGTATTCACCCGGGGAGGGAGAATGGAGAAGGTTCGCGTCAGCGGGGGGCTGACCCCGGAAGACCAGGGCAGGATGCTGGAGTGCATCCAGAAGAACGTGGACATCTTCGCCTGGAACGCCGCGGAGATGCCGGGGGTTGACGCGGATGTGGCCTGCCACCGCCTCAACTTGGACCAGGGGACACGCCCCGTTCAGCAGAAAAAGAGATCCACGGCGGACAAGCTGGCGGAGCCCATCAGGGAGGAGGTGGCGAAGCTTCTCAAAGCTGGCTTCGTGTCCGAAATTCAGTACCCCGGCTGGGTCTCAAACGTTGTGATGGTCAAAAAAGGAGACGGCCGCTGGCGGTTGTGTATCGATTTTTCCCTTCTTAATAAAGCTTGTCCTAAGGACTGTTACCCTTTGCCTCGGATCGACGCGCTGGTTGATTCCGCCGTCGGCTTTTCTGTAATGAGTTTTTTAGATGCCTTTTCAGGTTACCATCAGATCAGGATGCACCCCCCGGACATCAAGGATGTCTCATTCATCATAGGGGACGGCTGCTACTGCTACAAGATGATGCCGTTCGGGCTGAAGAACGCTGGGGACACCTACCAAAAAATGATGGATAGGGTCTTCAAGGAACAGAGGGGGAGGAACTTGGAGGTATATGTAGATGAACTCATGATCAAGAGCCGGGATGTGGACTCCCACCTCCGGGACCTGGAGGAGACCTTCGCCACCCTGCGCAAGTACAAAATGCGGCTGAATCCCCTTAAGTGTGTTTTTGGGGCTAGCCGGGGGAAGTTCTTAGGGCATCTCCTCACCCCCGCGGGGGTCGAGCCGAATCCGGACAAGGTCAAGGCCATCTTGGAGCTGGGATCCCCGCGGAATACAAAGGAGGTCCAACGGTTGATAGGGAAGCTAGCAGGGCTAAGTCGCTTCCTTTCTCGGGTAGGGGAGAAGTGCTCCCCCTTCTTCAAGACGCTAAGGGGGGGTCAGAGGTTTGAATGGAGCAGGGAATGTGAAGAGGCCTTCCAGGCCCTCAAGGTGCAGTTGACACAGGCTCCGCTGCTCCAAGGGCCGAAGGAGGGGGAGGACCTGTTCTTGTATCTGGGGGTCGGGGCGGAGGCCTTGAGCTCGGTCCTGGTTCGAGAAGAGGGGAAGAGACAGCTCCCAGTCTATTATGTGAGCCGGGTCTTGAGGAAGGCCGAGCTCCGGTATCCGATCTTGGAGAAGCTTGCGTTCGCCCTAATCAACTCGGCTCGGAGGCTACGACCCTACTTCCAGGCACACTCAATCCGAGTGGTGACCGACCATCCCCTCCGCAACATCTTTGAGGGGGTGGAGCATTCAGGCAGATTGGCTAAGTGGTCGGTGGAGATGAGCGAGTTCGACGTCTCCTTCGTTCCGCGGCTCTCGATCAAAGACCAGGCGATGGCCGACTTTCTTGCTGACTATGTGGTTGAAATGGCAGAAGAAGAACTCACTCGCCCGGCTCCTTGGAAGGTGAGAGTGGATGGAGCATCGGGAAGGCATTCCTTAGGAGTAGGGGTGATCCTAGAAAGCCCTCAAGGGACCCGGATCGAGCAGACGGTGGTGGTGCACTTTCCCATTACCAACAACCAGGCCGAGTACGAGGTCGTGATAGCGGGGCTTCGCCTGGCCAAGGAGCTTGGAGTGTCAGATGTGGAGGTCCTCACAGACTCCATGGTAGTAGCCTCCCAAATCAACGGGGAGTTCGAGGCAAGGGAGCCCACCCTGCGTTCATACTTGGCCAAAGTAAAGGGGATCATTGGAACTTTCCAAACTTTCGCCATCCGACATGTGCCCAGGGAAGAGAATGAACAGGCCGATCAGTTGGCTAAGCATGGTCCCCAGGTGGGGGGCACCATCACCGACCTGTTTCGCCCCTCCATCGAAGAAGGGGAGCTCATGGAGATCGATCAGCAAGCTTCATGGATGGATCCAGTGGTGGTTTTTCTCTCCACAGGGGAGTATCCGGAGGGGGTAGATAAGAAGAAGCTGAGGCACAAGTCAGCATACTACCTCCTCCAGGACGGGCAGCTGTACAGAAAGACCCTCTCAGGGATGCTGGCCCGCTGCGTAACCGAGGGTGAAGCGCGAAGGATCTTGGAGGAGGTCCACTCCGGGGAATGTGGGAGTCACTCCGGGAGTCGGACCCTAGAAGGGAGGATAGTCAGGCAAGGTTATTTCTGGCCCACCCTGGGCCGGGACGCTGCAGAATTCGCAAGGAGATGTCACAAGTGCCAACTGTTTGCCCCTCTCCAGCTGCAGCCGGCCCAACGGCTCCGTAGTATCACGGCCCCATGGCCCTTCGCAATCTGGGGAATGGATCTGGTTGGGTCGTTTCCCCAATCCAGCGGCCAGAGAAGGTTCCTCCTAGTGATGATTGACTACTTCTCAAAGTGGATGGAGGTGAAAGCATTGGCCAAGGTGACCTCCCAGGTGATCAGGAATTTTGTATGGGGGGAGATCATCTGTCGCCATGGGCTGCCCCAGGCCATCGTCACAGACAATGGGCCCCAGTTCGCCAGTGCCGAGTTCACCAGCTTTTGCGAACAGCTTGGGATCGATCTCAGGTTCGCCTCGGTCCATCACCCCAGGAGTAACGGACAAGTGGAGGCCGCAAACAAGATCATCGTCAACCTCCTCAAGAAAAAGGTGGAGAACCTGAAAGGGAGCTGGGTGGAGCAGCTTCCCGCGGTCCTTTGGGCCCTGAGGACCACCCCCAACACAGCTACAGGAGAGACCCCCTTCAAACTCTCCCACGGGTGCGAGGCAGTGCTCCCCATTGAATTCGAAGTCCAAACGCCGCGAGTCGTGGCAGCGAAGGAAGACCGTGAGGAATGGCAGGCAGAGAATGAGGAGGAACTGAGGCTCTCCCTTGACATGGTAGAAGAAGTAAGAGACCTTTCCGCCATCCGACAGGAGGAGGTAAAAAGGAGAATGGCCAAGTACTTTGACAAGCATGTCAGGGTCAAGCAGTTCGTGGAGGGGGACTTGGTGCTGAAGAAAGTAGATGCAGCGGGGAGGTCAGCATCCGTGGGAAAGCTCAATCCCAGCTGGGAGGGACCGTTCATTGTAAAGGTAGCCCTGGGGTTGGGGGGCTATCGACTCCAGAATGTAGAAGGCGAGACCCAGAGTCTCACCTGGAGTGGTGACGACCTCAAACGCTTTTTTCCCTGAAACATGTAAGCAACACTTTGATTATAATAAATTCCTTCAAGCTCTCTGATATCGTTGTAATTGGCCTGCATGGTGGAATGTGATGTATTATGGACCCCGAGCAGATCCCGCTGTCAGGCTCTCACCTAGCTGGCAGGGCTGGAAGTCACTCGGTGTCATCCTTGGCCTCGAGCAGATCCCGCTGTCAGGCTCTCACCTAGCTGGCAGGGCTGGAAGTCACTCGATGGTAATAACAATGGACCCCGAGTAGATCCCGCTGTCATGCTCTCACCTAGCTGGCAGGGCTGGAAGTCACTCGGTGTCATCCTTGGCCTCGAGCAGATCCCGCTGTCAGGCTCTCACCTAGCTGGCAGGGCTAGAAGTCACTCGATGGTAGTAGCAATGGACCCCGAGCAGATCCCGCTGTCAGGCTCTCACCTAGCTGACAGGGCTGGAAGTCACTCGGTGTCATCCTTGGCCTCGAGCAGATCCCGCTGTCAGGCTCTCACCTAGCTGACAGGGCTGGAAGTCACTCGATGGTAGTAGTAATGGACCCCGAGCAGATCCCGCTGTCAGGCTCTCACCTAGCTGGCAGGGCTGGAAGTCACTCGGTGTCATCCTCAGCCTCGAGCAGATCCCGCTGTCAGGCTCTCACCTAGCTGGCAGGGCTGGAAGTCACTCGATGGTGGCATTATTGGACCCCGAGCAGATCCCGCTGTCAGGCTCCCCTAGCTGGTAGAGCCGGAGGTCACTCGATGGAGCCGGCCTTGAAGTCGTTGGGAGCAGGCCAAGGTCTGTGGCAGGGAGCAAGGGGGAAGGGTCCTGTCAGGGCGAGCTCGGGCTCGGCAAAACTCAGCTCGGCGTAATCCAGAAGGCAAGCCGGACTGGAGGGCTCGGCATAGGCGAGTTCGGGCTCATCATTTCGGGCTCGGCATGGGAAAGCAGGCCGCGAGCCCGGGCCTTGCCAAAGACAAGCCAGACCGGGGCGCCTCGCACCCCAGGCCCATCACACTTCGAAAAATTTCTTCGATGGGCACAACCTGGGTGGCTCGCTTGCGAGTAAAGGTAGGCGGATAGAAGGCAGAAGGCCGCGCGCGAGTAGTAATGGCGTAATAAGGGCGGAGAGTAACTCGCCACGAAATCATTTGGGGCTCGGCGAACATTCCAAACACGCTTCGCTCGCGTGCGCGCTCTCATGATCACTCTACTCGCAGAACCGATCTCTGCGAGGTCGTGGGAGGAAGCACTCACATACATTTATAACAACGGGCATAGAGAAGAACACCGGTATGATCAAAACACTTTCATTTATTATTCACAAAAGTATTGGGAGCTCGCCACAGCGAGTAGTCAAAAAAGAAAAAAGAAGAAAAATACAAGGCTGTCAGCTAGCCTCGCCCCCTCCGCCGGACTGATCCTCGCCGTCGCCCGAGTGATCCTGGAGGCTCTTCCCGAACATTGCGTCCAGACTATCTTCCTTCTCGCTGGGCGGCGTCGCCGGAAACAGACTCGGCATCAGGTCCCGAGCGGAGATCTCCCCGCATCCTTCCACCAGCACCCCGGAATCCTTCATCATCGCGAGGGTGCACTCGGCGGTCTGGATGGAGTTGATCCGCAGTCTCTCGACGAGGTCCGCCTCGCCGAAGATGCGCGGGCTCTTGTAGGGGAGCGTGGGATCGATGTCGTGCCCCGGGAAGAAGATCTCCGCCTGGCGACGCACCTCGCCGAGAAGGTGCTGGTTCTCCCCCTTCAGCTTCGCATTCGCGCTCTCCAACTCGCCAAGGAGTGCGCGTAGTCGGACGATCTCCTCCCCTCGCTCGATGTCGCGAGCCTGGAGCTCCCCAGCAGCATCGGCATCCGCGGCCAGCTGCGCGCGCAGGCGGCTGTTCTCCTCCCCCAGCTCAGTGTTGCGAGCCTGGAGCTCGCCCGCCGCCCTGACATCCTGGAAAAAAGCTCACTTAGCAGCAGCACAAAGCTTTCTAAGTAAAAGAGTGGTGCGTGACGCTTACCAGCCCGCCAGCAGTCTAGGCGAGAAGACTATCCACGATGCCGAGCCGCCTCGCCTGATCGGCAACCTGCTCCTTGGCGAGGTCGCGGGCTTGCTCGGCCTTTTCGAGCTGGTGACTGAGGGCGAAGCTGCGGCGCGCCAGCATGTGGTGCAGCTCCAAAGTCCGCAGGTGGGACTGCAGCCCCTCATGGCCGAGCTGCCGGAGGGTCGCCCTCTTGTAGGCCTCGGCATCCTCCCGACCATAAAGGCCGAAGCCGAGGGCGTAGGCATGACCGGTGACGGGCTCGCGGTCGTGCCAGGACGGGTGCAGAGTGGAGACGGAGACTCGATGAGCGAGCTCGTCCCACTGCAGCATGGGCTCGCCCGCGGAATCCTTCCAGCGCGCGCCGAAGTTGAAGAGGGGGTGCTGCTTCGGCGGCGCGCGCTCGCGGGCAGCCCTCTTCGCCGAGGGAGGAGGGGAGATCGCAGCCGAGGAAGAGGGGGCCTTGCCACCCTTTCGGCCCTTGCTGGTCGTCTCCTTCAGCAGGCTCCCCGGGGACGCGTCAGGAGGAGTCTCCGACGAGCTGATGTACTTGGGACTGGACTGATGTTGTTGTTGCCCCCGCGAAGGTAGCAGAGCTCTCCGCATCTTTTTCATCTGACGGGGGCCGGATGGCGGGTTCGACCCCGCGTCCTCAGAACGCCTCTTGCCGGAAGAGGGCTGCGAGAGGGCCGCCTCGTCTCGGCAGGCCGCTGCCGCCGCCCTCTCGCGAGCAAGAGGGTCAGTATCAAGCCCCGGGTCCGCAAAAGGCGGGTTCGCGGGGATTATTCGCTCCCCTGCAGGAAAATACTTGAAACGGTTAGAAAATTCAGATATGATGATGTGCCGAGCTCGCGAGTAGGCGAGCTCGGCAAGATAAGGACAACATACCTTCGCTAGGCAGAACCGGGGGAGCGCGTCGAGGCCCCTCCGCAGGAAGGCGACCTCGAAATCTTTGTGGAGGAAGAATTTGTGGAGCTCGGCGTCGTTGCCGGACACGGCCGGCGGGCGGTACACCTCCTCGCCTTTCTGTTGCGGCGAGTAGGGGATGTTGCCGAGATCGCCCTTGATGAAGGCAATCTTGGTCATCTAGGTGTGGTGCTTGTTCGCGATCTCGCGAACTTTGATAAAGGAGCCGCCGAAGTACGCGACCCCGTCCGTCGTCGCCTTATAGAAAAAGAGTTTCCTGAACACTGTCAGGTTGAACTCGATCCTCTCCCGCCGGAGGTAGCTCGCGAACGCCACCATCATGGCGATGGCGTTTGAGTTAAGCTGCGCGGGGACGGCCCAGTAGTATTTCAGGATCTGCCGGATCTCCGGCCATAAGGGAAGCCGCAGCCCCACCTCGAAGTGCGAGATGGGGAAGGCGAGCTCGTCCTTATAGAACGTGTTGATGGCCTCGCCCGGTCCTGGCATGCGCGCCTCAAAGCCCGGCGGCACATACAGGGCTATGAATTCTGCGAGCTCCTCCTCGCTGGTGTGGCCGTCGAAGAAGCAGTAATCTGCGAAATGCTGGGCGCATTTGGAGCGGCCATCAGCATCCGGGTTAGTCTTGCCCATGATCGCAGGAAAGAAGCAAAGCGCAGCGCGAGCAGAAGGAAAAAGCAGGGAAGGGAAGCAAAGCAATAAAGACAGTACGGGGGTAGGTGAGGGGGGGGGGCTATTTATAGGAAAAGGGATCTGAGGCAGGCTGTCACATCGGCGCATCTCGCCACCCCAGCTCGCCACCCCAGCTCGCCGACTTCCGGCGCATCCCAACTGAGGCTAAGTCAAAACATTACGGCTTTTTATTTAAATAATAATTAAAAATGTTCTAAAAATTATTCATCCCAGCAGGGGAAAGTTCGAAACAGAAAACGGGGCGCGCGAGCAGGGAGGGCACCAGGATGCGAGCGCCGGTCGGCTCGGCAGAGGAGCCCGCAAATTTATCTACCCCGGCCTCGCGATCCCCGCCCCCCAAGCTGCCGCGCGCGAAGTAACTCGCGGATCCTTCCGGAATTCCTTTGTGCAACCAAGAGACCGTCATCTATCTCATCCAGGAGTCGGGAGGGAGACATCAACTCGCGAGCTCGGCCGAGGCGCACCTCCTCAGCAAGACGCGCGTAGTCGCGCTGCAGCGTCTCGTTGACCCCCTGCACCTCGCGCAGTCCACACACCAGCTTCTTGAGGAGCTTGACCTCCCTCCTCATCAACTCGCCTTGATCCACCTCCGGACCCAGGTAAGAGTCTAGCGAGCTCGGAGATGGGAGGGGAGAGTGGTGGGCTGCCAGCGAAGACTCCTCGGCAGCCGATTGACTGGGAAGAGCTGTAAAGGCAAATGCCAGCAGAGCAAAAGCTTGCGAAGAACGGGGGTGAGTGAGGCTGACCTAAAGAGCTCGGCGGTTCAAGGGAGATGCGAGGAGGGACAAACCTCAGGTCCTTCCCGCGACCTGGTCCGCGAACCCCCGGCGAGATGAGCTCGAAAGCCGGGGTGGGAATGGACGCCCGACCTCTCCCGGCGGCCTCGTCAGTTTGCTGAGGAGGGGAGCCCGGTGGCGAGGTCGGCCTCTGCGAGGTCACAGGCAGGATCCCGAAGAGGAGCGGCGGATCCCGGGGATGGCTATCCGGTACCGAGAATCGCGAAGTGGCGAGCGCGGCCTCGCCCTGCGGTGTGGAGACCCGCGGGGTGGTGCCCTCGCCATCTGGTTGGCCGTCCTGGTCGTCGCCAACTACCACGACCTCCCTGTCATCCACTGGAGTAGTTCGGGTAGAGGAGCCGGTCTCGCGAGCCAGGGTGGCCCTAAGGTCGTGGAAGATGGGCTCGGCCGCCTCGGGGAACGACTTTGTCCTCTTGGAACTTGGCTCGGCAGAATCAACCTGGGGAACTTTCGCGGGGACCGCCGTCAGCGCGGCAATGCGAGCCGCGGAAGCCTGGCGAGCTCGGTCTAGGCGCTCTTGAATCTCCTTGGGAAGGGGCATCTTGGCAAGGCAGCAGGGGAAATGGCAAGAGCCAGGAGGCATAGCAGGTGCATATATATAGCCGCAGGTGGCCCCCACCAGAAGATTCCCTCCAACTCGCCAGCCAGAGCTCGCCGCACACTTCGGTTTGGATGATTCTTTTCGAGCTAGTGCCAAGCTCGAAAAGAGCGGGGATTGTGTACAACCCCGTGTCCGGCGAGCAAGGTCACAGGGGAGCTCGGCAGCAGCAGACGAGCTCGGCATCAACAGGGGCGAGCCCGAGCTCGACATCCGCCAGCCAGAGATCGTCGATCGGCGACCCCGAGCTCGGCATTCGCCGAGCGGGCTGCAACTCGCACCCTCGCAGTGGAGTTCGGGAGCAGCGTGCGAGCAGAGCACGCCGAGGTGGCAAAAGCTCCCAGCTAGCCTGGGGGTCAGAGGTACTTTTTACTATTTTACCCCTGCTGATCTGCCCATAGCCCTTCAAAACAGCGGAGTTTGGCTGTTGGCAGGCCCAGCCAAGGGTTTCCTGGTAATTTCAGGTCAGTTATTTTGGTTATTGGCAGTCCGGATTTCAAAAACTATAAATAGGACCCAAGGGGTACCCCAGAAAGCAGGTTTTTCCCGGTGCTCCTCTCCCCAAATTCTCTAAGTGCTTTCTGAGGGTACCTTAGCTCGGCTTCAGGCTAAGGAGGGGAAGCGCTCTGAGATCTTCCGGGTTTGTGGTGGGACCTCCCCGCCGAGCCCTTGGGTCTGTTTCTCCTTGTCTTGTTGTTTCCCTTGCAGGAGCGAAGTAGGCGCGAGACCACCCCTTTCCCCAAGGGCGAGTTCCACAGGAAGCCGGGTTCCGGTTTCAACAGGCATGCCAACTGCTGAACATCACTTTGAAGTCCTCCGAGGAAACACTTCACTCTCCCCATGTAACACCCCCTATCCGTCGCATAGCATATAGCAGTAGGTTCGGCCAGGGCCCGACGCCATATACTACAGACAGACCGGGTGGTTACTTATGGAAACCATCCAACCAATCAACGTCCTACACAGAGCATTCTAGCGGAAGCATTATGTAAAAGTTGTAACAAAGAACCCAGCATTAAAGCATGAATGTCCACTAACCAAAATAGGAATGTATACAAAATACCAACATAAGCCTTAAGGTCTTACAACATGTTTCACTTGATATTACATGATTTACAAACCACGGCACGCAGGCCGGTCATACATGAATAAAACAGTAAACACTTCCATTTGGGCCTTCGAGGGCCGGCTTCGCAAAAAGGGCTTTAGCCCGCTATTGACCGCTTGGTCCAGCAGCACCTGCAAGCAACAAACCACCGCACGGTGGCAAAACAAGGCAACGGTCAGCAATGCTGACCAAATTATAACGATCCTGCCCCCAACTCGGGGCGGCGATGCTCCTTCCCTGCATTTCATTAGCATAAGCGAGCAATATATATATATATATAGCCATTTCATCACAGACGTTGGCTCGCACGGTCACATGCCCCGTGCTCTCAGGGCACATTCTCGGTGAACCGGTCGATGTCACGTCAATTTAAGCCATCGACATTCCAGACTCACCACCGCCACTAAGACGACCAAACCTATGAGCAATTTGTCTTCTTGGCCTGGGTCACGACAATTTAAGCCATCGACCGCCAAAGAGCCTAATCTATGCCAACGACAAGTGCCACGTGCCTTTAGGTCTCTTTAACCGAACGACATAGAATGGGTACGGTTCCATCTAACCCGTGCTCACACCGCAACGACAATTTAAGCCATATGTGCGGGTCAAACTTCCACTGAGCCCCATTTCCATCACAAGTCACATAACCCAGTTATGTTCAAGTTGGCTCTCAGGCCACCAAGTTGGCAAGATCTCGTATCCGCTCAGTTTTCCGGGTGCACCTTTGGGTTAGTTCCCAAGGCTCCCTGCTGCAATCTACCGCGTAGAAAACCCGAAAAACAACCAATAGCACGGAGTCTTCTCCGGCATTATGCAATGCAACATCACCGATCCAGACCAACATGTCCGGGTAGGCTTCACACATCATGCCTATGTCTATTCTCGCTTACGGACTCTAAACAATGGGGACTTCACATATCTACCCGAAGGAACGCCTCCAACTCTCCGCAAACTCGCGAGAGCGGGCTTCCTATGCAATTGCGGCGGGAGATCGCTCCAATAGTACACCAACAGACACCCAAGCCAAAACCCGGGTAGAGTTCCACAGGGTACCAATTTAAAGAAAATGGGCACTGCGGTGGAGCTCTAGTCCACTAACACCCACGACCTAGAAAACCATGACTTATACCTCGAGACTTGGCACATCGGACCCGACTAAACATCACTAGACTTAAAGAGCGAATATAAGCAAGGTAAACGTGTCATGCCAAAAAAGAAATCAACTCGACTCACTGAACAATCTCGACACACAAGCTTCGCTAATTGGAGGCTCACTTAACAAGTGAACAACCTGCACGATGAATTTACTAACTTAAATACACTTTACCACGACCCACATAGAGGTTAAGGGACGATCAAAATGCAACGAACTTCAATCGTTTGAGTAAACGCAACACAAATATTATTAGTGACGCTACGTGATTAGTTTAGCATAACAAAAATAGTTCTACGAGTGGTTTTCAAGTGGAAAAATCAAGGCATACATACAAATCGGAACGAATCGGAATGGTCATCGATATTTACAAAAACGAAGAGTGTTTGAAAACATGATTTAAGCATCTCAGCATGTCAAAAACAATTTATTAACGAAGAATAGAAGGTTTTTACCATAATCTAAAGATGAGGGAGGAGGGAAAAACCACCACTTACCTTGGTTTTGCCGAAAAAGATGTCTGAATCGCGACTCGTCATAGGTCATGGCAAGAGAAGGTCGGAGGAGTTGAAATCTACACGAAAACGGACAAAATAGAGGTTAGGGCCAAAAAACCCTAACGAGAAAAGCTCACGAAACAGGAAAGGCTTACCACGATTGCGTAGCTCTCGTCGAGAGCTTTCCAGATCTATGCTTTGTTGAAGATTTTAAGCACCGGAGCTCCGTCGGCGACCACCAGAAGATCTATGAAAATCTCGCTCACGCTCTCGGTCTCTCCTGTCTGGTTCGGCTCAAATGAAGAAGAAGAAGTTTTGTCTTTTTTAACATATATATATATAGGTATAATATTAAGAAAATATTAATTATTATACTTAATGTATTTTTTTACCTTAAGCGCGGGCGCACGGGAAATGAATATAGTAGCTTAAGATGGCTTTGGATAGAAAAGTGATCAACATGAAAGTTGTAGATCTTGTTGAGCCGAACAACTTTCATGTTAACCATTTGTTCATTTGATGTCATTTTGACCCTCAAAATGGCCTCTGAACATTTGCAAAAGTGCAGGATTAAACGAATTTCTCGAGAACTGATGAATTTCTCGAGAAATCCATTGGATTTCTCGAGAAATCAATGGATTTCTCGAGAAATATATTGGATTTCTCGAGAAATCAAAGGATTCTCCAGATACCAAAGGATTCTCGAGAAATCAGTTTTGTCTTTTATTCCGGGGTAAAATAACGATGTTGGGGCTAAAGGCACCCCGATTCAAACGAAATTAGCACCGTAGGCGAATGTCGGCGCTACAAATCTGACGGCGAAGACAAAACTAAAATCCGGCGTACCTTTCTCGAGATTTTAATATCTAAAGTTTACGACAAATATAAATAATATAAAACTACAAATGCGCGGCGAGACTCCAAAAATGCTCGGATCGCAACGAAATTTGTCGAACAAGTTCAAAATTAATTAACTTGATTTTCCAACGTGAAAAATTTCAGTTTTCGACGAAAATCTCAAAATCTGGTAAGTCGGACCTAAGGGACGCGAAATCGCACTAACTGTGTCGCGCCGTCAATTTGACGTTTAAAGTAACGCCTTGACATTATAAATACATCACTACTGAAATAAATAATTACCGAAAAATAGGGGGGGTTACTTTTATCAACTAACAACAAAGGTCACAAACAACCATACATTATATAAATAAATGAAAATAATCCCAAGGATTAACATCGGATTTTCATGACAATGCATAGGGAAGAAAACCAAAAGTTACTAAGATATACTCGACAAAAATTGTTAAAATTTGTGAAGTGGAAGTGAGTGATGGACAGGCTTGAGCGGCCTGTGCGGACTGAGTCCGCGGCCTGCGCGGACTCCTAGTGCATCCTGGTGACCTTGGCTGGCTTTGTAACACCCCATCCATCACATGGCATATAACAGAAGGTCCAGCTGGAACCCGACGCCTTATACCACAGACAGTCGGAAGGGTTACATAAGAATATTCAAACTATCCAATTAAGACTACTCGTCCTACACAGAGCATTCTAGCGGAAGCTTTTAAAAGTTGAAAGAACCAAAAACTTAAATCCAATAATCATGAATGTCCACAACCACACCACTGGAATGAAAACCAAATACACTGAAAGGGTACACGGCCTTATGGCCTTACAGATGTTAACTTAACAAAATAGTGTCTTACATACATCGGCTCGCAGGCTGGCCACACATGACAAGATAAAAACAACTATTCTTTATGGCCTTCGAGGGGCAGCACAGCAACATGGGCTCCAGCCCGCTATCTAGCACTCGGCTCCGCGGCACCTGCAAGCAACATTCCACCGCACGGTGACAAACAAAGTAATGGTCAGCCAAAGCCAACCAAATTATAACGACCCCGCCCCTTACTCGGGACGGCGATGCTCCTTCCCTGCATATCATTAGCCCAGTAAAATAATAAAACACAATTATACTACACCACGGGTGTAGGCTCGCACGGCCAAACACCCCGTTCACTCAGGGCATATTAACGGTGAATCTTGACACTTCAGCGTCTTCACCACCATCCCAAAGATGGCAACCACGTGAGCATTTAGCCTTTCTGACCACCGTCTAAGGCTCCCAACTATGCCAACGGCCAGTCCCCTTTTCGGGTCTCTCGCACCGAACCACATAACATAGGTCCAATTTCACTTGCCCGTTGCTCACACCATGTAGTCACTTTAAGACGTACGCACGAGCCAAGCTTCTCTCAGATCCCAAAACTTTTTCAAAACAATCACATAACCCAGTTATGTTCAAGGCCGGTTCCCTGACCGCTAAGTTAGCATAACACGTTTCCGCTCAGTTTTCCGGGTGCGTCTTGGAGTTAATCCCCAAGGATCTCTATTGTAATCTACCGCGTAGAAACCCGAAAAAAACCAAAGCACGAAGTCTTCTCCGGAAAATCATATCAAATGCAACATCACCGATCCAGACAATACATGTCCGGGTAGGCTTCCCACACAATGTCTATGCCCGTACTTCGATTTAGGACTCTATATGCAACACAAGGGGGGGACTATTCACATCAACCCCAAGGAACACCACGAACTCACCGCACACTCGCGGGAGCGGGTTTCCCTGTGCAAAAAGGAAGAGAGCTTCACATGCTCAAGTAGAGAATCGTTACCCATGTACTCTGCTTTTGCGCCATGGAAAAACTACACGGATAGAAGTCTTCGCAATGTAATTTCTTCCACGGATCCGCTTTCGGTTCTCCAAACGGTGCTCCGATGCTCCGCCGGCGGCCGGAACCCTCCTCCTTCTTCCTCCTCTCTCTAACTCCTTGGAAAGAGAATGGCTTGGAGAAAATGAAGAGTTAACTCCCTCATTTCCGGCCTTAACAGAGCCGGAAACCACCTGTGCCACTGGATCTCAATTAAAGAAAATTAACGGCTCAGATCTGCACAAAAATCCCCTGACTTGGGCCGAACACGGCCTCGCACACGGCCGTGTTCCAGGTCGTGTGCCTTGATCGAGGCACGATCGTCGAACGAAGAAAAGACACGCGGGTAAAGACACGCCCGTGTCTCACCCGACACGGGCTTGTCGGGTCCTCGACACGCTCGTGATCATGGGGCGTGTCATATATAACTGCCACGGAAACGGACATGACCCAACTGAACACGGGTAGGGACACGGGTATGAACACACCTGTGTCACTCGACGATCGTCGAACGCAGAGGGTCACTCGACAATCGTCTAGCACCGTTCGGCGATCGTCGAACGCAGGGGGACACGCCCTCCTGACACGCCCGTGTCGCCTGGCGTGTTCCTACCGAACACTTTTCGTCGAACTCAATCGGCTTTCGGGAACACGGGTACAGACACGGTTAGGCACTCGCCCGTGTCAAATGACACGCCTGTGTCATTCAGCCGTGTTTCTAGCCATGTACTTCGCGGGATGAAAATGTCCAAAACACCAGCCAGACACGGCCTTGGACACGCCCGTGTCTTAGGCCGTGTACCCCTATACCGGCACCAAAAATCCCTTTTTACGCGACCAACTCAAATATAATTTTCGGGGCGTTACAAATCTCCCCCACTTATGGACTTTCGTCCCGAAATTAAGTAAAGGTACACAAAATTTCAAGTTACCTGAGTGGAATAACTCGGGATATTCCTCCAACATAGCTTGCTCTCGCTCCCATGAAAGCTCCGCACATTCGCAATTATCCCAATGTACTTTAACCATTCGGACTTCATTGTTGCGGAGTCGCTTGACCGTAACATCTTCAATACGTACTGGCTTGACCCTTGTCATTAATTCATAATCAACCGGTACTTGATTGTCCGCAATGATCTGCGAAGGCTCTTGCACCGCCTTACGCAACACCGATACGTGGAACACGTCATGTTGCCCACTCAATTCCGCCGACAGCTTCAATCTATATGTCGCCTCGCCAACACGCTCCAGGATTTCAAATGGTCCAAGGTATCTCGGACTCAGCTTCTTCAAGCGTCGAACCCGCGAGACACCCTTGAACGGCTTAATTTTTAAGTACACCATGTCGCCAACATTGAACTCCACATTCCTATATTTGGCGTTATAGTACTTTGGCTGTCTATCCTGAGCGATCTTCAACCCTTCTTGAATTGTCCGTATCACTAAAGTGGCATCTTCCACTGCTTGACGTTTGTAAAGCTTTGACTCGCTCGTCTCCAACCACGGTGTGCGACACTTTCTCCCGTACAAGGCCTCGAAAGGCTCCATTCCAATACTCGCCTGAAAGATGTTGTTATACGCAAACTCCACCATGTACAGGTGATCTTCCCATTGTTTCCAAAATCTAGGAAAGGCTGTGCTGAACTTTAGCTTAGTACCCAACAGACTATGCACCAACCTCCAGTCATTCGACGTGAAGCGTCCATCTCGATCACTAACAATACTGCGGGGCACACCATGCAATCGTACAATATTCTCCACATAGAGTTTGGCTAACTTTTCCACCGGATCTTCCTTCCTGACCGGAATAAAGTGCGACACCTTTGTCAACCTATCTACGACCACCCAAATGACGTCGTTTCCCTTCTGCGACTTTGGCAAACCATGCACAAAGTCCATAGATATGTCGTCGAATTTCTATTCTGGGATAGGTAGGGACATCAAGAAACCTCCGGGCTTCTGGCATTCCGCCTTCACCAATGCACAAGTTCTGCACTTGGCCACATAAAGTGTCACATCCTTATTCAATCATGGCCACCAGAATAATTTCTTCATGTCTCTATACATCTTCGTGCTTCCCGGGTGGATTGTGTACTTAGTATGATGAGCCTCATACATCAACTCCTCCCGAAGATTATCCGTACTAGAAACGCATAGGAGACCGTCCTTCCTCAGCAACCCATCCTTAACAGCAAACTGGGAATTTGACCCATCCATGGATTTATCCAAGAACTGCTTCATGCTGTTATCCTGAACCAAAGCCCCGCCGAACTCTATCAGCTAGATCACACCGCACCTCTGTCCAAAATAGTTTTGCCTCAGCACTAGACTGCTTGTCAATGCAAGATATCTCCAAAGCCTCGAACTCACGGACCAATCTCTCATCATGTACCAATAACCAGTTGGCCTGCGCAGGAGTCCTTCGACTGAACGCATCCGCCACTGCATTTCCTTTCCCAGGCACATAATGAATATTGAAGGTATGGTCCCCTAAGAACTCCATCCACCTCCGCTGCCTCATATTCAGATCCTTTTGATCTAACAGATACTTCAAGCTCTTAAGATCGGTGTAAATATCGACCTTCACACCGTACAGATAGTACCTCCACAGCTTTAGAGCAAATATCACGACCGCTAATTCTAAGTCATGAACCGGATAATTCCTCTCGTGAGCCTTCAATTGTCGTGAACCGTAGGCTATCACACTCCCATGCTGTAGCAGAACATAACCCAACCACTGCCTGAAGCATCACTATAGATTTCAAATCCTTCGGTTCCACTTGGCAAACCTAAATAGGTGTCGTGGTCAACCGTCTCTTCAACTATTCAAAAGCCTGTTCGCACTTCGGAGACTACACAAACTTCTGATCCTTCCTTGTCAACGTCGTAAGTGGTAGTGCTATCCGCGAGAAGTTTGCTACGAAGCACCTGTAATAGCCAGCAAGCCCCAGAAAACTCCGGACCTCTGCCACCGTAGTCAAAGCAGGCCACTCTCGTATCGCCACTATCATCGCCGGATCCACAGCTATCCCTTCACCACTAACAACATGACCAAGGAAGGCTATCGAGGATAACCAGAATTCACACTTGGAGAACTTAGCATACAATTGGTTTCTCCTCAACATCTCCAACACCATGTGAAGATGATTGCAGTGATCCTCCTCACACTGCGAGTACACCAGGATATCATAGATAAATACTATCACGAAACGGTCCAGGTACTCTCTGAACGTCCTGTTCATCAGATCCATAAACATGGATGGCGCTTTGGTCAAACCAAACGGCATGACCGTGAACTCGTAATGCCCAAACCGCGTACTGAATGCTGTCTTTGGGTTGTTGCTCTCCCTTATCCTCAATTGGTAGTTAAACGGATTTCAGATCCAACTTCGAATACACCGTTGACCCAACCAACTGATCAAATAGATCGTCAATCCTTGGAATCAATTCCTTATTACTTTCCGTAAGCTTGTTCAATTCCAGATAGTCAATGCAAAGTCGCAAACTCCCATCTTTCTTCTTGACAAAAAGGACCGGTGCGCTCCAAGGCGACGAACTTGGACGAACATACCCTTGCTCCAGCAACTCTTGTAGTTGCAGCTTTAACTCTGCCATCTCTCTTGGCACTATCCGATACAGGGAGTGTGATACTGGTTTGGCACCCGGTAGCAGCTCAATAGTGAAATAAATCTCCCACTGAGGAGGGGCTCCTGGGAGATCATCTAGGAACATATCCGGATACTCGGACACAACTGGAATACTGTCAAGATTTGGCTTCGGCATCGAAGTCTTCCCTAGAGTGACAAATAGCTCTGCCCCAGACTGAACTGTCTTGATCCCCAGAGGGGTAGACGTCTACGTCTTGCTCGACCCCTTTCATGCACCCAAATGCCATCTCACGACTAGCTCCCAACTGACCTCCAAGCAACTACGATCAATGCACACTTGTTGCTCTAAGAGCCAGCCCATAGCAAAGATCACATCGCACGCAACTACCAGCAATAGCGACGCTCGCAAGTCATCGACGTGAGTCCCACGCCTTACCATCGAAGGAAGTACTCTGATGCGCGATCGAAACTCTTCGGACAGAAAGGATGCAAAACTTCCGCACTGAACAGTTCTCTCACCGGACAATCGACAATCTAAACAAGCCTAACACGATCAGCCATAGGCTAGAATGCGTAGGGAGACAAATATTTAAAGCTAACCTGCTATACATACCCGTCACCATGTCAAACTGCTTTGTGGCCTCCTGTTGGCTAAGGTTGTACACTTTTGGCTGGGTTGGGGCATAGTGCGATGCGGTTGCCTCCGACCCATTGCCCTTCTCCTCGTAGATATCGCCAAATTTCTTCTTAGACTTCCATCGTCCGCACAAACAGTTTCGGGAAAAATGTACTAGCTTCGCTCAGTTAAAACATGTAGTTCCCTTCCTCCCAATGGTTGCTGCTGTCTTAGCTTTCTTTACCTTCTGTGCGGCATTACGACAATCTGGGCAAAGTGCCCTTTCTTGCCACAAGTATGACAGTTGTAAGTAACCTTGCTAGACGATGATATAACCTTCTTCTTCAGCGTTCTGCGAGATGCACCCCTCATAGGACTTGCAGAGTTCGATACCCTACTCACTGGTATCTGGTGAATTTTTCCCATATCCACTTCCAAAGATCTAGCCGACACCACCAAGGCTCGGAATCCCAATAGTTTTGGTCTTAGAAGTAGAATTCGCAGTTCATCACGCAGAGCACTATAGAATCTATCAACTATAGACCGCTCGTTCTCTAACTCAAAGCATGGGTAGCGGCTTATCAAAAGAAACGCCTGCAAATACTCATCAACTGAGTGCGTACCCTGCACCAAGTACATGTTCAACGGCTGACCTGATGGCCTTCTAAATGTCACTTGATCCAACACACCACCCGGCATTGAAGTCATCTCAGGGACAAAAGGTTGCACATTGCTTCCCTGATGTGTACTAGTCACAGCGTGCACCACTTCAACGATCCTTCTTATGGTTTCAAACGATGGAGGGGTCTCAAGCACGCCACTAGGTGCACTATAATCCTTAAAAACTAGATGTTCTGGCGGCTCTGTGCCACTCCCGGTCACCTATAGTCGTACACAACACCAATAAGTTACCAAACAAAATTGTAAAAAGCAATTATAGGAACACGCAGGTTCCTCAAACAGGAGTATTTTTCATTCCTAAGTGGACATTCATGGGTTCTTTTTAATGTTATAACGATGACGCACACATGTGCTCACCACCCCTTAAAAGAATTCGCCCACGAATTCAGTTAAGCCTGACCGTAACCAGAAGTCTGATACCAAATTGTAACACCTCATCCGTCACATGACATATAACAGAAGGTACAGCTGGAACCCGACACCATATACCATAGATAGTCGGAAGGGTTACATAAGAATATTCAAACTATCAAATTAAGACTTCTCGTCCTACACAGAGTATTCTAGCGGAAGCTTTTAAAAGTTGAAAGAACCCAAAACTTAAATCCAGTAATCATGAATGTCCACAACCACACCACTGGAATGAAAACCAAATACACTGAAAGGGTACACGGCCTTATGGCCTTACAGATGTTCACTTAACAAAATAGTGTCTTACATACATCGGCTCGCAGGCCGGCCACACATGAGAAAATAAAAACAACTATTATTTACGGCCTTCGAGGGCCAGCACAGCAACATGGGCTCCAGCCCGCTATCGAGCACTCGGCTCCTCAGCACCTGCAAGCAACATTCCACCGCACGGTGGCAAACAAAGCAACAGTCAGCCAAAGCTGACCAAATTATAACGGCCCCGCCCCTTACTCGGGATGGCGGTGCTCCTTCCCTGTATATCATTAGCCTAGTAAAAAATAAAACACAATTATACTATGCCACAGGTGTAGGCTCGCACGGCCAAACACCCCGTGTACTCAGGGCACATTGACGGTGAATCCTGACACTTCAGCGTCTTCACCACCAACACAAAGATGGCAACCACGTGAGCATTTAGCCTTTCTGACCACCGTTTAAGACTCGCGACTATGCCAACGGCCAGTCCCCTTTTTGGGTCTCTCGCACCGAACCACATAGCCTAGGTGCAATTCCACTTCCCTGTTGCTCACATCACGCAGGCACTTTAAGACGTGCACACGAGCCAAGCTTCTCTCGGATCCCAAAACGTTTTCCAAACAATCACATAACCCAGTTATGTTCAAGGCCGATTCCCTGACCGCTAAGTTAGCACAACACGTTTCCGCTCAGTTTTCTGGGTGGCCTTGGAGTTAATCCCCAAGGATCCCTGTTGTAATCTACCGCATAGAAACCCGAAAAAAACCAAAGCACAGAGTCTTCTCCGGCAAAGCATATCAAATGCAACATCACCGATCCAGACAATACACGTCCGGGTAGGCTTCACACACAATGCCTATGCCCGTACTTCGATTTCGGACTCTATATACAACACAAGGGGGACTATTCACATCAACACCAAGGAACACAACGCACTCACCGCATACTCGCGGGAGCGGGTTTCCCTATACAAAAAGGAAGAGAGCTTCACATGCTCAAGTAGAGAATTGTTACCCTTGTAGTCCGCTTTTGTTCCATGGAAAAAATACACTGATAGAAGTTTTCGCAATGGAATTTCTTCCACGGATCCGCTCTCGGTTCTCCAAACGGTGCTCCGATGCTCTGCCGGCGGCCGGAACGCTCCTTCTTCCTCCTCTCTCTAACTCCTTGGAAAGAGAATGGCTTGGAGAAAATGAAGAGTTAACTCCCCCATTCCCGACCTTCACAGAGCAGGAAACCACCTGGGCTACTGGATCTCAATTAAAGAAAATAAACGGCTCAGATGTAAGACCCCTTCCTCCCCTTACCAAGGAGGACTAGCGGGTCTTATGCCCAGAACTGCCGTCTTACGGTGGCACTAACGCACGGGTTAGTCGACACCGCAACACGCCGATCCTGCCGGCTAGTACGATCATTTAACCTGTAGGCCAATATGAGAAGAAGAAGTAAAGCAGTATATAAATCCACTAGTCCACAAGTCACATAGTACAATCATATATATGAAATGAAAAGTACACCAATATAGTCCACAGAAGAGTACAAAAGAAAGAGTAATAAGGGCTTATGCCCGGTACATCAAATCCACTCTCTCTCAAAATAAAAACGGAAGCTACACTAATATATCAGAACTCATCCCATCTGAGGATGTACAGTAGTAATAGTAGCCTGCTGAAGCGGTATCTGCTCCTCAAGTCCTGCCTCCTCGACGTGCTGGTGCTCCATCTCCACGGGCTCCTAAAAATAGTATGGTCACCGACCATTAGTCAAAAAGACTAAGTCGTTTCCTACGCACCTCGCCCCGCAGCTCCTAGGCACCAAGCGGGAGGACGAAGCGGAGGACAACAAGGGGTAGAAAAAGTGGAAGCAGGTGACAGAATCTAACTAGCAGTTGTAATAAGTAATATTGTTCTACACTAGCAGTTCTAAATATAGTAGGGTAAGTAAGAGCAGTACAGTAAAGGAAGTAAAGAACAGTAGTAAGGACAAGTAAATAAACTATTCTACCACTATACTATCATCACAAAAGTACCCTAACTTATATAAATGCCCATACAAATATATAAGTTAGGATTTCCAGGAAATTTAACTTATCATATAAAAGAGCCCATAATAATTTATATGATAAGGATCTATGAAGCGTATGACCTAATATGAATGAATGTTATGATGCAATTTTATGCACAGGCAAGTGCAACACACGCACAACGACTCTGTGATCACAGACCTTTAGTTCCCACTTTTTGAGAGCTAGCATCACTCTCGGGTAACACCGCTGTGGCTACGGCAGCAGCGGAGCGGGCGTCTCTGCTTCTAGGCCGGTATGCACACTACCAAGCCTTAGACCCCTCTCATACGCCTCTGTACATGTCCAAGGTGCACTCTAGAGTCTCGCGTACGTACCTTGCTAACAACCCGTCCGTCTTGTTGGGTCGGATGTGCGTTATCGGGGGTCGTCCTCCAGACCGCAGTGTAAAACAACCCATTTGCCCCTTTAACCCTCATAACCGCATGGTGCACCGTACTGCCATCGGTGTGACAAACGGCCAGTACCGCATGCCCCGCCACTATATTTATACACATGCAAGTATTTCATTCCGAGCCTTTCGCTCGCAGGACCAAACCCGTCCTGAAAACCCTCAAACCCAACCCGGGTGAGAACGTACATTAGTGCCTTTATACCAATTCCCTCAAACCCTACACGGGTGAGAATATATCATGAATCTCTCCAACCCTACACGGGTGAGAAGGTACAACAATATCTTAACCTAATAAGACAACTCTTGTCTACGGGTTATTATACTTAGTGATTTAAGGTTAATCCCAGGACAACCCCCGATATTCCCTGTGAAGGGCTCTCAAGGGGCACTAGGAACTGTGTTGGGATTACGCCCAGCGTTCCCTTTCGTAAGGATATTTACTTTAGTTGATGGCTACCCATGTTTCACCCCAGCTCTCTTTGTTGCTCTGGAACAACCCTAGTGACTTATGGTGTTACCGGGAAACTGACGGTCTTCCGTCGACCTCCACTCCGGTTGCTAACTAAAGACTTGCACTTTTAATCACTCACTAAGACAATACTACCCACCAGGGATTACACATATTGCACTCTCTTATTTTTTCCGACAATCAATCCTCTAGTAATCCCCTAAAGTATGCCCTATTTATGCTATATGCAGACTGTGTCCTATTATTACCCTAAAAATGGGATCTTCCAATCCTTAAGGTATCTTGCCCCTAAATATTTATCCTAGGGTGGTATGGGCTAAGGGAACTATCCTATGAATTCTTATAATTTTCCTTGGCCAATTAATCCCTTAATTAAATCTTTAAAATTAATTCCTAGGTCACTTTACAAATGAAGTAGTATGGTTTAAAATCCACTGACCTAGGTAATTTTTCCTGAGTTGTATAATGATAAAATATTTCTGTCTACAGAGTTTCATAATTTTCCTTTGATTATTTATACCAATTCCTTATTTAATACCAAATTCACATAATTTCCATTTTCCAAATGAAGTATAGTGAATCTGTAATCCAAAATTCCAGGAAACTTACAGAACTTATAAAACATTAATTTATGACTATTGGCAGAGTTTCATCAACTTTTATAGTGTAATGACCTATCAATTTCCATTCTTACATATTTACCAAAATGTCATTATATTAATTTAAACACTATCAATACACCCATAAATTCTGAAATAATTATGCAAGACTAATAATACAATTTTACAACACTAGAAATATTTCCAAATTTTTCTGAGGTGCATATCCATCAATTCAAGAATAAATGAAATAAGGGTAAAATGAGCATTTTAAGATATTTTACTCCAAACGTTCTTCAAACAGAAAGATCAAATTTTTCCTAAGTAAAATATAACCTTATTTTCAACTTGGCAAAGTTTGAGGATTTGTACTTGAGGAAACCCTATTTTTCAAATTTATTTTCAAAAAGGAACTATATTTTTAAAAATTCCAATTAATGGGATTATTGATTCCAAAAATCCCATAATTAGTCTGAGGGGTGAAATTTACCCTAATGAACCACTGGAATCAAATCCAAGATTTTTGAGTGCCTTCATTAGGCTGAATGCACAATATTTAAATTATTGCTATTGGCACACCGAGGTAATATATACACCAACACATGCAAGTGGATTTTCCATCATGCAGTGATCCAAAAGTGCTGAAATTTTTATCATGCACTAATGATGTTCCCAAGGACCCCCCTCCAAAATTTGGGGTCATGAGGAGTCTTATAACTCCATATATTTCATTTATTTACATTTTGAAATTATGACGAAAACTATAGAAAACGTTGTTTCAAAAATTCCTAAATTTTAGCAGGAGCTAGGTATGCCCTATTCATGCATGTACCCAAAATGTGGGGCCATGGTGATTGCTGGTTTGACTTGGGCATCCAAATGAATATCTGCCCTAGTCTAGGACCAGTCCTAGGAGAAATGTCCTACAGGCCAGAATACTGGACCAATATTAATGATTAAGATGTCATATTAAAGGTAAAAGGTAAGGCTACAGTTTTCATTCAGGGATTAGTTTCTGGAAATGCATCTAAGAGGCCTAAAAATGGCATGCAAGGTCACTGAATAAGTGTGACATAAATTTTACTATTCATAACATTTAAATAAAATCATATTATTATATCTGCACGAATCTTAAAGTGTAAACGGACGGAATCCGGTCATCATCCCCAATGGATCAACGACTGAGATTCATTTTCCTGGGCGATGTTTGCTGGCGGGTTCCGGCCAGCTGAGCCACCACCACCGCCGGCGGATGTCGCCACCACCTTCACTAAGGGGGCTAGCGTTTCCCGGCGGTGGGGCCGCCGGAGTTGGCTCCTCTAGCGAACCCGAGCAAGAAGAAAAAGCCCGAAATTTCTTGTTTTCCTCTCATGGCATCGGCTCGATTGAGCCCGATATCTCCCTAAAAGGATCTATATTTCTAGTACAGGTAGAGGGGCGGCGAAACGGACCTGGATTGGGGCTTGGTTGCGGGTCAGGCGGCGGTTTGCCATGGTGGTGGTGCACCGGCGAGCTCCACCCCGAATGCTTGATTCTCCACCGATTTCCATGTTCCAGCACTCGATTTCGATTCCTTTCCACCTCCTGAAGCTAATGGTGAGGTTATTTGGGGCTGAGGTGGAGTATATGGGGAGATACAACCAAGGTGAGCTCGGCTCAGCCTTGGTTGCTCCGCCCCTGCTTGCCAAGTGGCACACAGCCCCCAATTTCTTCTGGAATGAATTGAGGAGGTCGGCCAGCTGGTGTTGGGCAGAGGATTTCAGCTGAAGGGGTGGCCATGTGGCCACCATTCCCCTTCATCCCCATTTCTCTCTCCTCCTTCTCTCAAATCCCATTTCTACCCCTTTGCATGCATTCTCTCTCCTGATTTTGAGGGGTGGGGCTGGTCTTGTTAACTTGGGCTGGCCATGGGCCAAATTTGGTGGGCTTGGAACAAAGGAGAGGTGGCTTGGTCTTCATTTCTTCTTTAGGTCAATTGTGTTGACCATGTTGACTTTGAGTTGACTTGGTCAACCAATGGTGGGTGGCTGACCCTACTTGGTGGAAATGGGTCTAGTGGCACCACCCAACTTGGGTTGGGTCAAGGGGGTGCCCTACTTAGGCTAATTGGGCTTATGAGTGTGGGTTTGACCAAATTAGGCCCAAGGTTGACTTTGGTCAATTGGGGTCAAAGTGTTGACCAAATGGCATGCCCTAGGGTGCACTTAGATTGTTTTTAGGGTTAGGGCAATGTGGTGGGGTCATGGTGTGGTTTGGGTCCCTATTTAGGCTAGTTTGACCTAGTTTGACTTGGTCCTATAGTTGGCCCCACATGGCTACAACCCACTATCTAAGGTCAAACCTAGCTAAAACCCCTATCACCCATCTCATGCCTAACCCAATCTAAGTTGAGGGGTCCAAAAGTAACGTGGGATGTTACAAATTCCAATAAACAAGAAAATAATTTCGTCCCCGAAATTTAAGTTCGGGTCTACGGGGTTCTACTTGGAAGAATTTTTAAGAAACTTTAAAACATAAATTGAAAATACCTGATGCAAATAGCTCCGGGTGTTGCTCCAGCATCAGATCCCTCGGCTCCCAGGTGTGCTCCTCCCGCCCATGGTTGGACCACAGCACCTTCACAAGAGGGACCTTCTTCTTCCACAACACTCGGATGGTTGTATCGTCAATCCGGATCGGCTCCAATCTAACTGATCTGTCAGGCTCTACTAGTCCAGCTGTAGTAGTAATGTGCTGCTCCGGCCGAAGGAGAGCTCTTCATAAGGAAGAGACATGGAAGACGTCATGCAATGCACCCAACTACGGTGGCAGCTGCAGTCGGTAAGCTAAGGGGCCGATCCACTCCAGGATCAGGTATGGCCCCATATATTGTGGACTGAGCTTCTTGTGCCTCCGCACCCAAGAGACACCGTGTACTGGACGTATCTTCAAGAATACTATGTCTCCAACCTGGAACTCCACCTTCCGGTGCCAAGCATCATAATACTTTGCCTGCCTGCTCTGGGCCTCTAGTAGCCGATCCCTGATCAAACGAATCTGAACCTCAGTATCCTCTATATAATCAGATCCAAGAGCCCTGGTATCCACATCCTGAACCCATGATAGCGGTGTCCGGCATCTCCTCCCATAAAGTGCCTCATATGGAGCCATCCTGATGCTAGCCTGGTGGCTGTTATTGTACGAGAACTCAATCAGTGGCAGCAGCCTCTCCCAAGGCTTCCCTGTATCCAATATGCATAGTCTGAGTAGGTCCTCCATGGTCCGGATGGTTCGCTCGGTCTGTCCGTCGGTCTGCAGATGGAAGGCGGTACTAAAAGTAAGCCGAGATCCCAAGTAAGCATGCACGGCCCTCCACTCGCTCGAAGTGAACCGACCATCACAGTCCGAAACAATCGTCCTGGGAATGCCATGATATCTGACGAACTGCTCCACAAATAATCTCACCAGAACTGCAACTGGGGCATCCTTCCGAACTGGAATAAATCTCGCTACCTTGGTCAGTCTATCCACTATGACCCATATAGAATCATGCCCAGAGTGGGAGCGAGGTAATCCGTGTACAAAGTTCATAGCAATGTCCTCGAACTTCCATTCTGGAACTGGCAGTGGCTGTAGTAAACCACCTGGGCTCTTGCATTCTGCTTTCACACGCTGGCAGGTCTCGCAATGGGTCACAAAATCTGTGATCTCCCTCTTCATCCCGGGCCAATACATAGACCTCCGCAAATCTGCCCACATCTTGTTGATGCCAGGGTGTACTGAATATCTGGAGTAATGAGCCTCTCTGAGTATGTCATCCCGGATACCGCCCCCTACTGGTATGTAAATGCGCCCACGGAATCGAAGCAGATCATCCTGTAGCGTGTAGTCCTCAACCTTGCCCCTCTCCAGGGCACTAAAAATCGGCTGTAATGCAGCATCCAGCCTCTGATGTGTTCGGATGCGCTCCCGTATATCATCACCACTGATCACTGAGCTCAAATACTCTCGATACACCACTGGTTCGGTCTCAGATACCATGGTAATATGCATGTCCTCCATCATCTGTAGCAGCTCTATAGACATCAACCGAGGCTCCAGTCCAGAAATGTCGGCCCTCCTGCTCAAGGCATCTGCTACCGTGTTCGCTTTTCCCGGATGGTAGTGGATCTTATAATCATAGTCACAGAGGAATTCCAGCCATCTCCTCTGTCACAGGTTTAAGTCCTTCTGTATATCGATATATTTAAGGTTCTTGTGATCTGAAAAGATGTCACAATGAATCCCGTATAAGTAATGCCTCCATATCTTTAGGGCGAATACCACAGCACCGAGCTCTAGGTCATGTACTGGATAGTTATGCTCATGCTTCTTCAACTGTATTGAAGCATAAGCAATAACATGTTCATGTTGCATCAGGACTACACCCATCCCCTGATAAGAGGCGTCTGTGTAGATCTGGAATCCTTCACTCCCGGATGGAAGCGCAAGAATGGGGGATGAGATGAGTCGGTCCTTCATCTCCTGAAATGCCGTATCGCACTGCTCTGACCAAACAAAATCTACATCCTTCTTCGTCAAGGATGTGAGGGGGAGTGCTATCCTCGAGAACCCCTCCACGAACTTGCGATAATACCCTGCTAGTCCCAAGAAACTGCGAATGTCAGATGCGGTCTTCGGTCGTGGCCAATCCCTCACTGTCTCTATCTTGGCTGGGTCCACTGCTAATCCAGCCCCACTGATCGTGTGTCCCAGGAAAGCTACCTCCTGCAGCTAGAACTGGCACTTTGAAAATTTTGCGTACATCTGGGACTCCCTCTGCCTCTGCAAGACCTGTGCCAGGTGCTCTGCATGCTCCTCCTGAGTCCGGCAATATATCAGAATGTCGTCGATGAATACAATCACGAAGCGGTCTAAGAAGGGCTCGAATACACGGTTCATTAGACTCATGAATGCGGCGGGGGCATTCGTGAGTCCAAAAGACATCACCGTGAACTCGTATAATCCATAGCGTGAACTGAATGCCATCTTCAGTATGTCCTCTTCCCTGATGCAGAGCTGGTAGTAACCGGATCGCAAATCTAGCTTAGAGAACCAGAAGGCTCCCTGCAGCTGGTCAAATAGATCATCTATCCGAGGCAGAGGATAGGCATTGCGGACCGTTAACCGGTTCAGCTCCCGATAATCTATGCATAGTCGCAATGACCTGTCCTTCTTCTTCACAAAGAGAACTGGCGCTCCCCACGGCGATGAACTGGGCCGCACAAATCCTGACTCGACTAGCTCCTGAAGTTGAGTCCTGAACTCCGCTAACTCCCTGGGAGCCATCCTGTAGGGTGCCCGGGACACCGGCCTCGCTCCGGGTACTAGCTGAATCCTGAAATCCAAGTCTCTAGCAGGTGGCAGCCCGAGCAATTTCTCCGGGAATACGTCGGAGAAATCCCGGACCATCGGAATATCTGAAATAGTTGTCTCTGCTCCCACCATCTCAAAGCAGATAAGATAAACTTCTTCTCCCTGCTCGTGGGCCTTCACAGCCTGTACAGAAGATAACAATAGGTGACAGATAGGCTGAATACCTTCAATGATAACATGAGAGTCGCCATGCCTTAGCGTGATCCTCCTGGACGGACAATCTATCTAAGCATGGTTCCGATGTAACCATGTCATGCCCAAAATCAAGTCGAAGTCCTGCAGCTTCAGAATAGTTACTGGCGCCTCAAATGCCTTGCGGCCAATCTCGGCCTCCATATCACAATGTGCAGTGGTCCGCAGCTCTGACCCATCGGGTAGACGCACCCTCATCTCTAGTCCAGGAAACCTCTCCACGCCTTCGAGTCCGTCGATGAAGGCCTCGGATACGAACGAGTGCGAAGCACCCGTGTCGAAGAGAGTATGAGCGGGCTTGCCGCTGATCATAACTATGCCTGAGGTTTGTTTACGTTAAAATTAATTGTTATCCTATAGTTCCAGGTACTATACAATTGAAAATTCAAGAAATTTAATAATTAACTTTAAGTACCTGTGATAACCTCCTCGGGGTTCCTCTGCTCTGTGAGGTCCAAGGCGTATATCTGCTCCTGCTCGCGTCTCCTGCCATGATATCCACGGCCTCGGCCTCATCCTCTGCTCAGCCTCGTCCTCGGCTCAGCCTCGGCCCTGTTGTACTGGGGCCACTGGAGGTGGAGGAGGAGGAGGAGGATGGAATCGATGCGGGCACTCCGACCTAATGTGCCTGGGCTGGCGGCATCCGTAACAAACTACCTGTCAGTGGCCTCAGTCATCCTGTCTCCTCGGATCATGCATCTGTAGAGGTGGGGGAGCCAATGCTGGAGGAGGCCCCTGTTCCTGCCTGAAGTTGGGACGACGACATCCCCCACCCTTTTTCTATCTGATAGTCCTGCCTCTCTGAGAGCCCCTGCTGCTCTCTCCTGATGTCGACCCATCAAATGGTCTCTTCCCTCTGACTTGCACCATCGGCTGGTCAGCCCCCAGCTTCTTTGTCATCTCGATGATTTGTCTAGACGTGCCATGAGAAATGAACAGCAAGACCTGCCTCAAATCATCCCTGAGGCCCCGGTAGAACCTCTTGGCATACCTCCTATCATCGGTATCCTGAATCCCTGCGAACCTGGCCAAATGAGAGAACTCTCTCTGATACTCGATCACCGATCTAGTCCCCGCCTGAGGTTCAAAAACCTCTCCTCCAAGGCATCTCTGTCCGTAGCAGAGACGAAGTGCTCCAGAAATACATCGCCAAACTCCTCCCATGATATCTCTGACAGCTCAAAGTCCGCATATGTAGACTCCCGCACTGATTTCCACCATCTCTTCACATGAGCCTCTAGTGCAGAGGTGGCTAGAGGTACTGCCTCGCCGACCGGGCAGCTGATGCCTGCTAAAATCTCGTGTATGGCCTCCAGCCATTCTTCCGTCTTTACCGCATCCTCTGTCCCACGGTACGTCGGTGGGGACAGGCTCTTGAAAGCACTCAGCCAGCTCGACCCCGGATTTAGCTGTGTAGCCGGGACTTGCTGGGATCTGAAGGCATCCAGAATCGCCGTCAAAGTCTGCCCCATCTCCGTATGTAGGAATGGAGTGGCAGCTGGAGGGGGAGGAGCCATATTTTGCGGCGCGGCGACATGTGGAGGTTGCATAAAGGTAAGGTAAAAAAACAGAACTGGCCTAACTCATTGTACTTTGTGGACCATTTTATGTGACTTTTGCACATGGGCACACCACGGCATCCGCTGCATAGTTTGTCCGCAAACTAATGCTCGAGCGGGGGTGGTCCCATGTTGTTGACTTATTTCTCATATGATCGTTGTTCAAGTGATACCAGTTTGTAAGACCCCTTCCTCCCCCTTACCAAGGAGGACTACCGGGTCTTATGCCCAGAACCGCCGTCTTACGGTGGCACTAACGCACGGGTTAGTCGACACCGCAACACGCTGATCCTGCCGGCTAGTACGATCATTTAACCTGTAGGCCAATATGAGAAGAAGAAGTAAAGCAGTATATAAATCCACTAGTCCACAAGTCACATAGTACAATCATATATATGAAATGAAAAGTACACCAATATAGTCCACAGAAGATTACAAAAGAAAGAGTAATAAGGGCTTATGCCCGGTACATCAAATCCACTCTCTCTCAAAATAAAAACGGAAGCTACACTAATACATCAGAACTCGTCCCACCTGAGTACGCACAGTAGTGGTAGTAGCCTGCTGAAGAGGTATCTGCTCCTCAAGTCCTGCCTCCTCGACGTGCTGGTGCTCCATCTCCATGGGCTCCTAAAAATAGTATGGTCACCGACCATTAGTCAAAAAGACTAAGTAGTTTCCTCCACACCTCGCCCCGCAGCTCCTAGGTACCGAGCGGGAGGATGAAGTGGAGGACAACAAGGGGTAGCAAAAGTGGAAGCAGGTGACAGAATCTAACTAGCAGTTGTAATAAGTAATATTGTTCTACACTAGCAGTTCTAAATATAGTACGGTAAGTAAGAGCAGTACAGTAAAGGAAGTAAAGAACAGTAGTAAGGACAAGTTAATAAACTATTCTACCACTATATTATCATCACAAAAGTACCCTAACTTATATAAATGCCCATACAAATATATAAGTTAGGATTTCCAGGAAATTTAACTTTCATATAAAAGAGCCCATACTAATTTATATGATAAGGATCTATGAAGCGTATGACCTAATATGAATGAATGTTATGATGCAATTTTATGCACAAGCAAGTGCAACACACGCATAATGACTCTGTGATCACAGACCTTTAGTTCCCACTTTTTGAGAGCTAGCATCACTCTCGGGTACCACCACTGTGGCTACGGCAGCAGCGGAGCGGGCGTCTCTACTTCTAGGCCGGTATGCACACTAACAAGCCTTAGACCCCTCTCATACGCCTCTGTACACGTCCAAGGTGCACTCTAGAGTCTCGCGTACATACCTTGCTGACAACCCGTCAGTCTTGTTGTGTCGGATGTGCGTTATCGGGGGTCGTCCTCCAGACCGCAGTGTAAAACAACCCACTGGCCCCTCTAACCCTCACAACCGCCTGGTGCACCGTACTGCCATCGGTATGACAAACGGCCAGTACCGCATGCCCCGCCACTATATTTATGCACATGGAAGTATTTCATTCCGAGCCTTCCGCTCGCAGGACCAAACCCGTCCTGAAAACCCTCAAACCCAACCCGGGTGAGAACGCACATTAGTGCCTTTATACCAATTCCCTCAGACCCTACATGGGTGAGCATATATCATGAATCTCTCCAACCCTACACGGGTGAGAAGGTACAATAATGTTTTAACCTATTAGACTACTCTTGTCTACGGGTTATTATACTTAGTGATTTAAGGTTAATCCCAGGATTGCCCCCGCTATTCCCTATGAAGGGCTCTCAAGGGGCACTAGGAACTGTGTTGGGATTACGCCCAGCGTTCCCTTTCGCAAGGATATTTACTTTAGTTGATGGCTACCCATGTTTCACCCCAGCTCTCTTTGTTGCTCTGGAACAACCCTTGTGACTTATGGTGTTACCGGGAAACCGACGGTCTTCCGTCGACCTCCACTCCGGTTGCTAACTAAAGACTTGCACTTTTAATCACTCACTAAGACAATACTACCCACCAGGGATTACACATATTGTACTCTCTTATTTTTTCCAACAATTAATCCCCTGGTAATCCCCTAAAGTATGCCCTATTTATGCTATATGCAGACCGTGTCCTATTATTACCCTAAAAATGGGATCTTCCAATCCTTAAGGCATCTTGCCCCTAAATATTTATCCTAGGGTGGTATGGGCTAAGGGAATTATCCTATGAATTCTTATAATTTTCGTTGGCCAATTAATCCCTTCATTAAATCTTTAAAATTAATTCCTAGGTCACTTTACACATGAAGTAGTATGGTTTTAAATCAACTGACCTAGGTAATTTTTCCTGAGTTGTATAATGATAAAATATTTCTGTCTACAGAGTTTCATAATTTTCCTTTGAATATTTATACCAATTCCTTATTTAATGCCAAATTCACATAATTTCCATTTTCCAAATGAAGTATAGGGAATATGTAATCCAAAATTCCAGGAAAATTACAGAACATATAAAACATTAATTTATGACTATTGGCAGAGTTTCTTCAACTTTTATAGTGTAATGGCCTATCAATTTCCATTCTTACATATTTACCAAAATGCCATTATATTAATTTAAAAACTATCAATACACCCATAAATTCTGAAATAATTATGCAAGACTAATAATACAATTTTACAACACTAAAAATATTTCCAATGTTTTCTGAGGTGCATATCCATCAATTCAAGAATAAATGAAATAAAGGTAAAATGGGCATTTTAAGATATTTTACTCCAAAAGTTCTTCAAACAGAAAGATCAAATTTTTCCTAAGTCAAATATAACCTTATTTTCAATTTGGCAAAGTTTGAGGATTTGTACTTGAGGAAAACCTATTTTTCAAATTTATTTTCAAAAAAGAACTATATTTTTAAAAATTCCAATTAATGGGATTTTTGATTCCAAAAATCCCATAATTAGTCTGAGGGGTGAAATTTACCCTAATGAACTACTGCAATCAAATCCAAGATTTTTGAGTGCCTTCATTAGGCTGAATGCACAATATTTAAATTATTGCTATTGGCACACCAAGGCAATATATACACCAACACATGCAAGTGGATTTTCCATCATGAAATGATCCAAAAGTGCTGAAATTTTTATCATGCACTAATGATGTTCCCAAGGACCCACCTCCAAAATTTGGGGCCATGAGGAGTCTTATAACTCCATATATTTCATTTATTTACATTTTGAAATTATGATCAAAACTATAGAAAACGTTGTTTCAAAAATTCCTAAATTTTGGCAGGAGCTAGGTATGCCCTAATAATGAACTTACCCAAAATATGGGGCCATGGTGTTTGTTGGTTTGACTTGGGCATCCAAATGAATATATGCCCTAGTCTAGGACCACTCCTAGGAGAAATGTCCTACAGGCCAGAATACTGGACCAAAGTTAATTATTAAGATGTCAAATTAAAGGTAACAGGTAAGGCTACATTTGTCATTCAGGGATCAGTTTCTGGAAATGTATCTAAGAGGCCTAAAAATGGCATGCAAGGTCACTGAATAAGTGTGACATAAATTTTACTATTCGTAACATTAAAATAAAATCATATTATTATATCTGCACGAATCTTAAAGTGTAAACGGACGGAATCTGGTCATCGTCCCCAATGGATCAATGGCTGAGATTCATTTTCCTGGGCGATGTTTGCTGGCGGTTTCCGGCCAGCTGAGCCACCACCACCGCCGGCCGATGTCGCCACCACCTTCGCTAAGGTGGGGGCTAGCTTTTCCCGGCGGTGGGGCCGCCGGAGTTGGCTCCTCCGGCGAACCCGAGCAAGAAGAAAAAGCCCGAAATTTCTTGTTTTCCTCTCATGGCATCAGGCTCGATTGAGCCCGATATATCCCTAAAAGGATCTAGATTTCTAGTACAGGTAGAGGGGCGGCGAAACGGACCTGGATTGGGGCTTGGCTGCGGGTCAGGCACCGGTTTTCCATGGTGGTGGTGCGCCGGCGAGCTCCACCCCGAATGCTTGATTCTCCAACGATTTCCATGTTCCAGCACTCGATTTAGATTCCTTTCCACCTCCTGAAGCTAATGGTGAGGTTATTTGGGGTTGAGGTGGAGTATATGGGGAGATACAACCAAGGTGAGCTCGTCTCAGCCTTGGTTGTGAAAGTCCACCTAATAACAACTACCTTCACCTATGGGGGAGAATAGGTGACGTGCAGCGTTTTTGCGGAATTAAAATTGTACCTGCACACGAAAACAAAACAGCACAGCAAAGAAGGTACACAAGCAATTTATAGTGGCTCCCCGATTTGGGTACATCCACTTTCCCCCTTCGACCTATCTCCCAACAAGGGACGACTCGGTCACTTCACCAACAGGATTGAAATCCAATCCTTGCACTATCGGAAGGAACCCCTCCACACGTAGGAGACAATACTCCCACAACACGGGTTACACCAAACCCTTACAACTAGGAACCAACGTTCCTTTACAACAAAAATGAAACTAGAATGTATAAGAAATACAAACAACTTTGGAGACTAAGGTGTCCCTCTTCGTTCGATGACGGGTTCTTGAAGTCAGCGAAGAGTACACAACCCTAGATCTCACTTGGAGAGAATCTCCCCGAAACCGGCGGCGGCAAGAAGGGCGGCGGCTCGGTTCTCGGAATCGGCGGCGACAACGGTGTGTGGCTGCAGTACTTTGGAGACTCAATCTTCATAGCAAAGCGAGCAAGGTCTTCCAACGGTCACACTAGGTTCGATCGTCTCGATCGATTCGGAAGGGGAAGGTTTTCCCGATCAACGAATCAAGAGACAAGGGATCTCTGGTTAGACGCGTGAGACGATGTGCTTGGCAGAGCTTCTGTCGCCGGAAGATCTTGAAGAATCACGATCAAACGGCCGGCGATCGACTAGCACGAGCGGCGACGGCGGCGGAGCAGGTATCGCGATTTAGGTTAAGGTCGGCGGCTCGGCTTCGTCTTTTTCTGTGTATCCCCGCTGTTCAAAAATACGTGTGTATTTATACACTCGAAAACTTCATAATGACTGTTGTGGGTCCCACCAGAAGAAACCCCAAGCCCGGTTCAAAACAGTCCCAGCGACAGAGTCCGGTCCAGCGGTTTCCAGAAAATTGCCAAGGCAGAATCGACGAGAATCGAAGGTGATTCTCGCCGATTCGGGGAGAATCAGAGGTGATTCTCGTCGAATCGTCGAGAATCAAGGGTGATTCTCGTCGATGTAGACTTGTTTGCTCGCTCTGAGGTAGCTGGAAAGAGACGGCGAGAATCAACCAGTGCTTCTCGACGATTCGGCGAGAATCGCTAGTGATTCTCACCGAATCGGCGAGACTCACTTGGTGATTCTCGTCGAATAATACTTGGATGATTTTTCGTCTTTCCGCCTCTGAGCTGCTCTTTGACTCATCCTTGCTCCTTGTCTGTTCTTGCAATATCACAGCCCTGTACTTGAAAATAAGTACACTCTAATAGAGAGAGTACACGTAGGCCAACATACTGATCTGCTCAACGAAGGATTACGTCATGCAGACCCGTGTATATTGACCTACTGCACCCTGACATTGGTGTGCACTTAGCATGGAATAACTGCAAGCACAACTTGAAATATTTTATCAAATACATTGTCTATTTACCTTAGCTTGTTCAGGGGCTTCTTCAAATCAGGTGCATTGTGGATACAATACCCAACAATCTCCCCCTATTTGAAGAAGCCTAAACCCTACAAGCTAAGGTGAATAGAGCGTATGGGAATAAAAATCATAAACTTGAAATTGAGTTGAGAGAGATATTCATTACCAGTACCAATTTCTTGAGAGCAAACTTGGAGCCACCTTAGCCTTAGCCGAGAGGGTAATCTCCCCCTTTTCGGCTTCTGCAAATCTGGGTCTGTTGCATTTGATCCCTTGCTCCCCCTCAGTTCCTGCACCTGTGCTCACACTAAAGTTCCTGGCAGAGGCTCCCCCTAGATGCACGAGCCTAGAGCTTCTGTAGTCTTCATTCCTCATAGTTTAGCATCCCCAATTCAGTTTTGAAAAGACTGAACTTGGCTTCGTCTAAGGGCTTTGTGAATATATCTGCAATCTGCCTGTCCGTGGGGACATAACAGAGAGAGATGTCCTTGTTCTCCACGTGCTCCCGAATGAAGTGGTAGTGCACTTCAATATGCTTCGTTCTGCTGTGCGATACCGGATTGTTGGCAATTGCAATTGCACTGGAGGAGTCGCAGTACATTGGTACTTCCTTGAACTGAAGGTCGTAGTCGACTAACTGGTTTCTGATACATAGGATTTGTGCGCAACAGCTGCCTGCCGAGATGTACTCAGACTCTACTGTGGAGGTAGCTACACAATTCTGCTTCTTGCTGTTCCATGAGATAAGCCTTCTTCCAAGGAATTGACAAGTCCCGTAAGTGCTTTTCCTGTCATCCCTACTTCCTGCAAAATCAGCATCTGAAAAACCTATTAGCTCGACATCATTGTTTCTCGGGTACCACAAGCCAAGATTGGGAGTACCTTTAAGGTATCTTAGAATTCGCTTTGCAGCGACATAATGAGATTCCTTAGTGTTCACCTGATATCTGGCACAGACACATGTGGAGAACATGATATCCGGTCTACTGGCAGTAAGGTAGAGCATGGATCCAATGATGCTTCTGTATTTGGTTTCATCGAAAGGTTTACCTTTCTCATCCTTATCCAGAGACATAGTGGATCCCATTGGAGTCCTCATAGAGGTTGCACTCTCCATACCGAATTTCTTGAGGAGTTCATTTGTGAACTTCGTCTGAGAGATGAAGATTCCATCCTCAGACTGTTTCACTTGAAGTCCCAAGAAATACTTTAGTTCTCTCATACTGCTCATTTCAAACTTTCCTTGCATAAGTTTAGAAAACGTTTTGCAAAGATTGTTGTCGGTTGAGCCGAATATAATGTCATCGACATAGATTTGCACCAGCAAAATCTTGCCTTTGACTTCCCTGAGAAACAATGTCTTATCTATTTTACCTCTAGAGAACTTGTTCTCAAGAAGAAAACTAGATAAAGTCTCATACCAAGCTCGTGGAGCTTGTTTTAAATCATATAGAGCTTTATTAAGAAAATATATATGATTGGGATAAGTAGGATTGACAAAACCTGGGGGTTGAGCGACGTATACTTCCTCTTTCAGGTCTCCGTTCAAGAATGCTGATTTCACATCCATTTGATAGACTGTGAATCCTTTGTGCGAAGCATACGCCAGGAACAATCTGATTGCCTCGAGCCTTGCCACTGGTGCAAAGGTCTAGTCGAAGTCAATCCCCTCCTCCTGTCTGTAACCTTGAGCCACCAGCCTGGCCTTGTTCTTTATGATGACACCATGTTCATCCAGTTTGTTTCTGAAGATCCACTTGGTGCCAATCACATTCTGCTTGTGTGGTCTGGGAACCAGCGTCCAAATGTTGCATCGTTCGAATTGATGTAGTTCATCTTGCATGGCCAAAATCCATGTCGCATCTTTGTTCGCCTCGTCGAACTTCTTTGGCTCAACCTGTGACAGGAAGCTAAGATGCAAAATCTCGTTAATAGTACCTCTTCGAGTTCTGACACCGTCACGAGGATCTCCGATGATCTGATCTCTAGGATGATCCCTCACGTGCCGGAGCTCTAGAAGTCTGGCGTCTGGAGCTTCGACTTCTTCTTGGGCTTCTCCTTCTTCTAAGAGAGTTGTTCCATTTTGATCTTCAACAGTCCCAGTTGACGTTGAGGTGGAAACTTTGACGTACTTAGGAGTTTCATCTTTAGCGGTCTCATCGAGACTCAGCTGTTCAAGTCGTGCACCTGCATCTTCAAGAATACCGCTGGAAGAATTGTTGTTAAGCAAACTTCCTTCATCAAATACAACATTAATTGATTCTTCTACCACTAGGGTTTTCTTATTGAAGACCATATATGCCCGACTGTGGGAACTATAGCCCATGAATATGCCTTCGAAGCATTTTTCACCAAATTTAGTACGCGGGTACTTCCCATTATTCAGTACATAGCATCTGCAACCAAAGATCCTCAAGTCGGACATGGTTGGTTTCCTGCCTCTCAGTAGCTCATAAGGAATCTTACGATGATGCTTGTTGATCAATGCTCGGTTTTGTACATGACAAGCTGTATTGACCGCCTCTGCCTAGAAGTATTCTGGGAGAGAAACGTCTTTCAACATTGTCGTGCAGCCTTCAATGAGAGTTCTATTTCTCCTCTCCGCAACTCCATTTTGCTGAGGAGTGCGCGGGGAGGAAAACTCATGAAAGATACCTTGTTCTTCACAAAACTCTGTCATGGCAACAGATTCGAATTCTGTTCCATGGTCACTTCTGATTTTGACCACTGAGCAGTTAAATTCGTTCTGAACCTGCTTGACAAAACTAGTGAAGATGTCAAACGTATCCGACTTTCGTTTTAAGAAGAACACCCATGTAAACCGAGAATGATCATCAACTATCACTAGCGTATAGGACTTGCCTCCCAAGCTATGAACTTGCATTGGACCAAACAAGTCCATATGTAGAAGGTAAAGACATCGAGAAGAGTCTTTGTCTGCAATGCTCTTAAAGGTAGCCCGAGTTTGTTTGCCCATCTGGCATGCAGGACAGGGGCTATCTTTGATGCACTTGATAACGGGAGCATCCCTTACTAAGTTTTTAGAAAACAACATACTAATAGTTTTGAAATTAACATGTGCCAATCTCTTGTGCCATTGTTCACAAAGAGATGCACTGCATGTTGCCACTGGGCATACGGGGGTAGAAGAATCTAAACTAAGAAAATTTAAGCAGAAGATATTTTGGCTCCTAATGCCTGTTAATACCGTCTCAGAAGAGGCACATGATATTATCAGGCATTTATCCTTGCAGAACTTAACGTCATAATCTTTATCACATAACTGATTTACACTGATCAGGTTATGGTTTAACCCTTCAACATAAGCCACGTCGGTGATATAGATTATACCGTTGGAAATCATACCATAACCTCTGTTAACTCCTCGATCTGACCCCCCAAAGATGACTTTGGGTCCATTCGCGACTGGAGTGTAATCACGCAGCAGGCTTCTTGTCTCAGTCATATGCCGGGAGCATCCACTGTCCAAGTACCATATTGGCGTTTTGGTGGCCTTTGGACATTCCTGCAAAACAAAATTAATTTCCTTTAGGAATCCAATCGAACTTGGGTCCTAGATTCTTGGTTAGCATACTCCCCCTCGGGTGGTTAACCCTACGAGTGGTCGGCCTCGCATTGCTAACATAGAGAGTCTCGTTATACCTCTGATTAAACCAACAATCCACGGCAAAGTGACCGACTTTGCCACAACACCAATAGTCAAATCTGTTGTACCTCTTCCTAGACTCCTGCTTTACCCTGGGAATGGTGGGTACAGCCGGGGCCTTGGATCTGGAGGTGGAGGCCTCATAGTGATTGCAGTCACATGACTTCTTCACCTTCTGTTTCTTCAGTATAACAGGCTTGGCTCTTGGTGCCTGCTTTCCATTATGGCCGTTAGAGAATTGACCATAATTTCCCATGTGGATTTCCTCATAAGGTGCCTTGAAGGCACTCTCATCGAAGTTTCGGGGAAAAGTCCAACCATCATATCGGCTCTTTGGCTTTGCAATCGAGGGCCGGAAATGATGACCAAAGGTTGATTCAAAGTCATGTTGGTTGCAAGGAAAGCTAGGCTTTCTGAATGCAACAGGACTGAGCGGAGCCTTTCCCTTTTCAGCAGCAGAGGACTTCTTGGCGGCCTTATTCTTCCTCTGGTTCCTGTTTCTCCTGGATGAGGAACCAGATACCCCTACATGCCCCAAGCCAGCTCCTTTGGCCTGAGCAGATAAGGTATCAACCACTGGAAGAACTGTTTTTGGTCTAGAAAAACTCTTGACGATCTTCCTTTTTGCCGCAAGTTGTTCTTCCAACTTGTCGACTTCCTCCTGCTTAAGATCAAGGAGCTTAAGAGACTCTGAATGCTTTGAAGTCAGGTCTAGGTGCTCCTGTCAGAGTGAGATCAAACTGGTGATATCTTCCATTAGAGAGACACTCTCACCCTTAAGGAATTTCACTTCCTTTTTCGCAGCCTTCAATCTATTACGACACTCCTCGAAATTGTTAAGCAGAAGCTCATACTTCTCGAGGAGCTCCGCTTCACGGGCCGAAAGGCTATCCTCAGGGTCATCATCCTGAGACTCAGGATTAGAGTCAGAGTCGGAGAGAGGGGTGTGAGCTTTTACCTTCCCAGTGAATGGGGGGCATTCTCCTTCTGAGTCGGAGCGACCCACCAGCCCGAAGTAGGCTTCCTCATCATCACTGGAGTCTGAGGAATCAGATTCACTCAATGTCTTTGGCTTTTTGGCGATGTAGCTCCTCTCTTTCTTCTTATCTCTAGAAGACTTGTGCTCCTCTCCCTTCCCCTTTTCTCTCTTGCCTTGGTGGCAGTCGGCCACGACGTGTCCTGGCTTATTGCATCCAAAACAAATAATGTCAGCGGAGCGATGTTTGTTCGGTTTATGTTGAAGTTGGTGGCCGGGCGGTCTGGCGGTCTGTCTTGGCGGGTTGAAGACCGCGCGGTCTGGCGGTTTGTCTCAGCTGGCTTGGAGACCGGGCGGTCTGGCGGTCTACCCTGACAGTCTCTCTTTCTCTCTGATGGTAGTCGTGCGGTTAGCCCTTCTATCTAACCGCGCGGCTTGTGCGGTTTGTTTTGTATAGTCCTCTTAGTCCTATAAATTTTTAGTTCCACATCTCTTATTTGTATTCTCTCATCTCTCCTTCATTCTATATAAGGGAGGGCATACCTTTGTAATAGATACCTTTTTCAGATAATAAAGTTTCTGTTAAAACCTCTTCCGGTTTGTTTTAGCTCCACTTCCGGCTTGTTTTTGTTCATTTCTAACATGGTATCAGAGGAAATGATCTTTTCCTCCTGATTCAGCTTCTTCTTCTGTTCGCGCGGGCTACCTTCTACCCGCTCGACTTCTTTCCCTCCGCTTGATTCTCGTCTTCCCACGACCTGTCTTCGCATCTTGCCTTCTCTTTTGACCGCTGCCCTGTTCGTGCGGCTTGTTTCTCCTTGCTTCTCTTCTCGCTGCTCCTCTTAGTCGCTGCAGCCTGTTTACTAGTTGCCTCGACTTGTTTCTGTTAGAAAGTAGCGAAAAGAAGTGAAAAGTAGAGAACAAGCGAATAAACTTTTGAATAATTGAAATTTTATTATCCAAAAAAGATATCATTTACAAAGGTATGACCTCCCTTATATAGAATGGAGGAGATAAGAAAGAGAGTGTACAAACAATGTGAGACTAAACATTTACAGTACTGAGCGGCTAGAATAATAGAGACCGCACAGGCCGCGCGGTTAGACAGATGGGTTAACCGCTCGGCAACTCCAGCAGGATAGAACAGGCCGCAGAGGTAGACCGATAGACCGCTCGGTCTCCAGGCTTCAGAGAGACCGCCAGACCGCTCGGTCAACAAACCGCTGGATCAGACCGCTAAGCCGCCCGATCTAATACTTCAACACTCCCCCTCAAGCTGGAGCATAGATATCAATCATGCCCAGCTTGTCACAAATGTGGAAGAAGGAAGTAGAACCGGCTTGGTGAAGATATCTGCCAACTCCTTGTCAGAGGTGACAAAAGGAGTACAAATCTGTTTCTTCAAAATCTCTTCCCGAATGAAGTGACAGTCAATCTCTATATGCTTTGTTCTCTCATGGAAGACCGGATTTCTGGATATGTGTATAGCGGCCTTGTTATCACAGAACATAGGGAGAGGACAGTCATATACCTCGCCCAGGTCAAGCATGAGAGCCCGCAACCACTTTAACTCACACGTGGTTGACGCCATACTCCGGTATTCTGCTTCGGCACTGGATCTGGAAACAACAGACTGTTTCTTGCTCTTCCAACTCACGAGATTACCTCCAACAAAGGTACAAAAACCTGACGTGGATTTACGATCGCCTTTGTCATCCGCGTAACTTGAATCTGAGTAGGCCTCAACCCTCAGATGGCCATTCTTCTGAAAGAGTAACCCTCTTCCCGGTGCTGCTTTGATATACTCTAAAATCTTCAGGGCGGACTGAAGATGGCACTCCCTGGGAGCTTGCATAAACTGACTGACCTTGCCTACAGCGTAGGCGATGTCGGGTCTAGTCACCGTGAGATAGATAAGTTTGCCTACCAAACGTCTGTAACGTGTGACATCAGATAGAAGAGGCGAATCATCCGTCCACGTTTTGTCTTCTCCAACCGCCATGGGAAAACGAGCTGGTTTGGCACCTGTCAATCCTGCTTCTCGTAGAAGATCAAGGGCATACTTCCGTTGAGAGAGAACCAAGGAGTCAAGTTTCCGAGAGATTTCTATCCCCAAAAAGTATTTTGGGAGCCCATATCCTTCGTGACCAAGTGCTGATGGAGGTGCTTCTTCGTCAAGTCCACCCCATCTCGGTCATCGCCAGTAAGGAGAATATCATCCACATATACGGCCAAAACCACCAGTCCCGAGGCCGTTTTGCGAATGAATAAGGAGTGATCGGCCGAACTCCTTTGAAAGCCGATGGTAGCCACAATACCACTGAATTTGTCGAACCATGCCCGAGGGCTCTGCTTTAGGCCATAAATGGCCTTCTTCAAATGACAGACACGTGTCTCCCCCTGAGCAACATACCCAGGAGGTTGCTCCATATAGACGTCCTCCTGAAGATCGCCATAGAGAAAGGCATTCTTCACATCAAGCTGGGAAATAGCCCAAGCCCGGTTAACAGCCACAGAAAAGAGAACCCGGATGGTGTTAAGGCGGGCAACTGGAGAGAAGGTATCAAAGTAATCAACGCCATAAGTCTGAGTAAAGCCCTTGGCCACCAGCTGGGCTTTGTAGCGATCCACAGTGCCGTCGGGGCGAAACTTCACAACGAAGACCCAGCGACAGCCAACCACATCAGTGCCCACGGGAGGAGGAACCAGGGTCCAGGTACCCCGTTCAGTAAGAGTAGCCATCTCCTCATCCATGACAGACTTCCAATGAGGGAGAGCGAGAGCCTCCTGGTAGGTACGGGGAGTAGAAGTAGCAGAGATGGCCAAGGCAAAACACCTGCGAGAAGGAGAAAGCTGATCATAGGAAACAACAGCCGTGAGCGGGTGTTGAGTACACGCCCGCACCCCTTTGCGAAGGGCAATGGGAACATCCAGGTCAACGGGAGCGTCGGCGACGGGAGCGTCAGCGACCGGAGCGTCCGTGGCGGAGAAGGCTGGCCCGGGACTAGAGAGACGGCAGCGGAGAGGAGGGTGGAGGGGTGGGTGGGGAGACGGACTGGGAAGGACTGGGTGGAGGAGGAGACGAAGGTGGGAAAATGTGGAGAGGTGTGGAAGGAACAGAGATATCAGAAGGAAGAGAAGGAAGAGAAGGAAGAGAAGAGGAAGGAGAGAAATAGGAAGCATTTTCGAAAAAAGTCACATCTGCGGAGACAAACTGCTTGCGGAGAAGGGGGTCAAAGCAGCAATAGCCTTTTTGAGTGGTAGAGTACCCCAAAAAGACACACTTGGTGGAACGGGGGGAAAGCTTGTCGCGGGTAGAGGAGGGAGTGTGAACAAAGGCCGTACAGCCAAAGACACGGAGAGGAAGAGGAAAAGGTTCCTGGTGGGGGTAGAGAAGGGAGAAGGGAGTCTGGCCATGGAGAACCGCAGAGGGAAGGCGATTGATGAGATAGCAGGCGAGGAGCACAGCGTAGCCCCAGTAGGAGCGAGGGACGTGCATCTGCGTCATGAGAGTACGCACAACATCAAGCAGGTGACGGTTTTTACGCTCTGCCACCCCATTCTGCTAGGAGGTGTAAACACAAGTCGTTTGATGAAGGAGGCCATGTTTGTGAAAGAACGCGGAGAACTCATGAGTCAGATACTCCTTGGCATTATCAGAACGTAAGACTTTAATAGAAATAGCAAATTGAGTCTTAATCATAAAGTAAAATGATTGCCAAACAGAAAATAGTTCAGAGCGATCTTTTAATAGATACACCCAGGTACATCGAGTAAAATCATCGATAAAAGTGACAAAATAGGAACTGCCCCGACCAACTGTGAGGGTAGGAGCAGGACCCCATACATCAGAATGAATAAGATCAAAAATGCGAGAGGAGCCACGGCCTTGCTTCGGTGGGAAGGAGGAGCGATGATGTTTGCCAAGCTGACACGCATCACAGTTGAGCGGAGAACTAGTAGGAGGTAAGTGGGGCAGAAGCTGACGAATAAGCCGAGGAGGAGGATGTCCAAGACGAAGATGCCACTGAAGGAAATCGGTGGAGGAGGAGTAGGCAGAGAGAGCGGAAACATCGTCGAGGAAGTAGAGGCCGCCGCTCTCAGTCCCAGTAGCAATCGTCCGCTGGGTCCTCGGGTCCTGAAAAGAACAAGTAGTGGGAGTGAATAAGACGGAGCACTGAAGTTGCCGGCATAAAGTAGTAACTGATAACAAATTGCACGGGAACTTCGGGACATAGAGGGTATCCTCCAAGCAAAGCGATGGAGTGAGTTGAACCATGCCCGTCCCATGAACCGGGGACGGGGAACCATCCGCCACACGAACTGGGGGTAAGCGGTCATGGGTCTCAAGACGGGAGAAGCAATGAGGGTTGCCCGTCATATGATTGGTGGCACCGGAGTCAATCAGCCATTTACCTTGGGTAACGACGTGGGCACTACCTGACGTCGTGGCCACTGAGGCAGACGACCTAGAAGAGGCGGAGGCCGAAGAAGGAGCATCACCGGAAGGGCGAAGATGATGATGTTTCTGCCAGCAGCGGTCAACAGTATGGCCAGTACGACCACAGTGAGAGCAGAGGAACCGGGAGGAACCCCGTCCGCCAGAGGAGCCACGGCCACTAGCCCCCCCCCCCCCCCCCCCCTCTGAGCTTGGTGAGCAAAGGAGTCCTGGGAAGGGGGGAGGCCAACAGAGGCCGCTGGAGGAGCAAAGTAACAGCGGCAATGCGAGCCGCAGTGGCATCCAAAGTAGGAGATTCCGCCTCACCCAAGATCTGCTGGCGGATCATATCAAAAGAGTCGGGAAGATGAAGAAGATAACAAACAACCAGGAGTTCCTGGAAGTGTTTGTGCTGGTCGGCCAAGTCCGCGGAGAAGGGGCGATTCTGGAGGATTTCAGCACCAAGAGCCTGAACCTGCTGATAAGCCGCAGCCGGTGACATGGAAGGGCGGGCGAAGAGGTCCGCATAGAGAGTATAAATGCGGGATGTCTGGCCCCCCTTAGAATAGAGAGCAGCGAGGTGAAGCCAGGCGGCCTTGACCGTCTCATCATGGCGAATGACGGGAAGGCACTCATCAGAAAGGCTGTTGGCCAGCCAGGTGCGAACAAGAGCATCACTCGCATCCCAGTCATCAAACTCAGGAGAGGTGCGAGGAGGAGGGTCATCGGTGAGGTGATGATGCTTGCGTTGAGAACGAAGGAAAAAGGTGAAAGAAACGCTCCAATCGGGATAGTTGGAGCCAACAAGCTTGGAAAGGGTGCCAAGGTTGCCCGAAGGAGGAGGAGGAGAAGGAGCTGCAGGAGTAGTGGTGAGACCGGAGGTAGTCATAGAACCCGGCAAGCAGAAGAAGCCGCGCGAACAGTAGCGGTTAGAAAACAGAAGAAGCCGCGCGAACAGTAGCGGCTAGAAAGAGGCAAAGGCACAGCGGGGAAGAGGTCGCGCGGACTTAAAAGGCCGAGCGAACAGAAGAGAGGAGAAGAGCAGGGGATCGCGACCAAGATGCGGGTAAGAAAGGTACAACCCGCACGGTCAGGCAGATCACAGCAACTGCTAGAAAGCGGTCAAAGGCACAGCAGGGAAGAGGTCGCGGGGACTGAAAAGGCCGAGCGAACAGAAGAGAGGAGAAGAGCAGGTGACTGCGACCAAGATGCGGGTGAGAAAGGAACAACCCGCACGGTCAGGCAAATCACAGTAGCAAACCGCGAGTAGAGAGACAACACACGCGGACAGAGACAGACCGCAACGACTAGGAAGTCGGAGCGGCAGGAAAGAATCAAGGAGCGCGGCGACAAGGAAACAGGTCGCTGCGACAAAGAGCAGTAGGAGAAGAGAACCAAGAAGAAGCAAGCCGCAAGAACAGGGCAGCGGACAGAAACAAGCCGCGCGGATAGAAACAAGCCGCGCGGACAGAAGAGAAGGCAAGCCGCGAATCAAGTCGCAGAACACGGAAAACAAGCCGCGAACAACAGAGAGCGCACAGAATCAGGAGGAAATGACCGTGTGCTTTGATACCATGTTAGAAAGTAGCGAAAAGAAGCGAAAAGTAGAGAACAAGCGAATAAACTTTTGAATAATTGAAATTTTATTATCCAAAAAAGATATCATTTACAAAGGTATGACCTCCCTTATATAGAATGGAGGAGATAAGAAAGAGAGTGTACAAACAATGTGGGACTAAACATTTACAGTACTGAGCGGCTAGAATAATAGAGACCGCACAGGCCGCGCGGTTAGACAGATGGGTTAACCGCTCGGCAACTCCAGCAGGATAGAACAGGCTGCAGAGGTAGACCGATAGACCGCTCGGTCTCCAGGCTTCAGAGAGACCGCCAGACCGCTCGGTCAACAAACCGCTGGATCAGACCGCTAAGCCGCCCGGTCTAATACTTCAACAGTTTCCTTCTACAAGCTCCAGCTGCTTGTCGCCCCTGCCTCATCTTTAGCCGTGCGACTTGTTCTCCTCTGTTCGCCCGACTTTTTCGAGCCGTGCGACTTGTTTCCCTTTGCTTTGCTTCTTGGTAGCGGCCTTCCTAGCCGCACAACCTGTTTTCTGTTCGCCCGGCTTGGTGCTCTTTTCTCTTCTTCGCTTCACCATTCGGCTTCTTCATCTTCTCGCGGCTTGTTCTTATCGTCACGATTTTCTCCTCTCTTGCTTCCATGGCTTTCCCCTCCTCCAGTCTGTCCGCCTCGGTGGTCACCTCTTCTGGTCGTGCTCACGTTGTTACCCGCGGAAGATGGCTAATCGACTCTGGTGCAACACATCATATGACCGGCAATCCTCAATGTTTCTCTCTTCTTGAAACACATACTCAATTGCCCCCGGTCATTGTTGCGGATGGATCTCCCTCACCGGTCCATGGGACGGGCATGGTTCAAGTCACTCCATCTCTGTGCCTGGCTGATACCCTCTATGTGCCCAAGTTTCCGTGCAATTTATTATCGGTTACTTCTTTATGCAAGCAACTACAGTGTTCTGTCTTATTCACCCCTACCTCTTGTGCTTTTCAGGATCCGGAATCCCAATGGACGATTGCTACCGGGACTGAGAGTGGTGGCCTCTACTTCCTCGACAATGTCTCTGCTCTATCCGCCTTCTCCTCCTCCTCTACAGATCTTCTCCAATGGCATCTTCGTCTTGGACATGCTCCTCCCAGAATTCTACGCCAGCTCCTGCCGCACCTCCCTCCTCATCATCCTCCTCTAAACTGTGACGCATGTCAACTTGGCAAACATCACTGCTCATCCTTCCCACCAACGCAAAGTCGGGGCTCTTCCCGTCCGTTCAACCTCGTTCACTCTGACATATGGGGTCCCGCTCCTAATCTCACCATCGGTCGGGGTAGTTCCTATTTTGTCACCTTCATTGATGATTTCTCTCGGTGTACGTGGGTGTATCTTCTCAAAGATCGCTCCGAGCTGTTCTCTGTTTGGACCTCATTTTATTCTATGGTTAAGACTCGGTTTGATACGTCTATTAAGATCCTTCGTTCTGACAATGCTAAGGAATATCTTAGCCAAGACTTCTCCTCTTTTTGTATTCACCATGGTGTTATTCGTCAAACAAGCTGTGTCTACAAATCACAACAAAATGGGGTGGCGGAACGCAAAAACCGTCACCTCCTTGATGTCGCTCGCACTATGATGACTCAAATGCATGTTCCTCGCTCCTATTGGGGCTATGCTGTCCTCCTCTCCTGCTATCTCATCAATCGCCTTCCCTCCACAGTTCTCCACGGTGCTACCCCCTTCTTCATTCTTTATCCGGACAAGGATCCCTTTCCTCTTCCTCTGCACATCTTTGGGTGCACTGCCTTTGTGCACTCTCCCGCTGCCACCCGTGATAAACTCTCACCACATGCCACTAAATGTGTCTTTCTGGGGTACTCTCCCACTCAGAAAGGTTATTGTTGCTTTGACCCCGTTACCCGCAAGCAATTTGTCTCTGCGGATGTCACCTTCATTGCCAATGCATCTTACTTCTCTCCCGCTTCCTCCTCTCCTTCTCCTGATCCTACTTTTCCTACCAACCCATCCATTCCCTCTGCTCCCACTGATGTTTCACCATCTCCACCCTCTCCACCCTCTTCCCCATCACCAACATCTCCACCCTCTACTCCGCTTTCTCCCTCCACTCCGCTGCCATCTCTCTCTACTCTCGGGACAGCTCTCTCCACCACGGATACTCCGGATACTGAGGCACCTGCTGACCTGGATCTCCCGATTGCTCTTCGCAAAGGGGTTCATGCATGTACCCAACACCCGCTTGCTGCAGTTGTTTCCTACGATCGTCTTACCCCTTCTCGCCGAGCTTTTGCACTGGCTATCTCGGCCACTGCCACCCCACGATCCTACCAGCAGGCCCTTACTATTCCTCATTGGAAAGTTGCCATGGATGAGGAGATTGCTACTCTAACTGAACGGGGTACCTAGACCCTTATTCCTCCTCCTTTCGGCACGGATGTTGTTGGTTGTCGATGGGTCTTCGTGGTGAAGTTTCTCCCGGATGGCAGTGTGGATCGTTATAAGGCTCGCCTGGTTGCCAAGGGTTTTACCCAAACTTATGGCATTGATTACTTTGACACTTTCTCTCCAGTGGCTCATCTCAGCACTATTAGGGTTCTTCTCTCTGTGGCTGTCAACAGGGATTGGCCCATCTCTCAGCTAGATGTTAAGAATGCCTTCCTCTATGGTGATCTGCAGGAAGATGTTTACATGGAGCAACCTCCTGGGTATGTTGCTCAGGGGGAGATACGGGTTTGCCGGCTAAAGAAGGCTATCTATGGCCTCAAGCAGAGTCCTCGTGCCTGGTTGGACAAGTTCAGTGGCATTGTTGCGGCCATTGGTTTTACAAGAAGCTCAGCAGATCACTCCTTGTTTGTTCGAAAAACCGCCTCTGGTCTTGTTGTTCTTGCGGTTTATGTTGATGACATTCTTCTCACTGGCGATGACCAGGATGGGGTATTGATGACCAAGAAACACCATCATCAACATCTGGTCACAAAGGATATGGGCTCCCCGAAATACTTTCTGGGGATTGAAATCTCTAGAAAGCCCAACTTCATGGTCCTTTCCCAACGGAAGTATGCTCTTGATCTTTTAAAGGAGGCAGGACTCACTGGTGCTAAACCTGCACGTTGTCCTATGGCTGCTGGAGAAGACAAAACTTGGACAGATGACTCGCCTCTTCTCTCCGATCTTACGAGATACTAGCGTCTGGTGGGCAAGCTCATATATCTCACGGTAACCAGACCCGACATCTCTTATGCTGTTGGCAAGGTGAGCCAGTTCATGCAAGCTCCGAGGGAGTGTCATCTACAATCTGCTCTGAGGATATTAGAGTATATTAAAGCTACTCCAGGGAAAGGACTCCTATTTCAGAAGAATGGTCACCTAAGGGTTGAAGCTTACTCTGATTCAAGTTATGCGGATGACAAAGGGGACCGCAAATCGACATCAGGTTTCTGCACATTTGTTGGAGGCAATCTTGTGAGTTGGAAGAGCAAGAAACAGTCTGTAGTTTCCAGGTCTAGTGCAGAGGCGGAATATCGCAGCATGACATCGACTATATGTGAGTTGAAGTGGTTGCGGGCTCTCATGCTTGACTTAGGAGAGGTTTACAACTATCCTCTTCCTATGTTCTGTGACAATAATGCCGTGATATACATTTCCAAAAATCCGGTCTTTCAGGAGAGAACAAAACACATAGAAGTCGACTGTCATTTTATTCGGGAAGAAATATTGAAGAAACAGATTTGCACTCCATTTGTCACTTCCGACAACGAGTTGGTAGATGTCATCACCAAGCCGGTGTCCGCTTCCTTTTTCCACATCTGCGACAAGCTGGGCATGATCGATATATATGCTCCAGCTTGAGGGAGAGTGTTGAATTTGGTGGCCGGGCGGTTTGGCGGTCTGTCTTGGCGGGTTGAAGACCGTGCGGTCTGGCGGTTTGTCTCAGCCGGCTTGGAGACCGGGCGGTCTGGCGGTCTACCCTGGCAGTCTCTCTTTCTCTCTGATGGTAGCCGCGCGGTTAGCCCTTCTATCTAACCGCGCGGCTTGTGCGGTTTGTTTTGTATAGTCCGCTTAGTCCTGTAAATTTTTAGTCCCACATCTCTTATTTGTATTCTCTCATCTCTCCTCCATTCTATATAAGGGAGGACATACCTTTGTAATAGATACCTTTTTCACATAATAAAGTTTCTGTTAAAACCTCTTCCGGTTTGTTTTAGCTCCACTTCCGGCTTGTTTTTGTTCATTTCTAACAGTTTAGAAGCATATCTGTCATAAGAGTAATTTTTCGTCTGATGTCTGGAGGAGGAGCCGTCTCTCTTTCTTTGATTCCTCATCTTAAGGAACTTCTTGAATTCTCGGGTGATGAGGGAGAAATCTTCCTCAGACAACTCTGAGCAGGAGGAGCAAGACTCAGAGTCCTCCTCCTCATCCTTTTTCCTGGCACGGTATGAAACCGCACCCTTGCCCTTCCTGGTGTGAATGGCTTTTAGAGCCACAGTCTTTTCCTTGGCTGCAGCCTTCTCTGCTTCTTCTTCTGCTTTCCTTGTGTTCAGTTGAAGCTCATAGGACTTCAGCTTCCCAAACAGAATTTGCGGGTCTGTTTCAGCTAGTCTGCCAAACTCTTCGATGGCGCAGATCTTTGTGTACCATTCATTAGTAAGGGACCTAAGGAATTTATCATTAAGTTCACCATCAGTGAACACTCTTCCATATCCTTTGAGGGCATTGACAATCTTGAGGAAGTTCTCGAAGGTGACTCCGATCTCTTCCTTAGGCCCTTGTCTGAAGGCCTCATATTTCTGGTTCAGAAGGGATCTCCGATCATCCCTCACTTCATCAGTTCCCTCCATTAGGATAATCAGGCAGTGCCAGATCTCCTTTGCTGTCCTGCAGTTGCAGAAGTTCTGCATCATTGAGTCATCGACCGCGATGACCAGAATGTTCTGCGCCTTCTTGTCAAGTCCCACCAGCACCATCTCGTCCTTGTCCATTTCAGAAATTTTCTTTGGCACTTTCTTGGTAGGATCTATGGTGGAGACCTTAGTGGGGACATAAGGTCCCTCCTCCACGATCATGAAGAGTCGAGGATCAACTGCTTCCATGTAGAACCTGATCCTTTCCTTCCAGATAAGAAAGTTGAGCCTGGTGCACACTGGGATCTTGCCTGTGTACTTGAGCCCGTCCATAGTAGATGTTTGCCTTCTTCTTGACACTAGTGGCAGGATTCTACTCAAGGTGTGAACCTTTTTGATGAGTAACCTGGCTCTAATACCACTTTAAAGTCCACCTAGTGACAACTACCTTCACCTATGGGGGGGGGGAATAGGTGATGTGCAGTGTTTTTGCGGAATTAAAATTGTACCTGCACACGAAAACAAAACAGCACAGCAAAGACGGTACACAAGCAATTTATAGTGGTTCCCCGATTTGGGTACATCCACTTTCCCCCTTCGACATATCTCCCAACAAGGGACGACTCGGTCACTTTACCAACAGGATTGAAATCCAATTCTTGCACTATCGGAAGGAACCCTTCCACACGTAGGAGACAACACTCCCACAACACGGGTTGCAGCCAACCCTTACAACTAGGAACCAACGTTCCTTTACAACAAAAATGAAACTAGAATGTATAAGAAATACAAACAACTTTGGAGACTAAGGTGTCCCTCTTCGTTCGATGACGGGTTCTTGAAGTCAGCGAAGAGTCCACAACCCTAGATCTCACTTGGAGAGAATCTCCCCGAAACCGGCGATAGCAAGAAGGGCGGTGGCTCGGTTCTCGGAATCGGCGGCGACAACAGTGTGTGGCTGCAGTACTTTGGAGACTCAATCTTCGTAGCAAAGCCAGCAAGGTCTTCCAACGGTCACACTAGGATCGATCGTCTCGATCGATTCGGAAGGGGAAGGTTTTCCCGATCAACGAATCAAGAGACAAGGGATCTCTGGTTAGACGCGTGAGATGCTGTGCTTGGCAGAACTTCTGTCGCCGGAAGATCTGGAAGAATCACGATCAAACGGTCGGCGATCGACTAGCACGAGCGGCGATGGCGGCGGAGCAGGTATCGCGATTTAGGTTAAGGTCGGCGGCTCGGCTTCGTCTTTTTCTGTGTATCCCCGCTGTTCAAAAATACGCGTGTATTTATACACTCGAAAACTTCATAATGACCGTTGTGGGTCCCACCAGAAGAAACCCCAAGCCCGATTCAAAACAGTCCCAGCGGCAGAGTCCGGTCCAGCGGTTTCCAGAAAATTGCCCAAGGCAGAATCGACGAGAATCGAAGGTGATTCTCGCCGATTCGGCGAGAATCAGAGGTGATTCTCGTTGAATCGTTGAGAATCAAGGGTGATTCTCGTCGATGTAGACTTGTTTGCATACTCTGAGGTAGCTGGAAAGAGACGGCGAGAATCAACCAGTGCTTCTCGACGATTCGGCGAGAATCGCTAGTGATTCTCCCCGAATCGGCGAGAATCACTTGGTGATTCTCGTCGAATAATACTTGGATGATTTTTCATCTTTCCGCCTCTGAGCTGCTCTTTGACTCATCCTTGCTCCTTGTCTGTTCTTGCAATATCACATCCCTGTACTTGAAAATAAGTACACTCCAATAGAGAGAGTACACGTAGGCCAACACACTGATCTGCTCAACGAGGGATTACGACATGCAGACCCGTGTATATTGACCTACTGCACCCTGACATTGGTGTGCACTTAGCGTGGAATAACTGCAAGCACAACTTGAAATATTTTATCAAATACATTGTCTATTTACCTTAGCTTGTTCAGGGGCTTCTTCAAATCAGGTGCGTTGTGGATACAATACCCAGCAGGTTGCTCCGCCCCTGCTTGCCAAGTGGCACATAGCCCCCAATTTCCTCTGGAATGAATTGAGGAGGTCGGCCAGCTGGTGTTGGGCAGAGGATTTCAGCTGAAGGGGTGGCCATGTGCCCACCATTCACCTTCATCCCCATTTCTCTCTCCTCCTTCTCTTAAAATCCCATTTCTACCCCTTTGCATGCATTCTCTCTCGTGATTTTGAGGGGTAGGGCTGGTCTTGTTCACTTGGGCTGGGCATGGGCCAAATTTGGTGGGCTTGGCCCAAAGGAGAGGTGGCTTGGTCTTCATTTCTTCTTTAGGTCAATTGTGTTGACCATGTTGACTTTGAGTTGACTTGGTCAACCAATGGTGGGTGGCTGACCCTACTTGGTGGAAATGGGTCTAGTGGCACCACCCAAATTGGGTTGGGTCAAGGGGGTGCCCTACTTAGGCTAATTGGGCTTATGAGTGTGGGTTTGACAAAATTAGACCCAAGGTTGACTTTGGTCAATTGGGGTCAAAGTGTTGACCTAATGGCATGCCCTAGGGTACACTTAGATAGTTTTTAGGGTTAGGGCAATGTGATGGGGTCATGGTGTGGTTTGGGTCCCTATTTAGGCTAGTTTGACCTAGTTTGACTTGGTCCTATAGTGGGCCCCACATGGCTACAACCCACTATCTAAGGTCAAACCTAGCTAAAACCCCTATCACCCATCTCATGCCTAACCCAATCTAAGTTGAGGGGTCCAAAAGTAACATGGGATGTTACATCAGATCTGCATAAAAATCCCCTGACCTGGGCCGAACACAGCCTCGCACACGGCCGTGTTCCAGGTCGTGTGCCTTGATCGTGACACGATCGTCGAATGAAGAAAAGACACACGGGCAAAGACACGCCCGTGTCTCACCCGACACGGGCGTGTCGGGTCCGCGACACACCCGTGACCAGGGGGAGTGTCACATATAACCGCCACGACAACGGACACGACCCAACTTAATACGGGTAGGGACACAGGTATGAACACGCCCGTGTCACTCGATAATCGTCGATCGTCGAACGCAGAGGGTCACTAGACAATCATCGAGCGCTGATCGGCGATCATCGAACGCAGGGGGACACGCCCTCCCGACACGCCCGTGTCGCCTCGCATGTTCCTCCCGAACACTTTTTGTCGAACTCAATCGTCTTTCGGGAACATGGGTACAGACACGGTTAGGCACTCGCCCGTGTCAAATGACACACCCGTGTCATTCAGCCTTGTTTCTAGTCATGTCCTTCTCGGGATGAAAACGGCCAAAACACCACCCAGACATGGCCTTGGACACGCCCGTGTCCTAGGCCGTCTACCCCTATACCGGCACCAAAAATCTCTTTTTACGTGACCAACTCAAATATAATTTTCAGGGCGTTACAAGCTTGGCTATTGAAGAGCAGCTTGTGCGGCCTTAGCGGCCTTAGCGGCCTGAGTCCGCTGCCTTGGCGGACTGTAGGTTGTGGCCTGGGAGTTGGCTGTCTTGGTGGCTTGGCTAATTGAGATGTGGCTTGAGCAGCCTGGTATACGGCTTGATCGTTCTGTTGTGCGGCTTGGTTGGCCTGTTGCCAAGGATGTCGGGCCTGGCGAAATAGACTGAGCGTCTGCGGTTTGCGGGCTATAGGCAGTGCTCTATTCAATGGCCTTATGTGTTTCTTGTGTTAACCGGCGGATTGGGTGCCCTATCCGCGGGAGGCTTGCGGACTGGCGTGTCTGCGGTGTTCGCTGTGGCGGACTGGCCTTAGAGTTTGGTTGTGGCCCTTGCCGAGCTCTGGTGTTTCAGTAGGTGTTAGATGCTGTGGAGGACTGCGCGGACTGGTATCAAAGTCCAGCAGTTGGCCGTTTGGGCAGCTGTGCGAGTTGTTTTTGGCGATCTGCTTACCTTGGTGGAATTGGCGATCTACGTACCTTGGTGGTATTGGCGAGCTGCTCACCTTGGTGGTATTGGCAATCTGGTTTGGTTATTGGCGGACTGGGCCTTGTACGATGAGCTCGCGCTAGGCCTTTGGTGACTTACTGTACTTGGTAACATTTTGTGATAAGTCCAGTGTGTCCGCTGTATCCACCAAGTCCGCTGTTGACCGGGCGGACTTCCTTTGGTCGTGGACTTGTGGCAGATGGAGGCTTTGCTCTTGTGCTGTGCGGACTGCCTCTTGTATGTGCGGACTGTCACTGAAGGAGTTGTGGTTCTCCATATGAGGATGTGTGTGGAATGTGTGGACTGTACCTTGTCCGCATAGTGTGGGTGGTCTGGTTCAAGGTGGCCTGGAAGTGAACATCGGTGCCTTGCTTCTGGCGGTTTTCTTGGAATTCGGCTAAGTCTTTGCGGACTCAGCGGACGGATGTTTTGCTAGTGCGCGGGCTGGGGTTGTGATTTTATGCACCAGGGTGGTGACCACACTGCTCACCTCGCCTATAAATAGAACCCTCCGGCACGTCTACAGTAATGAAGTGAACAGTAAGTTGGGCTTGGGCAAGTGTTGCGGTTTTCTGTCCGCGCGGGTTGAGTAGTGCTGACGGTGTGTTGTGTGAAGGTCGCGCGGCTAGCTTCAAGGAGCCAAGAGTTGGGCATTGAAGTGTGCGGTCTCTGCGGTCTCAGCTGGTCGCTTCGGCGGCTTGTCAGTTTTTTGCTTCAGCTTGTTTAAGTGCCAATAACCTATCCGCTGGTCTCAGGCGGGTAGGCATTCTGTTCATCAGTTCTTCAGCATGCAGCAAATAACGGTGTGTCCGCTTGACCTCGCGGTCTCGGTTGACTCCGTGTGCTATTCAGCTTGTAGCATTTGCAGCTTGGGCGGCTTCGGCAACCTTGGCGGACTAGGCGGGCTCGGCGGTCTCCAGTGCTGTCCGCCCGGCTTGTTTTGTACTTTTTGTTTGTTGCATGTGTACTAGAAAAATCATGTCTCTCTACGTATACCTCACCTTGTAAAGAAGTGTGAATGAATATAAGACCTGCTTGTTCTTCTATTTTTCGCTGGTGTTAACTTGCTCCTTGTGTTTCCGCATGATCAAAGTGTGAACTGGGTAGTTCTGAGAATATTAATTTGGCTTTTGGCTACCTTGCTGACCGCTTTGAGAAAATTTAACATGGTATCAGAGCCAGGTTCAGTTGCTTGAGCGGTGTTCAACCAGTGTTGTTGCTCTGTGCTTGACTGGTGATCAACCTGTGTTGGTGCTCTGTTCTTCTAGAAGTTAGCTTAACCAACGGTTGTTGCAATGGATGTAAGATATGGAAGAGGTCTTGGTATTGAACTCTTGACGCCGACTAACTTTAAGAAGTGGAAGTCGTGCATGAAGAGTTACCTTCTCGGTGAGGAGCAATGGGAGGTCGTCGGTGGTGATGACAGACAGAAAGTGACTACTGCGTTTGGTACTGCTGAGCAGGTGAGGCTCTGGAGAAAAACAAATGCTAAGGCGGAGTTTGTTCTCAAGAGGGTTGTTTCACCAGAATTGTTTGATCACATCATTGGATGTTAGTCTGCTGCTGACATTTGGACAACTATTGATGAGTTGTTCAATAGGAAGAATGTGGCGAGACTTCAGTTTCTAGAGAATGAGTTGGCGAGGACAACTCAAGGAGACCTGACCATCTCTAAGTACTTCTTGAAGATGAAGAGTCTGTGTGCAGAGATATCAGTGCTTGATCCTGATGAGCCTATCTCTGAGTCCAAGTTGGAAAGACACATATTCTGCGGCTTGGGGAAGGCGTATGTTGCCTTTGTGACATCAGTTCATGGCTGGACTACTCAACCATCTTTGCTGGAGCTTGAGAATCTGCTTGCTTCACAGGAAAGCTTGGCAAGGCAGATGGCTGGAGTCACTGTCTCTGAGGAGAGCAGTGAAGCATTCTTCACGGGCACGAAGAAGAAAGGATGGGAAGGGAAGAAGAAGAAGAAGACCGATGTTGAAAATGATCCTTCAACTTCTCATCAGTCAGAGAGGAGCGCTCCTCCTATGAAGGATTGGAAGAAGAACCTGAAGTGCTACAGGTGTCATCAGTGGGGACACATCAAGCGCGACTACAAGGCCAAACTGCAGCATGGGCATGCTGCAGGCAAGGAGGAAGCATGCTCTAAGAGCGAGGAAGCTAGATGGGGCGGAGCCTTTATGACGGGCACTTGTGTCCGTGCCTTGTTCGTTGTCGACTTCAACGATGATTGGATCGTGGACTCAGGGTGTGGTCATCACCTCACTGAATACAAGTCGAAGTTCTCTTCTCTGCAAGCCTACTCAGGTAATGAAGCTATTATAACTGCTGATAACACTATTTATGCAGTAGAGAAAGAGGGGGTTGTGTCTTTGGGTAGTGATAAGAGGCCACTCACATTAAGGAGTGTGTATCACGTACCGGGCATGAAGAAAAACCTCTTCTCCATGACCAATGTGGTCGACGCAGGTTATCACATTCTGTTTGGGCCAACAGAAGTGAAGTTCCTTCGCAACGTATCAGCGGTTAAGGCTTATGTTGTTCATGTTGGGAGGAGAGTTAAGAACTTGTTTGTTCTTGCTACTAACTCTTATGTTGATCGGATGAGAGCAAATGATAGCGCTGCTATATGACATGAACGGCTGGGGCATGTAGGAATGGATAAGCTGAAGGCTATGGCTAACAGAAGTCTTATAAGTGGCTTGCCCAAGCTATCCTCATTTGGCGATGGTCACGTTTATGCGGGATGTCAGTATGGCAAGGCTCATCGCCTTCCGTTTGATAAATCACAAACGAGGAGCAAGAGATCATTGGAGTGCATCCATGGAGACTTGATGGGAGCAACCATCACTGCAAGCCTTGGTGGGAGCAGATACATGCTCGTTCTGGTTGATGACTACTTAAGATACACTTGGGTATATTTCTTGAAAGAGAAGTTTGAAGCCTTCTGTTTGTTTGTGGAGTTCATGGAGTTAGTGGAGGGCCGGCTTGGCTTGTGGATCAAGAAGCTTAGAACAGATAATGTTGGTGAGTTTATCTCTCCGAGTTTTCTAACATCTGCAGGAAGCACAGGATACAACGAGAGCTCACTTGTACTCACACTCCACAACAAAATGGAGTAGCGAAGCGGAATATTCGTCATCTGACGGAGACTTACAAATGCTGGCTTCATGCGAAAGACATTCCAAGGTCCTTCAGGACGGAGGGGATGTTTTGTGATTCTTACGTCATCAATCGGATGTCGCTTAGCATAATCAACATGAAGACTCCTTTTGAGTTGTTGCTGAAGGAGAAGGCTAGTGTGGAACACCTTCCAGTGTTCGGTTCAACTTGCAATGTGCATGTCCCGGATGCTTCAAGGACTAAGCTAGATGCAAAGGCAAGGAAGCTTGTCTTTGTTGGCTACGATGAGCGGAAGAAGGGATGGAAATGCATGGATCCTGCGACGAAGAAGTTCGTTGTGTCAAGAGATGTTGTCTTTGACGAGCTGACGTCGTATGGAGGTGGCTCGGTTGAGCTAACCAGAAGCAAGGTTGATGAAGAACAAAAGGTGGCAACTGAAGGTCTGGAAGTGGAGCTTGCTGTTTCAACAGTAGCTCCTGATGCTTAAAGTTCTGGTGCTGAGACTTCTGGCTCAGGAAGTAGTGAGAGTATTGCTCAAAGCTTGCCTGAAGGTGGTGTTGAGCCTGAAGAAGCAACAGAAGGTAGTGAGCAAGGAACAACCTCTTCGGAGATCAAAGAGGGTTGTGAAGCCACCTGCTCGGTACTGTGATGGGAATGTAGTGAGTTTTGTCTCCTGCTTCTTTGCAGGTCCTCTGGATGAGCGAGAGCTTGCAAACTTCAATGAGGCCACTGGAGTCAAGGAGTGGGATGATGTCATGAAGGAAGAGATTACTGCTCTCAAGAAGAATGAAACCTGGGATCTTGTACCCAAGGTTGATGGCATTACTCCAGTGACTTGCAAGTGGGTGTACAGGTTGAAGAAGAAGGCTAACGGGAGCATTGACAGGTACAAAGCTCGCCTGGTCGCTCGAGGATTGTCATAGCAGTATGAAGAAGACTATGAGGAGACATTTAGTCTGGTTGCAAAGATGACTTCAGTTAGAGTGGTGATCGCCTTGGCTGCTTGCAAGGGATGGAGGATGTGGCAGCTTGATGTGAAGAACGCTTTTCTTTACGGAGAGATTGACAAGGACATCTTCATGGATCAACCACTTGGATTTGTTTTTGAAGTTCATCCGGACTATGTCTGCAAGCTCAGGAAGGCTCTCTACAGGTTGAAGTAAGCTCCTAGAGCTTGGTATGGGAAGATAGCAGAGTATTTGCAATTCTGGGGGTATCTTCCTTCCAACTTGGATTCTAGCTTGTTCGTCAAGAAGAAGGGGGAGCTTCAAGTCTTGGTCCTGTTGTACGTGGAAGGAGTGCAGGATTCTCTCTTTCTAGAAGGGGTATGCAGATCACATTGTAAGTTGATTTGGCATGGGCGAAGGGAAGAGTTGCTCTACTCCACTGGAATATGGGCTGAAGCTTCGACGAGATGAAAGAAGGATTCTTCCTGATCCTTTGGTGTTCAGGGCTCTTGTAGGGAGCTTGATTTACCTGACGACTACAAGGCCAGACATTGCTTATGTTGTTAGCCGAGTAAGTCGGTTTATGGCTAAACAAAGGAAGTCTCATCTGGTGGCGGTAAAGAACATTCTGAAGTATGTCAAGTCAACTTCTGATATGGGACTCCTCTACAGTAGAGATGCGGACTTTGCTTTGCTTGGATACACGGATGCTGACTATAGTGGTGACTCGGATGATCGGAGGGTCAACTTGAGGTTATGTTTTCACTTGTGGTTCAGCTTGTATTTCGTGGTGTAGCAAGAAGCAGGATTCAGTATCCGTGTCTACTACAGAAGCTGAGTATAAGGCTTCGGCCTTGGCTGCTCGGGAAGCCACCTAGTTGCGGAGGCTTGTAGAGGACATTCATGAAGAAGTGCATGGGCTTACTTTACTCCGGGGTGACAATGAGAGTGCTCTCAAACTGGTAAACAATCCAGTGTGTCACGCAAGCACCAAGCATATTGAGATCGAACACCAATTCAACAGGGATAAGGTGTTAGAGGGATCTCTTCTGGTCGGACATGTTCGGAGTGAAGATAGTCTTGCTGATATCTTCACGAAGCCGCTGTCGAAGGGGCCATTTCAGCGGTTACGTAACTTGCTGGGCTTGATCACCACTTCCCAATTCAAGGGGGAGTGTTGAAATTTGTGTAGTGGAAGTGGGTGATGGACAGGCTTGAGCGGCCTGTACGGACTGAGTCCGCGGCCTAGGTGGAGTCCTGGTGCGGCCTGGTTACCTTGGATGGCTTGGTTGTTGAAGAGAAGCTTGTGCGACCTGAGCGGTCTGAGTCCGCGGGCTCGGCGGACTGCAGGTTGAAGCCTGGGTGTTGGCTGTCTTGATGGCTTGGCTGATTGAGAAGCGGCTTGAGCGGCCTGGTATGCGGCTTGGTTGGCCTATGGCCAAGGATGTTGGGCCTGGCGAAACGGACTGAGCGTCTACGGTTTGCGGGCTGTAGGCAGTGCTCTGTTCAGCGGCCTTATGTGTTGCTTTTGTTAGCTGGCTGATTGTGTGCCCTATCCGCGGGAGGCTTGCGGACTGGCGTGTCCGCGGTGTTCGCTGTGGCGGACTGGCCTTAGAGTTTGGCTGTGTCCCTTTGCAGACCTCTGGTGTTTCAGCAGGTGTTAGCTACTGTGGAGGACTGTGCGGACTGGTATTAGAGTCCGGTAGTTGGCCGTTTGGGCAGCTGTGCGAGTTGTTTTTGGTGATCTGCTTACCTTGGTGGAATTGGCGATCTGCGTACCTTGGTGGTATTGGCAAGCTGCTCACCTGGTGGTATTGGCAAACTGCTTTGGCTATTGGCGGACTGGGCCTTGTACGCCGAGCTCGCGCTAGGCCGTTGGTGATTTACTGGACTTGGTCACATTCTGTGACAAGTCCAGTGTGTCTGCAGTATCCGCCAAGTCCGTCGTTGACCGGGCAGACTGCCTTTGGTTGTGGACTTGTGGCGGATGGAGGCTTTGCTCTTGTGCTGTGCGAACTGCCTCTTGTATGTGCGGACTGTCACTGAAGGAGTTGTGGCTGTCCATGTGAGGATGTGTGCAGACTGTGCGGACTGTCCCTTGTCCGCATAGTGTGGGCGGTCTGGTTCAAGGCCGCTTGGAAGTGAACATCGGTGCCTTGATTCTGGTGGTTTTCATTGAATCCGGCTAAGTCTTTGCGGACTCAGCTGACAGATGTTTTTCTAGTGCGCGGGCTGGGGTTGTGATTCTATGCACCAGGGTGGTGACCACACTACTCACCTCACCTATAAATAGACCCCCCCCCGACACGTCTACAGTAACTGAGTGAACAACAAGTTGGGCTTGGGAAAGTGTTGCGGTCTACGGTTTTCTGTCCGCGCGGGTTGAGTAGTGCTAACAGTATGATGTGTGCAGGTCGCGCGGCTAGCTTCAAGGAGCCAGGAGTTGGGCATTGAAGTGTGCGGTCTCAGCGGGTCGCTTCGGCGGCTTGTCAGTTTTTTGCTTCAGCTTGTTCAAGTGCCAATAACCTGTCCGCCGGTCTCAGGCGGGTAGGCGGTCTTTTTCTCAGTTTTTCAGCAGGCAGCAAATAACGGTGTGTCCGCTTGACCTCGCGGTCTCGGCGGACTCCGTGTGCTATTCGGCTTGTAGAAGTTGCAGCTTGGGCGGCTTCGACAACCTTGGCTGACTAGTAGGGCTCGGCGGTCTTCAGTGCTGTCTTCCCATCTTGTTTTGTACTTTCTGTTTGTAGCTTGTGTACTAGCGAAATCATGTCTCGCTACGTAAACCTCGCCTTGTAAATAAGTGTGAATGAATATAAGACCTGCTTATTCTTCCATTTGTGTTTGGTATTAACTTGCTCCTTGGGTTTCCGCATGATCAAAGTGTGAACTGAGAAGTTCTGAGAATATTAATTTGGCTTTAGACTACCTTACTGACCGCTTTGAGAAAATTTAACAAAAATGACTTGGCGAACTCAAAGTCACTCGATGGATACATGAAAATTACTTGACACTAACTCTGAAATCACTCGACACCAAGACTTCAACCACTTGACACCTCTCTGCTTCACTCGACACCTAGATAGTTTCAGTCAACGTACTCGACATCATAGTTGCTTCACTCGACGCCATAGCTGCTTTACTTGACACCATAACTGCTTCACTTGATGCCTAGATAGAGACAGTCAAAGCAATCGATGCCATAATTTCTTCACTTGACGCCATTACTGCTTCACTCAACACCTAGACATATAAAGTCAAGGCACTCGACACCATAACTGCTTCACTCGACGCCTTGATAGATAAAGTCAAAGCACTCGACGACAATGACTACACTCAACGCTCTCGACACCAACGGCTACACTCAACGCTCTCGATGTCAACATCTACACTCAACGCTCTCGACGCCAACGGCTACACTCAACGTTCTCGATGCCAACGACTACACTCGACGCCAACGACTACACTCAACGCTGTCGAAGCATTTACTTAGATTTTAATTTTTAATTCTCTGACAGAGGGATTTACACCAGTTTAACCAAAAAGAAGGCACCTCTTCTTTCTACACAAAACTTTGATTTCCTACAAAAATTTCCAAACTTCTACTCCCCAAATCTACACCAATCTTAGATCATTTAATTGAAAAGGAAGAAGAGTAAGTAAGGATCAAGGTGATTCATACTCAAAACAGTAAAAGGACAAGAAATTAGAATTTCGTCTGACTATCATTTTTATAGATTTCGGACATGACAAATGCTCAAAATCATATATATTTTGACAGATGTGGAACTAGATTTACAGTAGAAATTGCAAGAAAAATAAGATCTGATACTTTTAGAATAGAACTAGACAAGGAAAGAGGAGTTTCAAAATCACGACATGGCATAAACTTCCTATTTCAACTTTCCAAACACTCCACGACACAGATCGGCCAAAAAGAAAGTACGACAACGAAATATGAAGAGATTTGGACAAAACGAAAGTCTAGGGCTACTAACCACAATGCCAAAAGGTGTGAGAAAACAAAATACCTACCACTAACGTGTAGATCTCAGTGAGAGCTTTTTGGATCTACCTTCCGTCGACAATTCTGAGGACCGGTACAACTACAGTCGACGACCAAAGGCCTCACAATTTCCGTCCCCTCCACTCTTCTGCAATATCTGTCTGATGGCTTGGGGTAAGAAGATAATGAATAGGATTTCCAATTATAAGTGTTTACATATCTAATATAATAATAATATAATATTATTAATAATAATTAGAGGTCCAAACGACCAAAAAATCAAATCAATTGGGATTTTTACAAAATTCGTACCGTAGCTAAATACTGATGCCACAAAACCAATGACGAAACCGAAATTAGAATCCGGCAAACCAAACTCGGGAAAAAACATCCCGAAGTCAAAACACTAAATATCCCTAAAAGGCTCCACCGAGTTCCAAAATAAACCCGATTCGCAAGGAAAATTTCAAAAACACACTAGAAATTAGTCATGCTTGTAACACCCCCATCTGTCACATGACATATAACAGAAGGTTCAGCTGGAACCCGACGCCATATACCACAGACAGTCGGAAGGGTTACAAAAGAATATTCAAACTATCCAATTAAGACGACTCGTCCTACACAGAGTATTCAAGCGGAAGCTTTTAAAGTTGAAAGAACCCAAAACTGGAATCCATTAAACATGAATGTCCACAACCACACTACTGGAATAAAAACCAAATACACTGAAAGGGGGACATGACCTTATGGCCTTACAATAGTTCACTTAATAAATAGTGTTTTCCAAACATCGGCACGCAGGCCGGCCACACATGACAAAAGTAAAGTACAACTATTCTTTACGGCCTTCGAGGGCCAGCACGGCAACATGGGCTCCAGCCCGCTATTTTGCACTCGGCTCCGCAGCACCTGCAAGCAACATACCACCGTACGGTGGCAAACAAAGCAACGGTCAGCTAAAGCTGACCAAATTATAACGACCCCGTCCCTTTCTCGGGACGGCGGTGCACCTTCCTTGCATAACATTAGCCCAGCTAAACAGTTATTTAAAAACATACTTCGCCACAAGTGTAGACTCGCACGGCCAAACACCCCGTGCACTCAGGGCACATTAACGGTGAATCCTGACACTTCAGCGTCTTCACCACCACACCCAGGATGGAAACAACATGAGCAATTTAGCCTTCCTGACCTTGTCTAGTCTAAGGCTCCCAACTGTGCCAACGGCCAGTCCCCTTTTCGGGTCTCTCGCACCGAACCACATAGCCCAGGTCCAATTCCACTTGCCCGTTGCTCAACCGCGTAGTTCACATTAAGATGCACACACGAGCCAAGCTTCTCTCGGATCCTAACATTTTCCAAACAATCACATAACCCGGTTATGTTCAAGGCTGGTTCCCTGACCGCCAAGTTAGTAGAACAACGATTCCGCCCAGTTTTCTGGTTGCGCCTTGGAGCTAACCTCCAAGGATCCCTACAGCAATCTACCGCGTAGAAACCCGAAAACTAAAAGCACAGAGTCTTCTCCGGCAAAACATATCAAATGCAACATCACCGATCCAGACAATACACGTCCGGGTAGGCTTAACACACAATGCTATGCCCGTACTTCGATTCTGGACACTATATGCAACACAAGGGGGACTATTCACATCAACCCCAAGGAACACCACACACTCACCGCACACTCGCGGGAGCGTATTCCCTATGCAGAAAGGAAGAGCTTCACATGCTCAAGTAGAGAATCGTTACCCTTATAGTCCGCTTTGGCGCCATGGAAAAACTATACGGATGGAAGTCTTCGCAACGAACTTTCCTCCACGGATCCGCTCTTAGATCTCAAAACGGTGCTCCGATGCTCCGCTGGCGGCCGGAATCCCTTCCTTCTTCCTCCTCTATCCAACTCCTTGAGAGAGAGAATGGTTGGAGAGAAATGAAGGATTGATGTAACATCCCATTTCCAACTAGACCCCTAAGAGTGGTTTTGGCCATGACTAGGTCATGACAAAACCCTAGGAAGCCAGAAATGGGCCAAGAGATAGGAGACAAAATGTGGAAGATCATCATGGTCTGCAAATAGTAGAACTCTGAGCAATGGTTTAGGATGACCATGGGCTACACCGTAACCCCAATACCCTACCACAATACCCCTAATACCTTGGGAGGCCCATTAGAGCCATAAGGACCCATTAGGGTCAACCAAAGAGGCTCAGTTGACCAAGGTCAACCCTAGCCCTAAATGGGTCAAACTAGCCTACTTAGGGTCAATTGACCTGCTCCTATCCTAGAGGACCCCACCTATGCCCTCCTAACCCTAAAGTGAGGTCAGTGGATCACTAAGGACACATTGGGGCCTGCCCTAGAGGCCAGGTTGACCCAGGACAACTCAAGCTCCTAATCTGGTCAAAGTACCCTTTCTAAGGGTAAGTGACCTCCAAGTGCAGGGTAACCATACATAACCCTACCTAGAACTTAGGGGAAGCCAATGGGTCACCAAGGACCCATAGGGGTCAACCCAATTGGTCATGTTGACCCAAGTCAACTCTAGCCCTAAAATGGTCAAAGTGCCCTTACCAAGGGACATGTGACCACCAAGATGCCCAACCAACCATATTCAAGTAATCCTAGACCTTAAGGGAGTCCAATGGGCCACTAAAAACCCAATGGGGTCAACCCATATGGTCAAATTGGCCCAGGTCAACCCTCATTTAAGCAAAGTCAAACCTAGCCCAAAAGGGCTAACCCAAGCCCAAGCCACTTCTTCCTTAGGCTAACTCCATTTCCATGTTCATCATGACCAAGTGGGTTGCATTTAGCTTATGGTGTTGACCAGTCAATCAGGGGTGACTAGGAGAGAGAAGGAAGCTTCCCTCCATGTTAATGGAGGAGAGAGAAGATGGGGGAGAGGAAGGGAAAGAGTGGAGCCGGCCAAGGGAGGCTAACAGCCACCTTTAATGGCTTCAATCAACTCCTCTAGGGAAGAGGAGTTGATTCCAGCCATTTCCCGGCCACCAAGGGGTGGATTCAGCCCCCCTCCACTCTACCCGAGCCACACCATAAATGGTGTTGATGGCCATTGAAGGACCAGCCACCCCCTTCCCCAATTGCCATTTAAACACCATCAGTGGGCAAAGGGGAACATTTTCGAGCGTTTAGCTGGAGGAGACGAGCCAACCCACTGTAATATTGCAGAAGCTGAGCGCCGTCGTCGTCATCAATGGCATCCCGCCGCTCTACCCACATCCAGGCCGCCAGGAAGGTCCTCCCCCTCTCCTTAACTCTCGGGTAGATCATAGGACTTCTAAGGCTTAAGATTCGGGCTCAATTGAGCCCGATCAAATCCAACATTTTTCATGGTTTCGGCAAGAAATTTTCTTGCTAGAGCCGCCAGAAAACGCCTCTCCGGCGGCAGAGCCACCGCCTGGTGATAGCCCCCACCTCAACGGAGGTGGTGGTGGCGGTGGCCGGCCGGGGAAGGGGCTGGATGGCCGGCGGCAGCCGCTTGAAGTCGGCCCAGGAAGAATGCATCCTGGCCGTCGGCTCAACGAAGGAGATGAACGGATCCCGTTCATCTGCGCCAAGATTCGTGCTCCATCAGAAATTAAACTATAGGAAATCATTTCTTGATCATTTCATTTCTGTCACACTATATACACTAAAGGGTTTTAATTTTTAAAAAATAACTAGGTCCATCTGGTGGAAAAACGTTCAACACAAAAGTTGTAGCCCTCTGAGTTTATTTTATTTTAAAATTTGTTTGAACCCATTTGGGCGCATGGTCTGACCAGGGCACCCATTTTGGTGGGACATACCCTTAGGGCTAGGCAGTCATTAAACTGAGTGCCCACACTTCATCCCTAGCCCAAATCAGTTGAAATTTTGGCAGGAAGCCTAACCTAGCTATAACTAGGGCCTGCTCAAAACTCAGAGTTTTAGGACACACGTTTCCTAAAGTGTTTGACTTTATTTAATAAAGCTAGGGTAATTTAATTAGGGGGACTAATGACCTCCAAACCCTCCCAAATTTTATTGAGTGGTCCCTGGGCTCATGTTATGTATCTGTATAAAGTTTCACCTAATTTTGATGTGTTTTGAATAGGTTTGGACCCAACCCTAACTTTACCTTAATAAGGGTATTTTGGTCAAAAAGTGCACTTCTGATTTTGAGTGACCAAATCACCTCAACAGAGGTTGAAATTTGGGGCACTTACTTGCCTTGACATTAATCACCTCCCCATGGAATGTGGGGTAATGTGGAATTGATTGGCCCAAAGATCCTAGGCCAAACCCTAAGAAGGGACCTTTTTGCCTTGTGAAGGGCATGAGTCCTAAACACCTTGGATGAACATCAAATTTTGCAAGGAGGTTCCTAGGATATATAAAACCCTCTGTTAAAAATAGTAACTAATTTGGAAAAGGGTAGGGTCCACAAAACCCTAACCCTAGCTTAGGACCTAAAACTTGTAGTGTTAGTTTAGGTTAGCTAAACATCTTGAAATTTAACCAAATTTGGGTAGTGAGGGAATCAGGGTATTTTGAGCCTCTGGTAACTTATTTGGGAATTTTTGATCAATATTTGTAGCACTTCATTTGTAACCAATAGGATTGCCCTAATTAATAATTAGGCTATTGTGATCCCACTGCCCATTGAAAGGGCATGAAACATTGGCAGAGGTAGTTGTAGACCATACTGATCATGTATGATTTTTGATAGAATTTTTGGATACCTAGTTAGGGCATCTACTTCACAAGTCATTACTTTGGTTACATACTAAATAATTCTTACAAGAGTTCAATACTTGTTGAAAAATTATGAAGCTTGATACATAGAGTTCCTAGTTTAATATTATCATATGGGAATTTTTGTGGAAATTTTTGATGGCTAATTAGTATACTTTGTTCATTAACCCATAAACTTAAAATTTCATGAGAAAATCAAGTATAGCCTTATTTTTAAATGATAAATTATGAAACTTTTTCTAGGGTATTTGTAGGCCATTATAATCATTCCTGAATTTTCTCTGAATTTTTGGAGGTAATATTGCTGTAAAATCTTTTAAAATGACTTTTTATGAGATATCTTTGAAATTAAATTTAAGGACCTAAATCTTGCTGAAAAATTTGAAGACTTAGGTTTTAGAGTTGATTATACATTTTGTAATTAACATAAATTTATTGGAATATTATCTTGTCTGAAATTGCTACTTCATGTTCAAACTTGGGCTTTTTGGATACTAGAATAAATAAATTAATTATCAGACAAATTAGGAAAATTATGAATTTCTGGATTCATGCTACAAATCTCATTTTAGCCCTCTAATAATTATCATAGGGGTACTGGATGAGTATTTTATGTACTTCCCTTTTTACGGGTCATGTAGCTTAAGTGGTTTGCATATATCAAAACTGCAGGAAATCATTTTGGATATGAATTAGAGCACGTGTGATGGGCCTTGTTGGTTTTCTGAAAGGATAAGGAGAATTAGGTGCATCTATGGAAGTTAGGTGGGTAGGGAGTTATTTTGTCTAGGGTTTAGAGGCGTTCGGGTCCGACGAAAGATCGTCCTACCCAAGGAGAGTTGGAGTCAAATCACCCTAGGATTAGCCTATCGGAACATGAGAAAGTAATGGGTAAGGGAATCAACCAATAACAAAATAAGTACCTTGCGAAAGGGAACGCTGGGCGTAATCCCAACACAGTTCCTAGTGCCCCTTGAGAGCCCTTCACAGGGTATACCGGGGCAGTTTTGGGTTAACGTAAACTGTTTTAACAAGCTGAAAAGAGTAACTTAGTAATTAGGGTTGCACATTTCACAAACACTGATGATACTGGAAGTTAGCTGGGAGCTTCGGCTCGGATGGTTAAAAGACGGACTTTGGGTTCGGGGAGCTTCGGCTCGATGGTTTGAGACGGACGTGTTGGTCCAGGGAGCTTCGGCTCGGGTTTGATTACGCTAAATTTGCATGTGCATATAAGGAAGGGAAAACTAAGGTGGTGGGTCTTCGGTATTGGAGGGTCGATGCACCGACGCCAATACGTTGACTCGGCAAGTGTGGTTAACACTTCGCCAACAGAAGTCCGGTGCGCCAGCCGGCAAGAGTACGCAGGAGTCCGCTTCGTGCACCAAGCGTTGAGGCATACGATAGTTCTGACCGGTAGTGCTTTACTGGTTTAGAGGTGGGCGAGGCCCAACCCACCGCTTCCGTCTGCCACTACGGAGGTATCCTGTGAGGTTACGGCTCCAGAAAGGGGGAACTAAAGGTCTGTGTGCATAGAGTCGGGTGCGTGTGTTGCACTTGCATGATCCATCATACCCACTTGCATGTCATAGCATAATCGTTTCCTTTAACCTTGACACCTAAAGTATAAGTGGAATGGGACGCTTATACTTTAGGACCTGCAAAACGACCCCTTGGTCTATAAGCTTGTGTGGGCAAGTTTATAAATTAAGGTTAATTTTGGATATATATTTTTACTGCTGTTTGATAACTGACACCCCAATGTATAAATTGGTATGGGACTTTTATACGATGGGAGCCTTGCAGAAGACCCCTTGGCTTATGTGTTCTCACATAAGTGAAGGTTACTTTTCATATTACAGCTTATTGTCTTTACATGCTATAGAATTTGCTAGTTTAGGACCACTGCCATCTGCTTTTGATTTTCTCCACCTTCAAGTCCTCCCCTTTCTTCCTCTCCGCTCGGTGCCTAGGGGCCGTAGGGGAAGGGGCGGGGGATGATAGGACTTAGTCTTTTAGACTAACGGTTTTCGAACCGCATCATTTAGGGGATTGTGGAGACCAGCATGGAGGAGCAGCCCCAGAGACCGGTGCGCTTGGAGGTGGGGCAGTCTAGCTCCGGAGTTCATATAGCCGGGACCGTGAGTCTCGACCTTGAGTAGTTTTTCTGCTTCCGCTTGAGTGATTTTGTAGTGAGGATATGATGTACCGGGCATAAGCCCGTATTTTGCTACTCTGATGTTTTATTCTGTGGACACTCCCTTTGTGGAGTTATATTTATTATGACATGTGATTCTCTGTGGACTGCAATTTGCATTTACATTATTGTGCTACTTTTTTTGTGATCGAATTGGCCGGCAGAATCGGCGCTTTGTGGTGATGACCCTTCAGGGCATGAAGGAGTCACCGCAAAACGACGGTTCTGGGCCTAAGACCCCGGTGTTGAAAAAGGAAAAAAAAGGGGTCTTACAAGTGGTATCAGAGCAGACCTCGATCGAAAAGTAGCAGTCCACAACCCGGGGTCACCCCCGCGCGAGTTTAGTTTGAGGAGAAACTAAGCAGCGGAAGCAGTGGTGTGCCCATATGGGGGATCACATGTAAATTGTCCACTTTTATTAGGCATTGAGTCGATTACCTAGTAATGTAGTTCGTTTTGCAGCCCCCAGCTCAGCCCACTCCACAAGGTGGAGCTCAGAAGACTCCTGACATTGCACCACCTCCCATGGTCTCCACACCTTTCCTTCAGTCAGACATGGGGCAAACCCTTACAGCTATCCTTGAGGCCTTCCGGGCTTAGCAGGCTCCGGCCCAGCAGCCAAACCCAGGGGCCAACTGGATGAGCACCTTCCGAGGACTCTCTCCCCCATCATACTTGGGGACAGAGTCGGCAGTGCGGAAAGAGGAATGGCTGGCTGTTATGTACGAGATGTTGACTGGGATACGATGCCCTTGGGAGGAGAGGGTGGCCCTGGTGGTATCTTGCTTGGAGTCCCATGCTAAGAGGTGGTGGAAGACGCTGTTGTACACGACATTTGCTGATAGGGAGATTGCAGAAATCACTTGGGAGGAATTCAGGGCCACGCTGCTGGAGCACTTTGTTCCGCAGTCGGCCAGGGACGAGTTGGAGGAGCGGTTCTTGCAGCTGAGGCAGGGCACCCGGACGGTGGTGGAGTACCACCGAGAGTTCGACCATTTGGCCCGATATGCGAGCTCTTACCAGTTGGACGAAGCAGGTTACGTCAAGAGATTTTATAAGGGCCTAAAAGAGGAGTTGAGGGAGGCCTTGCTGTTTGTATCTGACGGGCCTATCTCCCGGATTTTGGAGATGGCGAAGAGGATTGAGGCCGATTGGCACACCACTCGGGGCCAGAAGCGGCAAGCGGAGGATCAGGGCCGGAGGGCCCGAAATGATCAGCGGCGAGGCACCATACCAGATGGGAGAAGGGCAGAGGAGAAGGCTCGTCAGGAGGTGAGGCAGGAGCCGAGAGAGCAGGTGGTTTTGGCCCCTCAACCTCTCCGGATACAGGAGATGCCGAGACCCGGGGGTATGGCGTATCCCCCGCCGGAGTGCTTCCATTATCATCAGGTGGGACATCTGTTGGGTTTCTCTATGAGGATGGCACAACACTTGTGCACGCAGCGGAAGAATAAAAACATCAAGAAAACCCAAAAGAGATGGGATCGGGGCATGATAGTTGAATCAAGAAGTTAACATATAACTAGGCAAAATTACCTCAGTGGCGTTGAGTCACTACTCAACGGAGATGCTCCAAACTTCGTCTTCTTGCTAGTGGCGAGTTCTATGTGGAATAATATCCACGTCTCTGCAGAAATCCACACGAGCGGGAGAACACCGATCTTTCCGTCGCACGGAAAATCGGGAAGGAGAAAGACCGCACCTTGCTTCTCCACGGACTGCTAGGTCCGCGCCAGGAAGAGCAATACCAGCGACGATCGTCGGAGAGGAGGAGGTCGACGGATCGAGCACGGCGGCGGCAGAACACTTCCGTCGGCGGCGGGATTCGGGATCGGCGGAACGAAGGGCGGAACGGCTTCCATCGATTTCGATTCGATCAGATCTTCGGTCAGAGAGCATAATGATCCCGAAAACCCTAAGTGTGTATTTATACCAAAGGCATAAATAGACTTAGGAATATCGCTATCCGCAGACCACCCAGAAATTTAGGGTTCCAGAATCTTCGAGTATCAGTCGGCGAGAATCGTCGAGAATCACCTCGCCGATTCGGCGAGACTCAGTCGGCGAGAATCAGTTAGGATCGGCGAGAATCAGTCGGCGAGAATCACAATCGGCGAGAATCATAATCGGCGAGAATCACCCGAATCGGCGAGAATCAGAGTACAATACTCGATGATTCACGCCGATCGTGGGTCGACGATCCACGTCGATCATCGAGAATCAGGGCACCAATTCTCGACGATTCTCGTCGATCGGCGAGAATCAGAGTGACGATTCTCGTCGATCGGCGGGAATCAGAGTACCAATCCTTGACGATTGTTGTCGACCCTCGGTCGACTATTCTTACCAGTCCTTCAAGGAAACATTTGCCCAACCCGATGATCCTTTAAGGCAACACTTTGCCCATAACCCCATCAAGGTCGGTGATTGGCAACCTTTACCAACACAGTCAATCATCCAACTTCTCCACATCTCTTATGTGCGACCCTGCAGGCTCATATCGCGTTGGCAGTGAGATTACATGTTTGACCACTTCCAGATCACAATGGTAACTCCAACAGACTCCCACTTGATCTTGAAAGTATCAAACCAAAAACCTCACAAACAATGAGCGGCATCTAGCAATGCATCATTGCTCCCCAAGCAATAAGAGTTTATAACTCATAAGCCTTTATGACCAATGTACCAACGTTGTCTTTGTCCCTTTGTCCCTTACATCCGGAAAGAACTAGAGGCATGGACCGTGTCACCCTCGTAATAGCTCAATCCAAGTTTCTTGATCTAGGACGGACTTCCAGAGAATGGTGAGTCCAATATCACATATTGACTCAACCAAGCATGACCATGCATTTCTCAGTCCAGTTCCGTCAAGGGGCCCATTGGATGCAACTCTTGTCATACAGGAGGACAAATCTCATATCTGCTCACACACAAACACCCAAATGATTCGTAACATGCCCAACAACCACCCTTATCATCAACCTTTCTCAAGGAAGACTTTAGATGGCATCAAAGCACGCTCTTCCTCACTTGATGAATGTTGTGACTTCAGGTCAAAGGACCACAACACCATTGTCAATTGAGACCTACTCGTGACATGATTGGATGACAATCTACAGAGTAGCCTCAGGTTGGGTCTGTCCAGTACAACTTGTTCACTAACAAGTACCCACGTGATGACTTGATATCACAATATCATGACCTGTGAGAACCGGTCATCAGTCAACACACGTGCTAGTCTTCATGTACCATCATCACCCTTAGCTTCTATGATGATACTCGACCAGGGACCTTTTAAGAATGAAGCTTCAAATAAATCATAGGCTCTCACATTCAAGTCACGTACTTGATGTCCCATGGAAGCGAACATTCTAAGGGTACCTATTATGTTAACATTCAACTATCATATAGAAAAATTCATAATAAAAGAACTTGCCATTAATTGTAATAGAAAAACTAGGTACAATGTTCATCATATGAACAAATAGCCAACAAAATACATGTTTACATGCAATCCACAAGATTCTCGCTAGAGTTGATCATTTAGGTATCGTATACCCATCGATCTAGTATGACAATCATGCTTTCTCTGCGCGAGAGGCTTTGTCAGTGGATCTGCAATATTCTCCTCAGTCGGCACTCTGCAAATGTTCACATCTTCTCGTTCGACAATCTCACGAATAAGATGAAACCGCCGAAGTATGTGCTTGGAGCGCTGATGGGATCTAGGTTCCTTAGATTGTGCAATTGCACCATTGTTATCACAGTAGAGAACTACGGGACCCATAATGCTAGGAACTACATCAAGCTCGCCGATGAATTTCCTAATCCATACAGCCTCCTTCGCCGCATTAGCCGCGGCAATATACTCGGCCTCTGTTGTAGAATCAGCAACTTTCTCTTGCTTGGAACTCTTACAGCTCACAGCTCCTCCATTCAGGCAAAATACAAAACCTAACTGAGACTTGGAGTCATCTCTATCAGTTTGGAAGCTAGCATCCGTGTAACCACTTACAACGAGCTCTTCCTCTCCACCATACACCAAGAATACATCCTTAGTCCTTCTCAAGTACTTCAGGACATTCTTGACTGCAATCCAGTGACACTCACTGGGGTCTGACTGATACCTGCTAGTCATGCTCAAAGCAAAGGAGATGTCGGGTCGAGTACATAACATCGCGTACATGATTGATCCAATTGCCGAAGCATATGGAATCAACTTCATGCGGTCCTTATCTTCACAAGACTTTGGACACTGGTCCTTAGAGAGATTCACACCATGAGACATGGGCAAAAATCCTTTCTTGGACTCAAGCATGTTGAACCGCTTCAACACCTTTTCGATGTACGTACTCTGGGTCAAACCCAGCAACTTTTTCGATCTATCTCTATAGATCTTAATACCGAGTATATAAGTCGCTTCACCCAAATCCTTCATTGAAAAGCAGTTCCCTAGGTTGTTCTTAACAACTTTCAGGGTAGGAATGTCATTCCCAATCAACAGTATATCATCTACATACAATATCAGGAAGACAACAATGCTCCCACTGATTCGCTTGTAAACACAAGGCTCATCTTCATTCTTGATGAAACCAAACTCTTTGATTTTCTCATCAAAACGAAGATTCCAACTTCGAGAGGCCTGTTTCAGTCCATAGATGGACTTATTCAGCTTGCATATTTTTGTGGCTTCATCTGGGGATACAAAACCCTCGGGTTGTGTCATATACACTTCCTCAAGGAGGTTTCCATTAAGGAAAGCCGTTTTGACATCCATCTGCCAGATCTCGTAGTCATAATATGGAGCAACAGCAAGCAATATCCTTATGGACTTTACCATGGCAACAGGGGAAAAGGTCTCATCATAGTCAATACCATGAATTTGCTTGAAACCCTTAGCCACCAGTCGACCTTTGAATGTCTGTACATTCCCATCCATGTCGGTCTTCTTCTTGAAGACCCACTTGCACCCTATGGGTCGTACCACTTCAGGTGGTTCCACCAAGTTCCAAACTTGGTTTGCATACATGGAGTCCATTTCGGATTTCATAGCCTCAAGCCATTTGTCGCAGTCCGGTCCATTCATAGCCTCTTGGTAGGTTGTTGACTCATCATCATGATCCATAAGCAAAACATTACCTATTTGAGACACGAGAAATCCATATCTCTCCGGCTCAAACCTCGGTCTACCAGATCTACGTAGGACTTGTGTTCCTTGAGCAGGTTCTCTAGCTATAACATCTTGTAGTCCTGTCTCAGAATCCAATTCCGGTTCATTCACTACATGTGGTTCTTTAACTTCTTCAAGCTCTACCTTTTCAGTCTTTCTTGATAAGAACTCTTTCTCCAAGAAGACACCAGTCCTTGCGACAAACACTTTTCCCTCAGACGGTAGGTAAAAGTAATACCCTTTCGTTTCCTTAGGATATCCCACTAGATAACATTTATCCGATTTGGGTTCCAGCTTGTCAGACATTCGACGTCTCACGTATGCCTCACAGCCCCAAATTTTAATGAACGACATACTAGGACGCTTCCCAGTCCATATCTCATATGGTGTCTTCAGAACCATTTTCGTTGGAGCGCGATTCAATGTCATTGTAGCAGTCTCTAAAGCAAAACCCCAAAAGGAAACAGGCAAGTCTGCATGACTCATCATCGAACGTACCATGTCTAACAGAGTACGATTTCTCCTCTCACACACACCATTATGTTGTGGTGTTTTAGGTGGAGTGAGCTGTGATACAATACCACACTCTTTCAGATGATCACGGAACTCATGACTCAGGTATTCGCCACCTCGATCAGATCGGAGTGCTTTAACCCTTTTACCCAACTGGTTTTCTACTTCATTCTTGAACTCTTTGAACTTTTCAAAGGTCTCGGATTTGCACTTCATAAGATACACATATCCGTATCTACTGAAATCATCAGTAAATGTAACAAAGTAGAAATACCCACCTCTAGCCATGGAACTCATGGGTCCGCATACATCACTATGTACAAAACCCAAGAGATCCTCAGCCCTCTCAGTATAACCAGTGAAAGGAGCTTTAGTCATCTTGCCTAACAAACAAGATTCGCATCGCTCAAATGATTCATAATCAAATGAGTCCAAAAGTCCATCTCTATGGAGCTTGGATATGCGCTTCTCGTTGATATGGCCCAAACGACAATGCCAGAGAAAAGTAGGGTTGGAGTCATTTGTTCTTAGTCTTTTATTATTTTCAACATTACAGATCAGATGCTCCAAGTTCAAAACATAAAGACCATTAAACAATTGGGCTACAGCATAACAAACATCATTCTTAAATATAGAACAACAGTTGTTCTTAATTATAAAAGAAAATCCAATCATGTCCAAACATGAAATAGATATAATGTTTCTAGTTATGTCCGGAACAAAAAAACAATTATCTAGTTCTATTACAAGCCCACTGGGCAAAGAAAGACGGTAAACCCTACGGCTACAGCAGCAACTCTTGCTCCATTGCCAATGCGGAGGTCCACCTCCCCTTTACTCAGCAATCTTCTCCTTCCCAGTTCCTGCACATTTGTACAAATGTGAGAACCACATCCGGTATCCAATACCAAAGATGAAGGAGCAGAAAGGTTTATCTCTATAACGTGAATATTTGAAGCGGAAGTCATACCTCCCTTCTTTTTCTGCAGACCTTCAATGTACGAAGGACAGTTCCTCCGCCAATGACCAGCCTTGCCACAGTGGTGGCATTTCCCTTCCATCACCGTGCTTTTCTTTTTCATCAGTGCAGAAGTCTTGGGCTCAAGATATGACTTAGGTCCCACCTTCGTCTTCTTAGAGCCCTTGACCTTGCCCTTGCCCTTATGCACCATCAGTATGGGGCTGGCAGGCTTGGCCTTCTTCATATTGATTTCAGCAGTTCTCAACATGCCTAGGAGTTCGGGCAGTGTCTTGTCTATTTCATTCATGTTGTAGTTCAAGCCGAACTGCTCATAACTATCCGGCAACGATTGCAGGATCAGATCTGCGGCCAACTCTTGACCAAGATGAAAACCCAGCCTTTCAAGGTTCTCTATATACCCAATCATCTTGAGTACGTGAGTCCCTACTGAGTCTCGAACTCCCATCTTGCACTGAAACAACGCTTTTGTGACGTCGAACCTCTCTTGACGAGCCTGCCCTTGAAACATTTTCTTGAGATGCTCGTCAATCTCCTTGCACCTCATGCTCTCATGTTGCTTCTGAAGCTCAGAGTTCATAGTGGCAAGTATAAGGCATTCGACATCTAAAACATCATCAGTATACTTCTTATAAGTATCCTTCTCAGCACGGGAAGAGTTCCCGGTCGGCAACTCGGGGGCTTCTTCTTCCAAGACATAGAGCTTTCGCTTTTGCCTGAGAACAATTCTCAGGTTCCTATACCAGTCCATGTAATTTGTCCCACAGAGCTTATCCTTCTCAAGGATGTCTCTCAGAGACAAAGTGTAGTGTGAAACACTTGCCATGGAATTCTACAAGAATTTATGCAGAATAAAATCAGTACCAAAATTTCAAATACAATTTATTTAAATTTGGACTTCAATTAAAAAAACTTCCACTATTTTATTCGAAATGATAGCCCTCACTAACAATTCAGAGAGTTCATGCGAGCTACTCTCTTAGTGGACAAGATTCGTATTTCACCAACACAATGTGTCAGCTTTGGCTTTCCTCTCACGATGCGGTTATTTAGGTAGGCAACGCTTGCCAATTGCATCCTCATGCAATTCTTGTATGGTTGGTGAATAACTCCTTACTCGCATCCATCATATGGTGCATGCCAACCCTATGCCTCTAGGCACTCAACCTTTGAGGTCACCTAGTTAAGCTGGACCCGATGTCGATAGTGGGATATCACAATTATCTGCTCGCACCCTTACCAAGATAGATTAATGCACCTTGCTTTGGCAAGCCCACATTTCATCGATCGAGGCAGGAAGAGTGTCATCCATCGGAAGGCATCCGAACACTTAATATTTGATGAAGGGATTTCAATTATAGGTTAACAATTAACCATGATCAACATTTGATCCATGTGCACATCCAAGGAAAAACAATTATTTCTAAAACCACATGCATCCCTTATGTGCACAACCTGACACCATCAACATTTGATAGAAGGAAGGGCTAAATCTGAACATCCGGAAACTTCCAAATCCTCAGATTTACATGCATTGGACAAAGGCAAAGACAACTCAACTTAAAGCAGTAGACAAGCTCATCTCTCTATGTTGGATTCAAAATCCAAAACAAAATCGAGGGATGGTTACTGCTAAGGAGACTACAATTTCTAACAATTAGAAATTTCCAAGAAATTCCAGACGTTCTTAGCGGGGTACCAAGACTAAATCCAGACATTTAGAACACTTCTAAATCCCTAGGTTTACACGCACTGGAATAACAAAACTTCCAAAACAACAATCATGGCCGAAAACCTCCCTCTGATACCACTGTTGGGTTTCTCTATGAGGATGACACAACACTTGTGCACGCAGCGGAAGAATAAAAACATCAAGAAAACCCAAAAGAGATGGGATCGGGCCATGGTAGTTGAATCAAGAAGTTAACATATAACTAGGCAAAATTACCTCGGTGGCGTTGAGTCACAACTCAACGGAGATGCTCCAAACTTCATCTTCTTGCTAGTGGCGAGTTCTACGTGGAATAATATCCACGTCTCTGCAGAAATAAACATGAGCGGGAGAACACCGATATTTCCGTCGCACGGAAAATCGGGAAGGAGAAAGAACGCACCTTGCTTCTCCATGGACTGCTAGGTCCGCGCCAGGAAGAGCAACACCAGCGATGATTGCCGGAGAGGAGGAGGTCGACGGAGCGAGCACGGCGGCGGCGGAACACTTCCGTCGGCGGCGGGATTCGGGATCGGCGGAACGAAGGGCGGAACGGCTTCCGTCGATTTCGATTCGATCAGATCTTCGGTCAGAGAGCATAATGATCCCGAAAACCCTAAGTGTGTATTTATACCAAAGGCATAAATAGACTTAGGAATATCGCTATCCGCAGACCACCCAGAAATTTAGGGTTCCAAAATCGGCGAGTATCAGTCGGCGAGAATCGACGAGAATCGGCGAGAATCACCTAGCCGATTCGGCGAGACTTAGTCGGCGAGAATCAGTTAGGATCGGCGAGAATCAGTCGGCGAGAATCACAATCGGCGAGAATCATAATCGGCGAGAATCACCCGGATCGGCAAGAATCAGAGTACAATACTCGACGATTCACGCCGATCGTGGGTCGACGATCCCCGTCGATCGTCGAGAATCAGGGCACCAATTCTCGACGATTCTCGTCGATCGGCGAGAATCAGAGTGACGATTCTCGTCGGTCGGCGGGAATCAGAGTACCAATCCTCGACGATTGTTGTCGACCCTCGGTCGACTATTCTTACCAGTCCTTCAAGGCAACATTTGTCCAACCCGATGATCCTTTAAGGCAACACTTTGCCCATAACCCCATTAAGGTCGGTGATTGGCAACCTTTACCAACACAGTCAATCATCCAACTTCTCCACATCTCTTATGTGCGACCCTACAGACTCATATCGCGTTGGCAGTGAGATTACATGTTTGACCACTTCTAGATCACCATGGTAACTCCAACAACATCTCCGGAGAAACTGCCCTATGAGGGCGGCACCACCTCCAGCACCACAGGGTGGCCCACCTGCCCAGCTTTTCGGAGGCTGAGGACGCGACCGAGGATGTGGTTACCAGGGAGGAGATCGAAGACAGGAAAGGGAGCAGGTATATGCCTTGGACCTGGCACAACCTCGAAACCCAGAGCGGGTCATCACAGGTAAGCTAAGATGTTTAAGTTGTTTAAATTAAATTTTCGTTCTCAATTGCCCAACAAATAGTACTGCCCTAGGTAGAATAAATAGGAAAGAAAATGTGTTATAAAATACTAAGACCTTTAATCATCACAGGTATAGTCTTCATCAGCGGCAAGCCCGCCTATACTCTGTTCAACATGGGTGCCTCGCACTCGTTTGTGTCGGAGGCCTTTCTGGAAGGGCTAGAAGGAGTGGAACGGTTCACAGGCCGGATGAGTAGGGTGCGTGTACCCGACGGATCTGAGATACTCACCTCAGCCCACTGCAGCATGGAGGCGGAGATTGGTGGAAAGTCGTTCGAAGTTTCGGCAACGGTCCTGAGGATGCCAGTCTTCGAGCTGATCCTGGGCATGATTTGGCTACAGTGGAACCATGCCCAGATTGATTGTCAAGCGAAGAGGATCACCGTGAGGCACGGGGACTCTACCATCATCATCGAAGGTATAGGACCTACCTCACGTATACCCTTATCTTCAGTACAGGCCGTCAAGGCCTATTTATAGGGGGAGGAGGTCTACAAGGTGCTGTTTGAGATGGCGGAGGCCACGAGTTCTATATCGAATATTCCGGTGGTTCGGGAGTTTGAGGACGTCTTTCCGGAGAAGTTACCCGGATTACCCCCGCGCAGGGAGCAGGACTTCCAGATACACCTTGTGCCGGGGCCAAGCCAGCGTCCAAGGCACCTTACCGGATGGCCCCAAAGGAGTTGACAGAGTTCCGAAGCCAGCTTCAGGAGTTAGTGGAAGCCGGATTTGTCCGGCCAAGCTCTTCACCTTGGGAGCCCCGGTATTGTTCATCAAGAAGAAAGACGGGACCCTCAGATTGTGCATCGACTATCGAGCACTAAATCGGCTGACGGTCCGGAACACCTATCCACTGCCAAGGATAGACGAGCTGTTCGACCAGCTGCAGGGAGCGCAGTTCTTTTCGAAATTAGATTTGAGGTCGGGATACTACCAGCTTCGGATTCGGGAGGAGGACATTCAGAAGACTGCTTTTAGTAGCAGATATGGTTTATACGAGTTTACGGTGATGCCCTTCGGACTCACCAACGCACCATCAGCGTTCATGACCCTCATGAACCAAGTCTTCAAGGAATATCTGGATGTGTTTGTCATTGTGTTCATCGATGACATCCTCATCTACTCGAGGACGGAGGAGGATCACACTCGCCATCTGACACTGACCCTGCAGAGACTGCGGGAGAATCATCTATATGCGAAGTTTAGTAAATGTCAGTTCTGGCTGAAGGAGGTGGGCTTCTTTGGCCACATCATCAGTGGAGCCGGATTGGCAGTGGATCCGGCAAAGATTCAGGCTATTCGGGATTGGCCGCAGCTGAAGACAGCCACCGACGTACGGAGTTTTCTAGGACTTGCCGGTTACTACCGGAAGTTCGTGGAGGGATTCTCTCGAATCGCCCTCCCGCTCACCTCCTTGACGAAGAAGGAGGTACCGTTCGTGTGGACCCCGCAGTGCCAGATAGTTTTCCAGGAGCTGAAGGATCGGCTAACCTCGGCTCCCATTCTTACTCTCCCCTCGGGGAGGGAAGGATTTCAGGTCTACACTGATGCTTCCTACCAGGGTATGGGAGCTGTACTGATGCAGAAGGGCCATGTGATTGCATATGCATCTCGCCAGTTGAAGAATCACGAGCAGAACTATCCGGTGCACGACCTTGAGATGGGGGCGGTCGTTTTTTGCTTTGAAGGTCTGGCGCCATTATCTTTATGGAGTCCACTGCGATATCTATTCCGACCACAAGAACCTGAAATACGTGGACACGCAGAAGGAACTGAACATCAGGCAGAGGCGCTGGGTGGAGTTCCTTGCAGATTATCAGTATGAGATGCACTACCATCCAGGTAAGGCAAACGTGGTGGCGGACGCATTGAGTCGGAGAGCTGCCACTTCCGCAGTCAGGCTTCAGGTTATGTCTATGGAGTTGGTGAGGAGATTGGAGGATATGCACATCACACTGGTGTCATCCGAGGACCCCAAGCTCTACATGGAGTATTTAGCAGCGGTGAGTGCTACAGATGATATCCGGTACAGAGTCAGAGAGGGACAGAGGCGAGATGTCAATCTGGAGCCGATATTCTGGTCCTTGGAGAACGGTACAGCAGGAGATTATACGATGAGGGACGGCGTGGTATGCTTCAGAGGTCGGATTTATATACCGGGGGGAGGCCAGGTCCGGGAGGATATCATGGCGGAAGCCCACCACAGCAGATACTCGGTGCACCCGGGCATCACGAAGATGACTGCGGATTTGAAGAAGACTATGTACTGGCCTGGCATGAAGAAGGACATTACCCGGTTTGTGACCCACTGCGAAGCTTGTCAGCTAGTGAAGGCAGAGTGCAAAAACCCTGCGGGGTTGTTGCAACCACTCCCGGTACCAGAGTGGAAGTTCGAAGACATCGCGATGGATTTTATTCACGGACTTCCCCGATCACGAACAGGGAATGACTCAATTTGGGTCATCGTCGATCGGTTGACTAAGGTAGCCAGGTTCATTCCGATCAGGAAGGACGATGCTGTGGGAGTATTAGTACGGAGATTTGAGGAGCAGTTCATTCGATATCACGGGGTGCCCAAGATGATAGTGTCAGATCGGGATGGCCGGTTCACTTCCAGGGAGTGGAGATCCGTGCAAGCTTACTTAGGCACGCGATTGACCTTCAGCACTACATTTCATCCCCAGACGGACGTGCAGACAGAACGCACCAACCGGACGCTGGAAGACCTTTTGAGGCTATGTATTTTGGACCGCGGGGAACCGTGGGAGAATCTCTTACCCCTGGTCGAGTTCTCCTATAACAACAGCTACCAGTCCAGCATCAGGATGGTGCCTTACGAAGCCTTGTACGGAAGGAGATGCCGGACCCCGCTTTCTTCGGTTCAGGACGAAGATCCGAAGGTGTTGGGATCAGAGTTTGTTGAAGACACCGAGGCTCAGGTGAGGTTGATCAGAGACAGGATGCTAGAGGCGTAGAGCAGACAGGCTAAGTACTATGACGCCCGGCATCGGCAGGTGGAGTTCCAGGTGGGAGACCGTGTGTTTTTGAAGATCCGGCCCATGTATGGAGTCTCGTGGGTGCGTGGTCGGAGGAAGAAGCTCAGCCCTAGGTACATGGGCCCTTACAGGATCCTGGAGCGAATCGGACCCCTAGCCTACAGGCTGGAGTTACCACCAGAGCTGGAAGCGCTGCACGACGTCTTCCATATTTCTTCGCTGAGGAGGGCTCTGCTACGCCCGGAGCAGCAAATTTTGACCACCGAAGGGCCGGTAGCTTCAGACCGGTCGGTTCATTTGGAGCCAGTGAGGATCGACGACCGAGGAGTACGGGTCTTGCGACGAAAGAAGGTCCCACTAGTCAAGGTCCTGTGGAGGAACCACGGCCAGGAGGAGCATACCTGGGAGCCGCAGGACCTGATGCGACAAAGATACCCAGAGCTGTTCAGTCAGGTATACATCACAAACCCCTCAAGATGTTTAATTTATTTTCCTGCTTTATACTACTAAGGGCTGCTCTAGGCAGATAGAGGCTTATCTTTTGTTTATTGGGGGCTTATCCTTGTTTATTGGGATCTTGGTTTGCCAATTGGGCGAAATGATCATAGATCTAGGTTTCCCTTTAAACCTAATTTAGCAAACAAGGCGTCATGATGAGATGTTACAAGGTACTTTTCTTCGGTAGTACGTCCCGTAGGCTCAACCTTGATTTCGGGGACGAAATCTTTGTTTTGTTTATTGGGATTTGTAACATCCCATTTCCAAATAGACCCCTAAGAGTGGTTTTCGCCATGACTAGGTCATGACAAAACCCTAGGAAGCCAAAAATGGGCCAAGAGATAGGAGACAAAATGTGGAAGATCATCATGGTCTGCAAATAGTAGAACTCTGAGCAATGATTTATGATGACCATGGGCTACACCTTAACCCCAAGACCCTACCACAACACCCCTAATACCTTGGGAGGCCCATTAGAGCCATAAGGACCCATTAGGGTCAACCAAAGAGGCTCAGTTGACCAAGGTCAACCCTAGCCCTAAATGGGTCAAACTAGCCTACTTAGGGTCAATTGACCTGCTCCTATCCTAGAGGACCCCAACTATGCCATCCTAAGCCTAAAGTGAGGTCAGTGGGTCACTAAGGACACATTGGGGCCAACCCTAGAGGCCAGTTTGACCCAGGACAACTCAAGCTCCTAATCAGGTCAAAGTACCCTTACTAAGGGTAAGTGACCTCCAAGTGCAGGGTAACCCTACATAACCCTACCTAGACCTTAGGGGAAGCTAAGGGGTCACCAAGGACCCATAGGGGTCAACCCAATTGGTCATGTTGACCCAAGTCAACTCTAGCCCTAAAATGGTCAAAGTGCCCTTACCAAGGGACATGTGACCACCAAGATGCCCAACCAACCCTATTCAAGTAATCCTAGACCTTAAGGGAGTCCAATGGGCCACTAAAAACCCAATGGGGTCAACCCATATGGTCAAATTGGCCCAGGTCAACACTCATTTAAGCCAAGTCAAACCTAGCCCAAAAGGGCTAACCCAAGCCCAAGCCACTTCTTCCTTAGGCTAACTTCATTTCCATGTTCATCATGACCAAGTGGGCTGCATTTAGCTTATGGTGTTGACCAGTCAATCAGGGGTGACTAGGAGAGAGAAGGAAGCTTCCCTCCATGTTAATGGAGGAGAGAGAAGATGGGGGAGAGGAAGGGAAAGAGTGGAGCCGGCCAAGGGAGGCTAACAGCCACCTTTAATGGCTTCAATCAACTCCTTTAGGGAAGAGGAGTTGATTCCAGCCATTTCCCGGCCACCAAGGGGTGGATTCAGCCCCCCTCCACTCTACCCGAGCCACACCATAAATGGTGTTGATGGCCATTGAAGGACCAGCCACCCCACTTCCCCAATTGCCATTTAAACACCATCAGTGGGCAAAGGGGAACATTTTCGAGCGTTTACCTGGAGGAGACGAGCCAACCCACTGTACTGTTGCAGAAGCCGAGCGCCGCCGCCATCGTCAATGGCATCCCGCCGCTCTACCCGCATCCAGGCCGCCAGGAAGGTCCTCCCCCTCTCCTTAACTATTGGGTAGATCATAGGACTTCTAAGGCTTACGATTCGGGCTCAATTGAGCCCGATCAAATACAGCATTTTTCATGGTTTCGGCAAGAAATTTTCTTGCTATAGACGCCGGAAAATGCCTCTCCGGCGGCAGAGCCACCGCCTGGCGATAGCCCCCACCTCAACGGAGGTGGTGGTGGCGGTGGCCGGCCGGGGAAGGGGCTGGATGGCCGGCGGCAGCCGCTTGAAGTCGGCCCAGGAAGAATGCATCCTGGCCGTCGGCTCAACGAAGGAGATGAACGGATCCCGTTCATCTGCGCCAAGATTCGTGCTCCATCAGAAATTAAACTATAGGAAATCATTTCTTGATCATTTCATTTCTATCACACTATATACACTAAATGGTTTTAATTTTTAAAAAATACCTAGGTCCATCTGGTGGAAAAACTTTCAACACAAACTTTGTAGCCCTCTGAGTCTATTTTATTTTAAAATTTGTTTGAACCCATTTGGGTGCATGGTCTGACCAGGGCACCCATTTTGGTGGGACATACCCTTAGGGCTAGGCAGTCATTAAACTGAGTGCCCACACTTCATCCCTATCCCAAATCAGTTGAAAATTTGGCAGGGAGCCTAACCTAGCTATACCTAGGGCCTGCCCAAAACTAAGAATTTTAGGACACACGTTTCCTAAATTTTCTGACTTTATTTAATAAAGCTAGGGTAATTTAATTAGGGGGTCGAAAGACCTCCAAACCATCCCACATTTTGGTGAGTGGTCCCTGGGCTCATGTTATGTATATGTATAAAGTTTCACCTAATTTTGATGTGTTTTGAATAGGTTTTGACCCAACCCTATCTTTACCTTAATAAGGGTATTTTGGTAAAAAAGTGCACTTCTGATTTTGAGTGACCAAATCACCTCAACAGAGGTTGAAATTTGGGACACTTACTTGCCTTGGCATTAATCACCTCACCATGGAATGTGGGGTAATGTGGAATTGATTTTCCCTAAGTTCCTAGGCCAAACCCTAAGAAGGGACCTTTTTGCCTTGTGAAGGGCATGAGTCCTAAACACCTTGGATGAACATCAAATTTTGCAAGGAGGTTCCTAGGATATATAAAACCCTCTGTTAAAAATAGTAACTAATTTGGAAAAGGGTAGGGTCCACAAAACCCTAACCCTAGCTTAGGACCTAAAACTTGTAGTGTTAGTTTAGGTTAGCTAAACATCTTGAAATTTAACCAAATTTGGGTAGTCAGGTAATCGGGATATTTTGAGCCTCTGGTAACTTATTTGGGAAGTTTTGATCAATATTTGTAGCACTTCATTTGAAACCAATAAGATTGCCCTAATTAATAATTAGGCTATTGTGATCCCACTGCCCATTGAAAGGGCATGAAACATTGGCAGAGGTAGTTGTAGACCATACTGATCATGTATGATTTTTGATAGAATTTTTGGATACTGAAAGTCCACCTAGTGTCAGCTATGTGCACCTATGGGGGGGGAATAGGTGACGTGTGGTTCGTCTGCGGAATTTACGGATGTACCTGCACAATAAAAACAAAAGCCACAGCACACAGAATACACAGCAAATTTATAGTGGTTCCCCGACTTGGGTACATCCACTTTCCCCCTTCGACCTATCTCCCCAACAAGGGACGACTCGGTCACTTCACCAACGGGATTGAAATCCAATCCCTGCACTAACGGAAGGAGCCCTTCCACACGTGAGAGTCAACACTCCCACAAAGCGGGTTGCACCCAACCCTTACAACTTGGAACAACAGTTCCTTTACAACGAAATGAAAATGTAGAATGTACGCGTGATACAAACTTCTTTTGGAGACTACGGTGTTCCTCTTTGTTCGACGACGTGTTCTTGAAGTCGATGAAGAGTCTACGACCTTGGTCTCTCTTAGAGAAGATCTCCCCGGAACCGGCGGCGGCACACGAGCGGCGGCTAGCTTCGGAATCGGTGGCTACGATGAAAAGTGGCTGCAGAACTTGGAGATCTAAACTTCGTAGCGAAGCAAGCTAGGTCTACTAACGGTCACTCTAGGATCAGTCGTCTCGATCGATCCGGACGGGGGAGTTTTCCCGGTCAACAAATCGAGAGACAAGAGATCTCCGGATAGACGCGTGAGACTCAAGCCTTGCTAAGCTTCTGTCACCGGCGATCGGGAAGAAGAGCGATCAGCAGCGGCGACCACTTGACGCGAGCGGCGGCGGCGGAGCGGAGCGATTTCGCGAAGTTAGGGTTACGTCGACGCTCGATTTTCTTTCCCTCTTATCCGTTTATTTACTGTTCAAAAATACCTGTGTATAAATACTGTAGGATTCTCAAATATGACCGTTTGTGGGACCCACAAAAGAAATCCCCAAAATCCGGTTCAAACAAGTCCAGAAGCAGAACCCGGTCTAGCAGCAATCTGAGAAAACGCCAAGTCAAAATCGGCGAGAATCGCAAACGATTCTCGACGAATCGGCGAGAATCACCAAGTGATTCTCGACGATTCGTCGAGAATCGTTTGTGATTCTCGTCGAATCACTTGTCGATTCTCAACGAATTATACTTTATACAAGGGCTACTTGACCACTGGTTCGGCGGGAATCACAAGTGATTCTCGCCGAATCTTACTCGACACCATTTTGAGATGGCCAAAAGGAGTCGGCGAGAATCACTGATGATTCTCGTCGATTCGGCGAGAATCACTGGTGATTCTCGCCGATTCGGCGAGAGTCACTTGGTGATTCTCGTCGAATTTGCCTTGGACGATTTTTCGTCTTCCACCTAGGAGCTGCTCCTTGATCCTCCATGCTCCTTGTCTTCTCTTGCATATGAGTGGCCCTGTACTTGAAAGTAAGTGCACTCCAATAGAGAGAGTACACATAGGCCAACACACTGATCTGCTCAACGAGGGATTACGTCGTGCAGACCCGTGTATATTGACCTACTGCATCCTGACATTGGTGTGCACTTAGCGTGGAGAAACTGCAAGTACAACTTGAAAGAGTTTATCAAAGACATTGTGAATTCATCTTAGCTTGACAGGTGGCTTCCTCAAATCTAGGTAATCGTGGATACAATACCCAACAATCTCCCCCTATTTGACGAAGCCAAAACCCTACTAGCTAAGATGAATAACACCTATCAAATAATAATTATAGCATAAAAAAAAAATTAAATATGCAACTCAAGGGAATATATGTAATCAGAACAGGACTTGAATCATTCATACATTCAAGAATATATATATATATATACCAAGAGAAATATATTCACATATAATTCAGAACTGTTCATAGGACAGTAATAATTATTAAATGTTCTTAATACATCGTGACCAGCTATAAAATAATGACTATTTGTCCTTAGCTACGTCACCCTTAAGAGTTTGCGCCAAGTACTTTTTGCTCTGCCTTTCCATGTATTCCTTGGGCTTCGGGTAGTACCTAGGAGGAGCAACTTTGTCTGGATCCTTGTTGTTTCTGAAGAAAATGTTGCGCTTCGCTTCAAATGCTTTGTGCGTCTCCCATTCATACTGGCTATATGCTTCATTTCGATTTATTTCTCCTCTTTCTTGCAGCCGGAAGGTGTCTAAGATGATGTTCCTTGAAACTGGGCTCCACCTTTCGTTTCTTACATCCTCCTCACTCAGTCTGATCCTCTTTTGAGTTGATGTCTCCTTTGATGTCCCTTCCTGAGCTTTCCTCTTTCCCCTTGCTTTAGCTAAAGCCTCCTGATCAAACATACTTCTCAGCTTAGATTTGGAGAAGGCCCTAGCGTCAGCTTCATCAGTGAAAATATCGGCAGCACTTGTACTTACATCTTCAGCAATATGTACTTCCTCAGCAGCCTTAGAAGTCTCAGGAACCTGAACACCGGCAGGTTGGTCAGGTAGGACGACGCCTAACGTGCCCAGTGCCTGTTGTAGCATCCACCAGCAACTCTCATAGACGTATTTACTTGATTGGGGAAAGTTTGCATCCATGCTTTCTTGGAGCTCGGCCAGCTTAGCGATATACTCTTTCTCCCCCTTTTTGGCTTCGGCAGCTATGCAGTTGGCATAGGAATGCATGGAGTCATCAATATGCTTCGTTGTCTTGGTGAATTCATTGACCAAGGTCTGCTGATTTGCGTTGAGAGTGACCATATTACCATCGAACTTCTGAATGTTGTTCGCGACAACATGAGCGTTCTGATTGACGATGGCAAGAGTATCTGTATTCTTTTTCAAACCGGCCATGAGGAGTGTGACAGCTGTGCCGGCCGCGTTATATTTTTCTTCGAATTTCTTCTCCATTACGTTTAGCTTATGGTTGATTGCCACCATATTCTTCAGCATGAGATCTTCAGAAGTCTTAATCTCTTGCAGCATTGTTTTCTGAGCTTTATCAAAAGAGGTTTTAAGCTCATTCACGATGCCCTGAATTATATGGACAGTGTGAATGGCTAGGTCATCTCGTAATGGGATACCCGGAGGCACTTCTTGGCCTTGCTCTGGCTCGGCAGCAGACGCATCAGTAGAGCTGGATACCATCACAGTCTCTATGGGAGGAATGTTGGTGGCCTCATTTACCTCCCCCTCCACTGGTGCAGACTTATCAGTAGGAGGTTCATCAGTATCCGGAGACTCAAACACTTCATGGCCCTCATTCACAGCGTCCTCTCCGTCCGCATCCAAAAATTCATCCACATCAGCAGCTTCTTCCTCTTCTTGATCAGCAGAGTCCAGTGTTGCAGCTTCAGTTCCTTGAGTGTGTCTGTTCAAGACCTCCTCATCCTCCAACCCAGGTTCACCTTCTTCATGAACTTCGGCCACCGCATCCCTGGCCACCTGGGCGATGTCAGATATTATATCCATATGAGAGGGTAGAGTCTCCCCCTCGATTCCTGCAGTCAGGGTATCAGGAATTTCACGGGGGGAGGCTGCGGGAGATACTTCCTCATGCTCTTCTACAGCAGGCTGTCCGATGCGCCGCTCCCATCGATCAAACACAGTAGCATCCATCTTTTTCAAGTAATGGAGAGGGACTCCTTTGCTCATGTCGAATTTGTCTCCGTTGAGCTGGTTGAGATATAGACTGATGATGCGGCCGAAGCTTGGAGTGCCCAGAGTGTCCTTGATCTTTTGAAACAGCAACCCTCCCCAGTTGAACCTCTTTCTGCAGACCACAGCTATGAGAATTTTGAACATATCTCCGTAGATATGATCATGGGAGCCTGGCTTGCAGATGAGTACTTTTCCTATGATGTCAGATAGGAGCTTCCCTTCTTCATTCATCTCTTTTCGCTTTACTGATCGAGTGCCTCTGGGTAGACCGCAGAACAGGAGGGTTCTGGCTTTGTCCTCGTCCTCCAAATAGTCGTCCTGCTCCGCACTTGAAAGCTGCAGGTAGCGTGTTAGCTTACTGGCAGACATCTTTACCTTAGTCCCAGCCACCTTGCTCTTGATGATGGAGTCTCTGTCTCGAAGCCTTGCGGTAGAGAAGAACTCCAGCACTTCTTTATCTAAAACTTTGCAAGGATGCTCCAATACGAAGTTAGTCCGGCTTCTTCCAACATGAGAATGATGTTGCGGAACTCGTCCGAGGCATGAGAAAAACCAGTGCGAACCAGCTCGCAACCAGAAATCAAGCCTACAGTCGTCCTTGGAGCCATTGAGGATCTAGACAGAAGCCCGACTCTAAGCATTAGTGAACATTCAAAAAGAAGGCATCACTTGGGGTTCGGCCTTGGAGCCATTGAGGAGGAGGTTACCTAAGGGCTTCGGTGGAAGGAAGAATATCCTGGGGGAAACACAGCAGTGATTCGCTCACTTCGACGAGAGCGTCGGAGGGCTGCGGGTTTCGGCGAGAGTCGTCGGGATCCTTTCGAAGAGAACTTTGCGAGACCCTAGCGGGAGCCAAGGAGAAGACCTCACGAGCTGCTGTCGGCGGAAGAACTCCTGCGGGTTGCCGGAAGAGATCTTGCGGGAAGAGTCGGCGAAGCTCCCACTGTGTTCACCAGGGTGTCGGGTACTTTCTGCAGCGTGACGCGGGAGTTGTGAGGAAGGTGAAGGGTTTTGCGGGATTTAAACTATTCGGCGAGATTTGTCAGGAATGCGAAGGGTCTTGCGGTATTTGACTGATTCGGCCTTGTCAAATTCGGCGGGATTCATGAGATTTGGTTAATTCGGCTTCTGATACAATTTATCTGATTCGAAATTGAGGGGTCTCTTGACTAGGGATTTTCACATTAGAGAAGCTTGCAATAGTTTAGAAATTTTCTGATGTCAAATAAACAAAAATGATAAATACACGTATATTCTAAAGTCAATCTATTTGAATTTTACTGAGGTTTTTCAAAAGTCTTCTTTATGTCAATTGTGTGGTGTCGAGATTTACAATGACATGTCTTCGTTAACCCTTTATTGAGGTGTAAAGGTTTGCATGCATCGAGTTAACCAATCCTTAGACGAGCATACATACACTAATATACAAAGAAGGATATATATATATATTTTGAATGAGGATCCATTAAGACACAAGTCCTTGAACTGATCAAAATTACCTGGGATTTTGAGAGTCATCGTCTTAGTCCCACAGGTAGAACACATTTGTAGCTTAAAGTGAGTATGCTCAACAGGTAGCACATCTGTTATTGCAGACGCTTGTTCCAAGTTAACCTTGAGCCACCTACTGTCCAGATCCCATCGTATTTACGGGGACCTAGACTACCCTGCAAAACAGAATTACTTTACCTTAGGAACCCAAATCATATTGGGTCCTAGGTTTCTATTAGCATAAGCATGCAACTGCCTTCCTTGAGAAAACCTGTCTGGAAGACTGCATCTGTCCCTATAATGTGGATAAGCCCTTGCTGTGGGCACAGAGGGGTTGTGCCAACAGTCAATGGCAAAGTGTCCCACTTTGCCGCAGCACCAACAAGGGTGAATGTTGTATCGCCGTTTTCGACCTGATCTAGTGACTGATGAGGTCACGGTCCTAGGTCTAAACGGGATAGGGCATGTTCTTGTCACACAAATCCCTCTTTCATCGTGACACGAGGAAGGGTGGAACGAATGCATGATGTGTGAGTTATGAGGCCTAGAAGGTGGTGCCATTCTTTCAGGCATCTCCCTTGCTGAGGCCCCATGACGTCTGACACCATGACTTCTATCCTCTCTATCCCGTGTCTTCGAATGGAGAGAATTCTTCTGTGAACTAGGACATGCAGATCCACACTTTGTTGTGGCAGTGGCCGTGAAAACAAAGGGCTCAGACTGAGCCTTAGATATTTCCTCATGGGTGGCCATGACGCCTCTTGCACTATGGACGTTTCCACATGGGGACAAATCACCCTTGCAGTGACCACGATTATTCCTGTGGTCATACCTGAAGGCATGATGAGTTGCCTTCCTGCTTGGAGTGGGAGGTCGGAACACCGTTTCCCCATTTCTCCATCCCTGGATAATCCGGGAGATCCACCCCGTTTCTTGCTTTCTCTTGATGGCATCAACCTTGGAGAAGTTTGATACTATTCTTTTCTAATTCTCCAGACTACTCTCTAGAGCTGAGATCTTAGAGTCCTTGGCCTTGTTGGACGCCAATTGGAGAACCAACAAGACTTTCAGTCGTGCAATCTCTTGGGCTTGCTGCTCAGCAAGTAGGTTGCTTGACTGAAGGGCTCTCTTCAGAGAATCAGAATTTTCTGAGGGAGGGCAGTTCTTGTCTTCAAATATTTCAAGAGAAACGGGGCAGGAGGCAGAAGTTACCTGCTCTTATGTGTTATGGTCATTAGATCCAGTGACCATTGTTTCATCCACATCAGAGCTGCTTGCCTCACTGTCCTCTTCAGTCTCTGACAAGGATACGGGAGCACTGATGCAGTCCGAGGGATCCTTTCCTTCATCTTCAGAAGTGAGAACCCCCACATACGCTTCATCCTCTGATTGGCAGCATATTTCAGCTTTCTCAGACCCCCCCATCAACTCTGAGATCATCATCCACAGAGATTTAGCCGTTCTACATTTTTCCAATCTAGAGCGAGAGGCTCCAGACCAGACATCCATGATAATTTCCCGAATCCTCTCGTCCAAGAGAAATAGAGATAGTTCCATCTCAGACATCTCATCAATGTCCATGGGCACTTGGATCCCCGAGTCGGAGGTCTTCATGGGGATAAACGGACCCTCTTCCAGGATGAGGGATGCTCGTGGATCGATGGCATCCAGGTGAAATAATACTCTCATCCTCCAGATGGGATAATAATCCTTTGAGCATGCAGGGAGTTTGAGTGGCAATACGTCATAATCCAGATCCATGCTTCTGACACTGGTGGCAGGATTCTGCTCAAGGTGTTAACCTTTTTGAAGAGCAACCTCGCTTTGATACCACTTGAAAGTCCACCTAGTGTCAGCTATGTGCACCTATGGGGGGGGGGGGAATATGTGACGTGTGGTTCGTCTGCGGAATTTACGGATGTACCTGCACAATAAAAACAAAAGCCACAGCACACAGAATACACAGCAAATTTATAGTGGTTCCCCGACTTGGGTACATCCACTTTCCCCCTTCGACCTATCTCCCCAACAAGGGACGACTCGGTCACTTCACCAACGGGATTGAAATCCAATCCCTGCACTAACGGAAGGAGCCCTTCCACACGTGAGAGTCAACACTCCCACAAAGCGGGTTGCACCCAACCCTTACAACTTGGAACAACAGTTCCTTTACAACGAAATGAAAATGTAGAATGTACGCGTGATACAAACTTCTTTTGGAGACTACGGTGTTCCTCTTTGTTCGACGACGTGTTCTTGAAGTCGATGAAGAGTCTACGACCTTGGTCTCTCTTGGAGAAGATCTCCCCGGAACCAGCGGCGGCACACGAGCGGCGGCTAGCTTCGGAATCGGCGGCTACGATGAAAAGTGGCTGCAGAACTTGGAGATCTAAACTTCGTAGCGAAGCAAGCTAGGTCTACTAACGGTCACTCTAGGATCAGTCGTCTCGATCGATCCGGACGGGGGAGTTTTCCCGGTCAACAAATCGAGAGACAAGAGATCTCCGGATAGACGCGTGAGACTCAAGCCTTGCTAAGCTTCTGTCACCGGCGATCGGGAAGAAGCGCGATCAGCAGCGGCGACCACTTGACGCGAGCGGCGGCGGCGGAGCGGAGCGATTTCGCGAAGTTAGGGTTACGTCGCCGCTCGATTTTCTTTCCCTCTTATCCGTTTATTTACTGTTCAAAAATACCTGTGTATAAATACTGTAGGATTCTCAAATATGACCGTTTGTGGGACCCACAAAAGAAATCCCCAAAATCCGGTTCAAACAAGTCCAGAAGCAGAACCCGGTCTAGCAGCAATCTGAGAAAACGCCAAGTCAAAATCGGCGAGAATCGCAAACGATTCTCGACGAATCGGCGAGAATCACCAAGTGATTCTCGACGATTCGTCGAGAATCGTTTGTGATTCTCGTCGAATCACTTGTCGATTCTCAACGAATTATACTTTATACAAGGGCTGCTTGACCACTGTTTCGGCGGGAATCACAAGTGATTCTCGCCGAATCTTACTCGACACCATTTTGAGATGGCCAAAAGGAGTCGGCGAGAATCACTGATGATTCTCGTCGATTCGGCGAGAATCACTGGTGATTCTCGCCGATTCGGCGAGAATCACTTGGTGATTCTCGTCGAATTTGCCTTGGACGATTTTTCGTCTTCCACCTAGGAGCTGCTCCTTGATCCTCCATGCTCCTTGTCTTCTCTTGCATATGAGTGGCCCTGTACTTGAAAGTAAGTGCACTCCAATAGAGAGAGTACACATAGGCCAACACACTGATCTGCTCAACGAGGGATTACGTCGTGCAGACCCGTGTATATTGACCTACTGCACCCTGACATTGGTGTGCACTTAGCGTGGAGAAACTGCAAGTACAACTTGAAAGAGTTTATCAAATACATTGTGAATTCATCTTAGCTTGACAGGTGGCTTCCTCAAATCTAGGTAATCGTGGATACAATACCCAACAGATACCTAGTTAGGCCATCTACTTCACAAGTCATTACTTTGGTTACATACTAAATAATTCTTACAAGAGTAAAATACTTGTTGAAAAATTATGAAACTTGATACAAAGAGTTCCTAGTTCAATATTATCATATGGGAATTTTTGTGGAAATTTGTGATGGTCAATTAGTATACTTTGTTCATTAACCCATAAACTTGAAATTTCATGAGAAAATCAAGTATAGCCTTATTATTAAATGATAAATTATGAAACTTTCTCTAGGGTATTTGTAGGTCATCATAATCATCTCTGAATTTTCTCTGAATTTGTGGAGGTAATATTGCTGTAAAATCTTTTAAAATGACTTTTTATGAGATATATTTGAAATTAAATTTAAGAGCCTAAACCTTGCTGAAAAATTTGAAGACTTAGGCTTTAGAGTTGATTATGCATTTTGTAATTAACATAAATTTATTGGAATATTATCTTGTCTGAAATTGCTATTTCATGTTCAAACTTGGGCTTTTTGGATACTAGAATAAATAAATTAATTATCAGACAAATTAGGAAAATTATGAATTTCTGGATTCATGCTACAAATCTCATTTTAGCCCTCTAATAATTATCATAGGGGTACTGGATGAGTATTTCATGTACTTCCCTTTTTACGGGTCATGTAGCTTAAGTGGTTTGCATATAACAAAACTGCAGGAAATCATTTTGGATATGAATTAGAGCACGTGTGATGGGCCTTGTTGGTTTGCTGAAAGGATAAGGAGAATTAGGTGCATCTATGGAAGTTAGGTGGGTAGGGAGTTGTTTTGTCTAGGGTTTAGAGGCGTTCGGGTCCGACGAAAGATCGTCCTACCAAGGAGAGTTGGAGTCAAATCACCCTAGGATTAGCCTATCGGAACATGAGAAAGTAATGGGTAAGGGAATCAACCAATAACAAAATAAGTACCTTGCGAAAGGGAACGCTGGGCGTAATCCCAACACAGTTCCTAGTGCCCCTTGAGAGCCCTTCACAGGGAATACCGGGGGCAGTCCTGGGTTAACGTAAACTGTTTTAACAAGCTAAAAAGAGTAACTTAGTAATTAGGGTTGCACATTTCACAAACACTGATGACACCGGAAGTTAGCTGGGAGCTTCGGCTCGGATGGTTAAAAGACGGACTTTCGGTCCGGGGAGCTTCGGCTCGATGGTTTAAGACGGACGTGTTGGCCCAGGGAGCTTCGGCTTGGGTTTGATTACGCTAAATTTGCATGTGCATATAAGGAAGGGAAAACTAAGGTGGTGGGTCTTCGGTATTGGAGGGTGAATGCATCGACGCCAATACGTTGACTCGGCAAGTGTGGTTAACACTTCGCCAACAGAAGTCCGGTGCGCTAGCCGGCAAGAGTACGCAGGAGTCCGCTTCGTGCACCAAGCGTTGAGGCGTACGATAGGTCTGACCGGTAGTGCTTTACTGGTTTAGAGGTGGGCGAGGCCCAACCCACCGCTTTCGTCTGCTACTACGGAGGTATCCTGGGAGGTTACGGCTCCAGAAAGGGGGAACTAAAGGTCTGTGTGCACAGAGTCGGGTGCGTGTGTTGCACTTGCATGATCCATCATACCCACTTGCATGTCATAGCATAATCGTTTCCTTTAACCTTGACACCTAAAATATAAGTGGAATGTGACGCTTATACTTTAGGACCTGCAAAACGACACCTTTGTCTATAAGCTTGTGTGGGCAAGTTTATAAATTAAGGTTAATTTTGGATATATATTTTTACTGCTGTTTGATAACCGACACCCCAATGTATAAATTGGTATGGGACCTTTATACGATGGGAGCCTTGCAGAAGACCCCTTGGCTTATGTGTTCTCACATAAGTGAATGTTACTTTTCATATTATAGCTTATTGTCTTTACATGTTATAGAATTTGCTAGTTTAGGACCGCTGCCATCTGCTTTTGATTTTCTCCACCTTCAAGTCATCCCCTTTCTTCCTCTCCGCTCGGTGCCTAGGGGCCGTGGGGGAAGGGGCGGGGGATGATAGGACTTAGTCTTTTAGACTAACTGTTTTCGAACCGCATCATTTAGGGGATCGTGGAGACCAGCATGGAGGAGCAGCCCCAGAGACCGGTGCGCTTGGAGGTGGGGCAGTCTAGCTCCGGAGTTCATACAGCCGGGACCGTGAGTCTCGACCTTGAGTAGTTTTTCTGCATCCGCTTGAGTGTTTTTGTAGTGAGGATATGATGTACCGGGCATAAGCCCGTATTTTGCTACTCTGATGTTTTATTCTGTGGACACTCCCTTCGTGGAGTTATATTTATTATGACATGTGATTCTCTGTGGACTGAAATTTGCATTTACATTATTGTGCTACTTTTTCTGTGATCGAATTGGCCGGCAGAATCGGCGCTTTGTGGTGATGACCCTTCAGGGCGTGAAGGAGTCATCGCAAAACGGCGGTTCTGGGCCTAAGACCCCGGTGTCGAAAAAGGAAAAAAAAGGGGGGTCTTACAATTGACTCCCCTATTCCCGGCCTTAACAGAGCAGGAAACCATCTGGGACGTTGGATCCTATTTAGAGAAAACGAACGGCTCTGATCCGCTCAAAAATCTCCAAACCTGGGCCGAACACGGCTTGGCACACGTCCATGTCCCAGGCCGTGTGCCTCGATCCAGGCACGATCGTCGAACAAAGGAAAGACACACGGGCAAAGGCACTCCAGTGTATCACCTGACACACCCGTATCGGGTCTCTCGACATGCCTGTGTCTGGGGGCGTGTTACCCATAACCGCCACACCAACAAACACGACCCAACTGAACATGGGTACACACACGGGTAGGCACACGCCCGTATCATTTAGCCGTTTTCCTAGCTGTGTCCTTCTCGGGATGAAAATGACCAAAAATCACCAGCCAGAGACGGCCTTGGACATGCCCATGTCCTAGGCCGTGTACCCCTATACAGGCACCAAAAATCCCTTTTTTCGCGAACAACTCAAATACAACTTTCAGGACATTACAAATCTCCCCCACTTAAGGAATTTCGTCCCGAAATTAAGTAAAGGTACACAAATCTAAAAGTTACCTGAGTGGAATAACTCGGGATATTCCTCCAACATAGCTTGCTCTCGCTCCCATGAAAGCTCCTCCCATCCGCAATTATCCTAACGGACTTTAACCATTCAGACTTCCTTGTTGCGGAGTCGCTTGACTACAACATCTTCCATACGTACTGGCTTGACCCTTGTTGTCAACTCTTAATTAACCGGTACTTGTTTGTCCGCAATGATCTGCGAAGGCTCTTGCACTGCCTTACGCAACACCGATATGTGGAACATGTTATGTAGCCCACTCAATTCTGCTGACAGCTTCAATCTATACGCCGCCTTGCCAACACGCTCCAGGATTTCAAATGGTCGAAGGTATCTCGGACTCAACTTCTTCAAGCGTCGAACCCGCGAGACACCCTTGAATGGCTTAATTTTTAAGTACACCCAGTCGCCAACATTGAACTCCACATTCCTATGTTTGGCATTGTAATACTTTGATTGTCTGTCCTGAGTGATCTTCAACCGTTCTTGAATTGTCCGTATCACTGAGGTGGCCTCTTCCACTGTTTGACGTTTGTAAAGCTTCGACTCGCCGGTCTCCAACCAAGACAACGGTGTGCGACACTTTCTCCAGTACAAGGCCTCGAAAGGCGCCATTCCAATACTCGCCTGAGAGTTGTTGTTATACGCAAACTCCACCATATACAGTTGATCCTCCCAATGCTTTCCGAAATCTAGGACGCACATGCGAAGCATGTCCTCCATAGTCCTGTTGACCCTCTCGGTCTGACCATCCGTCTGTGAGTGAAAGGCTGTGCTGAACTTTAGCTTAGTTCCCAACATACTATGCACCAACCTCCAATCCTTCGACGTAAAGCATCCATCTCGGTCACTAACAATACTGTGGGGCACACCATGTAATCGTACAATATTCTCCACAATGAGTTTGGCTAACTTTTCCACCGGATCTTCCTTCCTGACCGGGATAAAGTTCGACACCTTTGTCAACCTATCTACTACCAGCCAAATGGCGTCGTTTTCCTTCTGCGATTTCGGCAAACCATGCACAAAATCCATAGATATGTCGTAGAATTTCCATTCTGGGATAGGTAGGGACTTCAAGAAACCTCCGGTCTTCTGGCATTCCGCCTTTACCAATGCGCAAGTACGGAACTTGGCCACATAAAGTGCTATATCCTTCTTCAATCCTGGCCACCAGAATAATTTCTTCATGTCTCTATACATCTTCGTGCTTCCCGGGTGGATTGAGTACTTGGTATGATGAGCCTCATACATCAATTCCTCCCGAAGATTATCCGCACTAGGAACGTATAGGCGGCCGTCCTTCCTTAGCAACCCATCTTTAACAACAAACTGGGAATTTGACCCATCCAAAGATTCATCTAAGATCTGCTTCATGTTATTGTCCTGAACCAAAGCCCGCCGAACTCTATCAGCTAGGTCACACTACACCTCTGTCCAAAATAGTTTCGCCTCAGCACTAGACTGCTTGTCGATGCAAGATATCTCCAAAGCCTCCAACTCATGGACCAATCTCTCATCATGTACCCATAACCAATTGACCTGCGTCGGAGTCTTGCGACTCAACACATCCGCCACTGCATTTCCCTTACTAGGCACATAATGTATCTTGAAGGTGTAGTCCCCTAAGAACTCCATCCACCTCCACTGCCTCATGTTCAGATCCTTCTGATCTAACAAGTACTTCAGGATCTTATGATCGGTGTAAATGTCGACCTTCATACCATACAGATAATGCCTCCAAATCTTTAGAGCAAATATCACGGCCGCTAACTATAAGTCGTGGACTGGATAATTTCTCTCGTGAGCATTTCGTTGTCGTGAACCATAGGCTATCACTCTCTAATACTGTAGCAGGACACAGCCCAAACCACTACCCGAAGAATCACTATAGATCTCGAACCCTTCAGTTCCACTTGGCGAACATAAAATAGGCGCCGTGGTTAACCGCCTCTTCAATTCTTCAAAAGCCTGCTCGCACTCCAGCGACCACACAAACTTTTGATCCTTCCTTGTCAACGTCGTGAGTGGAAGTGCTATCCGTGAAAAGTTCTCTACAAAGTCCCTATAGTAGCCGGCAAGCCCCAGAAATCTCCGGACTTCCACCACCGTAGTCAAAGTAGTCCACTCCCGTATTGCCACTATCTTCGCCGGATCCACAGCTATCCCTTCTCCACTGACAACATGACCAAGGAACGCTATCGAGGATAACCAGAATTCACACTTTGAGAACTTAGCATACAACTGATTCCTCCTCAACGTCTCCAGCACCATGTGTAGATGTTTGTAGTGATCCTCCTCGCACTGCGAGTACACCTGCATATCATCGATGAATACTATCACGAAACGATCCACGTACTCTCGGAACGTCCTGTTCATCAGATCCATAAATACGGATGGCGCATTCATCAACCCAAATGGCATGACTGTGAACTCGTAATGCCCAAACCGCATACTGAATGCTGTCTTTGGGATGTCGCTCTCCCTTATCCTCAACTGGTAGTAACCGGATTTCAGATCTAACTTCGAATATACCGTTGACCCAACCAACTGATCAAATAGATCGTCAATCCTGGGGATTGGATATTTGCTTTTCTCCGTAAGCTTGTTCAATTCCCGGTAGTCAATACAGAGTCGCAAGCTCCCATCCTTCTTCTTAACGAAATGAACTGGTGCGCTCGAAGACGACGAACTTGGACGCACATAACCTTTCTCCAACAACTCCTGCAGTTGCACTTTCAATTCCGCCATCTCTCTTGGCGCTATCCGATACGGAGAGCGTGACACCGGTTTGGCACCCGGTACCAGCTCAATGGTAAAATCAATCTCCCGCTGAGGAGGGGCTCCTGGGAGATCATCTAGGAACACATCAGGATATTCGGACACGACTGGGATACTGTAAAGACTTGGCTTAGGCGTCGAAGTCTGCACTAGAGTGACAAACAGCTTTGCCCCAGTCCGAAATGCCTTGAACACCTGAAAGCTGACATCAAAATCTTACCCGACCACTTCATGCCCACAAAAGTAGTCTCCCGATCAGTGTTCAGACCCAACTTAACTTCCTTACGGTTGCAATCAATACATACACCCTGCTCCGAGAGCCAATCCATGCCGAAGATTGCGTCGTACTCTGCCAACGGTAAAAGCGATGCTCGCAAATCAAACTCCTGATCCCCAACCTGTAACTTCACTACGCAGATCCTATCCACGCGCATTGAGCACCCATTGGGCAACAACACATCCAATTTGTCTTTTGCCATCGAGGTCAGAACCCCGATGCGCGATATGAATTTTTCGGACAAGAAGGAATGTGATGCTCCTATATCAAACAGGGCTCTCTCCGAAAACTCAAAGATCGACACAAAGCCTAGCACCAACAAAAGTAAGCTAACAAACAAAAGAGGTAACAACTACATAAAGTTAATCTGCTATAAATTAATAATCTGCTATAAATTAACTCATACCTGTCATCACGTCAGTTTGTTTTATGGCCTCTTGCAGGCCAAGGTTATAGACTTTAGGCTGGGGTGGAGCATGGTGGGACGCGGTTGACTCCACCACCTTCCCTTTCTCCTTAAAAGTAGCTCTAGGCTTCCTCTCAGACTTTGAACGTCCGCTCCAACACTCACGAGCAAAATGTCCCATCTTCCCACAGTTGTAGCAAGCTCCTGGGACTCGACTTGTAGTTGCCCCCGACGCATCAGCCGAAGGGGCTGAGTTCGAAGTCCTCCGCTTCTTGCTCCATCTGCGGAATCCTGACTTTGAACTACGCACTTTGAACTCTGCCTTCTTTTCTCCTGGGTCCTTCTTCTCTTGAACTTTCTTAATGACCTTCTCCAACGAACGGGCCGAATTTACCAAGGCTAGGAAACCTTGCGCCTTAGGCCCAGCAAGTAGTAACTGTAGGTCGCCACGTAGACCCTCATAGAATCGGTTGGTCTTCCTCTCCTCTTCCGTAAACATAGCCCCAACAAATCGACCCAACCGTGTAAACTCATGTAGATACTCGTCCATGCTTCTGGATCCCTGAGTCAGCCCAAGAAATTGGTTCTCCATCTCAAGCTTCTGAGCAGAGGGTACAAATCTGGCTAGGAACAATCTTCAAAATTCCTCCATAGACACATCAGCAAGCTGCCTACCCACTAGAAGATGAAACTCCAACTCATCCCACCACAGCCTCGCTTCCCCGCCAAAAGAAAAGTCGCTATGGTGGTCTTCTGCCACTCCTCAGTTAACGTGGCTATCAAAACCCTCTTTATCGAAGAGAGCCAGTCCTCATCTTGAGCTGGCGTTCCAGTCCCGTCAAACACTAGGGAATGAAAGCCCATTATATACTTGAGTTGCTTCTTCGTAGCTCTCATCGGCTCCACCTGATCAACTGCTGCGCGCTCCACCACTCTCGGCTTTGCCGCCCTAACCGGTTCTTGCTCATTCGCAGGAGATGCGCGATGCATTTGCCCTGCAGGTTGGGCAATTATCATCGCAAATACGGCTTCAGCCACCATCCTGATGGTTTCCGCTGAAGGAGGAGTAGTAGGCATGTCTCTCGGTGCACTACTTTCCGCCCATTGCGGACGCTCTGACTGACCAGCACCGCTCCTAACTGCCTATAGAAGCAAAGACACATGATTAGACGACAACCAAATTGCTAAAAGCAATCATTGGAACACTCAGATTTCACAAAACAAGTGTATTTTTCATTCCTAAGTGAACATTCATGGGTTCTTTTTGATGTTATAACGATGACGCACACATGTGCTCACCACCTCTTAAAATAATTCGCCAACGAATTCATTTAAGCCTGACCGTAACCAGAAGTCTGATACCAAACTGTAACACCCTCATCCGTCACATGACATATAACAGAAGGTCCAGCTGGAACCCGACACCATATACCACAGACAGTCAGAAGGGTTATATAAGAATATTCAAACTATCCAATTAAGACACTCGTCCTACACAGAGCATTCTAGCAGAAGCTTTTAAAGTTGAAAGAACCCAAAACTTGAATCCATTAAACATGAATGTCCACAATCACACTACTGGAATGAAAACCAAATACACTGAAAGGGGGACATGGCCTTATGGCCTTACAATAGTTCACTTAATAAATAGTGTTTTTCATACATTGGCACGCAGGTCGGCCACAAATGACAAAAGTAAAGTACAACTATTCTTTACGGCCCTCGAAGGCCGTAAAGAATAGTTGTACTTTACTTTTGTCATGTGTGGCCGGCCCGCGTGCCGATGTATGGAAAACACTATTTATTAAGTGAACTATTGTAAGGGCATAAGGTCATGTCCCCCTTTCAGTGTATTTGGTTTTCATTCCAGTAGTGTGGTTGTGGACATTCATGTTTAATGGATTCATGTTTTGGGTTCTTTCAACGTTAAAAGCTTCCGCTAGAATGCTCTGTGTAGGACGAGTAGTCTTAATTGGATAGTTTGAATATTCTTATGTAACCCTTCCGACTGTCTGTGGTATATGGCATCGGGTTCTAGCTGGACCTTCTGTTATATGCCATGTGACGAATTGGGGTGTTACAATGCTAATATTCTAAGTCAAAACCTCAGATACTAATGAGCAACAGTCACGCTCCAGTAACGGTACCCATCAACTATGCGTCAACGTAATGCCCTAACACCAAAAATAAGACACTAAAGGAATTAAAATAAACATAAAAAACAGGGGCGTTACAACTAGCACCATCGGTAGAGATACCTCTTACAATAGCTAGAGAACTTTGCCATCTTTGTCTTTTTGACTTGTCTTCCAAGGGGTACTAAACCTATAGTTCCTACACACTATAAGCACATAATAAACATGATCAAATACAAACGGTGATTTTTATTCTCAAACCAAGAGATTCTGAATGTATGTTCCCACATTGTTCTTACTCACTTCCTGTAGAGGAGCATTCTTCTTCACTTTCCTTAGCTTCAACACTTTCCTTTTTTGACTTCTTTTTCCCTTATCCTTTTGGGTGTTTCGACAATACTTTTTCCCAACTCTCTAGGATCTTGATGTCAATTCTGTTCATGTGATGAAGTTAGAGCCCCAATTTCTTGTTGAGCATTTCTGAAATGAAGTTTAGTAGATAGAAAGATAAGATTCTACCAAAATTTGGCATGTTCAAATTTTCCTAAATTTTTGTAAATAACTTTACCCAAAAAGTTTTCTTCACCAGGATTACTTACTATTATCTTGATGGCGCCATGGATCCCCGTCTGAAAGCGTTCGTGGATTGGGACGGTCATTGCCGGAAGCTCACGGATGGGATTTCTACATCGACGCCAACGCCGTCGCCGCTATTAAATAAAAAATATAATTATAAATAAAATAATTATAATTATATATTTTATTAAATTATTATTTTATCGATTGTTATTTTAAGCAATTATATTTCAAGCTTTTTAATTTTGTATTTCATGATGGGTGCCTGTAACCATCTTGTATTTTTTATTTTCATGCAAACTCTATATTTTATTTAATTCATGATGGGTGCATAAAACCATCATGAGTATTTTAATTTTCTAAGGTGGAGATTGAGTGGTGTTGCCTATATATAGGCATGGATTGTTTTCATTTTGCTTGGTGAATGAATGAAAAAAACCCTAATTCTACTTTGAGAATTTTTCGCTCTCCCTCTTGTGGCCGCCCCCTCCTTTCTCCTCTTTGGCTAGGTTCGGCCACCACCTCTCCTCTCCCTTTCTTGGTGCCTCTCGGCCACCCTCCCCCCTCTCTCCCTTGGCTCGTTCGGCCACCATCCATCCCTCCTCTCCTCCTCTAAGCCCTTGTGGCTGACCAGCTCTCCCCAATCCCCTCCCTTTCCTCTTGAAGAAACCTAAGAAACTTTCATGTATCATCTTCCGTGGATCTCCTCCGGCGACTCCAAAGAAAACAGTGTGTGTCTTCTCCTTCCGGTGTGGCTCCGTGGAATTTCGTGGAAGTGGATCTTTCCACCTCCATCGTGTGATTCTTCCACTCATCCTTGTGGAAGATTTGAAGGTATATTGCTTGGGATTGGGTAACGAAAAATATCTTTTCTTGTGTGATTCCTTTATTAATTAGTTGGAGGTTGCGAGACGTCGACTTTTATCCGCGGCTTTTGAATCTGTCATTTTAAAAATCTGATTTTGTTGTTTATGTTCTTCAATTTTATTAATCGAATCCGGATCGGGTGGATCCTTTTCGCTTGATCTAAATATTGGCAAATAGATCTTATTAGATCTCTAAAGGATTGGCGAACCTTAATGTTATATTCGGATTTTTGGGAGCGAACAAGACTAATTTTGGATCGTACTTTTTAGTCAAGCTCTTCTCGGATTGTGATTGTGACGTTGCGTTATACACGACAAATATTGTAGCGGTTAGGAGTCATAATTTTAGCTGTTATGAATGTTGTGGTATTGCTTGGCTAACAAGGATCACGCGTGTTAAATTAATCCTGTGTGTACAAAGACCTCAATTAAAAACTACACTAGTTGATTCTGCGAACGTACAATTGGAACATGAGAGAACGATTCAGTGTCGTTGTCCGTTGCGATTCGTTAGGAGACGTAGCCTGCATCAATTTTGTATCAGAGCCAGGTTCACGTCAATTTCCTAATTGGCACCATCCCCATTTTTCTTAGGACGTCGACACGCATTTGTCCTGCACGTTTATTTGCCAAAAAAAGTACAAAAAAAATTTTCTTCTGGTCTACCAATAGTGACCTAAAATTTTATTTTACTACAAAAAAATTGTTTAATAATCTTCTATTTATTTTTAGTAAGAAAATACAAAAAATATATTTCTTGCCTTAGTGGTTTAGCGGGAACAATTCCATATGTTACAATCTTAGAGGATCAGAGTCACTATTCCATTGCATGTGCACCAGATTCGAGTAGAAAAGTTTTTGTCCCGACACCACAAAAATGACCCATGACGTTAACTTTTCCCGGTTCAAATCTTCTGGATTCATGTCGAATGTTAGGAAACCAGTTCGTTCACCTATAATGGATGAAATTAGGGACTTGTTTAGGCAACTAACGACTAACCCAGCAACACCACCATCCCCTAGGTAACCCTACTATCATCGGGACCGTCGTCGTGAGTGAGAGGTTGACGTATTTTGGTTGTCTAGGACCGTTGCTCCCACCTGCGATGGGTTGGGAGGTCCTTAGATCTTCCTTAATTGGGTTGCTGGGATAGAACGTTTTTTTGAGTGTCTTGGTCTATGTGACCTCCACAAGGTACCAGTGGAGAGCAAGCAGTTAGTGGGTCAAGCCTGGACTTTCTGGTTCAACGAGGAAAGACGTATTGGGCCTTCTATAGGTTGGCCGGTGATGAAGAGCCTCCTCACCGATCAGTACGCTCACGCGTGGATGTTCAATGAAGTGGCTACATTACGCCATGACACTAGACCTGTATCTGATGATAGGAGTGATCTTAGCCCTCAAGTTAGAACCGTTCCGCAGACTGGTATGTCTACACGATGTGTACTTCCATCCACCGCTAGGAAAAGGGAGGATGTTAGATCCATTTGCCGAGATTCCATGGTTGTTACTGCTAGGAGTGCCATGAGCCCGCGGGGTGAGATGGCTCCTCCCCCGAGTGTTATTTTCCAGTTATTGACTCTTCTGTTGATTCTGAACAAGTGCTTTTGACTGAGCCCACCGTTGAAGGCGATGTTAGCATCTTTGACGAGCTTAGCGATGTTGAGGAATTCGGTTACCCTAGTGACATGGAAGAGGAGCTCTCCTCTGAAGTGCCACCCCATATGATTAACCGACCCATCCTCGATCATATCTCGTGAACAGCAACGGACACGTGATAAATAGAGAAATTTCAAATTTCTCTATTTGAAATTTGATTTACATCTAAATTGGATTTCCTGAGGTTAATTTACTTATCATCTTGTTGACCATCTAAGCTAATATCTTGTGATATTCCATAAAAAGAAATTTCTTTTCATTTGCTACAAGATAAAGAGGCATAGAAGATTATAAACAAACAAAATTTTTTCAGATAATGCATAAGTCCACTCCCAGTGCTTGTAAGAATTATTTCTAGGTCAATTGACCATTTTGGATTAGCACTAATCCTTGTGTCCTTCAATGACATAACCTAGATCACAAGATTGATTTATGCATATATAAGAGATTGTGGTGACACCTCTCTACATAAGATACCTTGATGTAGAGACTATGCCATTACAGATCATACCATGGACCTTTTGTCATTCGTTTATTCTGATTAACCTTGGTTGACCTTGGGTCCATTTTTCATAGGAGTGTGATCACATAGATGGCTTCTTGTTCTGTCTTATGCCTGGTGTAACCACTATCCAACTACCATACTTGTATTTGATTGGCCTTTCGACAAACCTGCAAACGAATATTTACTTTACCTTAGGAACTCTATGAGCGTTGGGTCCTAGGTTTCTTTTAGCTTTGTGAGTAGATTTCCGAATAAAGAATTATTAATTAGTTTAATATTCTTTGGTTGGGACAGTTGGGTTTTACCAATAGTCTCGAGTAAAGTGCCCACTTTGCCTCAGCACCGGCTGTAACGTCACTGATTTTTTGATAATTATTTTAATCTCCTTGTTGACATCATAATGAGGTAAGGGTACTACGTTGATGCGTAGTTAATGGTGCGCCGTCGTTCGTGTGTTTTTTGTGTTCGTTCAGTCAAGTCGACCATATTTTGAAACTTATCGAGATCAAAAATGTTTACATTTTGAAACTTACCGGGACCGAAAAATTTTACATTAGAAAATTTAGTAAATCAATTTTAAAAATGCCCGTCAATTTTCGTTGCGATCTGAGAAATGTTAAAGTCTCGGTGAATTTTTAGGGATTTGTATAATTTTTGATCGTCATAAAACTTTGGAAAAATTATATCTCGACAACGGCTGGTCTAATTTTGTTTTTGAATTCGTCGTTGGATTTGTAGCGCCTGCATTCGTCTTATGTGTGAATTTCATTTGAATAGAGTGCGTTTACCCCTTCACAGTAATATAATGTCTACATATTATTAATATTATTAATAATAATATTATTATTATATAAAGAATAAATTCATAAAATAAGAAGGGGGCAGTTCGTTGTGTTTATCATTCTATTTCCGTCCAATCTGAATCCGGGCTTCCTTCCCTTACTATTATTACTCTTATATAAAATGAATTCGTTGAAACCTTCTCTCCTAATTCTAACGAACCGAACTCCCCTCCAATCAACAAATCGGCCATTTCTAATATTATATATCTATATACATGTATATCTATCTATATATATATATATATATATATATATATATATATATATATATATATATATATATATATATATATATATATATATTCACAATTCAGAATAAATTCAATTCCAATGAAAATTAAAAATTTTATAGTGTATTTATTCAATATTGTGTGATATATTTGGTAGATGAAAACCTCAATATATACACTATATAAATAAAATTATATATTATAATTTTATTTATATAGTGTATATATTGAGGTTTTCATCTATCAAATATATCACACAATATTGAATAAATACACTATAAAATTTTTAATTTTCATTGGAATTGAATTTATTCTGAATTGTGAATATATATATATATATATATATATAGATATATAGATATACATGTATATAGATATATAATATTAGAAATGGCCGATTTGTTGATTGGAGGGGAGTTCGGTTCGTTAGAATTAGGAGAGAAGGTTTCAACGAATTCATTTTATATAAGAGTAATAATAGTAATGGAAGGAAGTTCGGATTCAGATTGGACGGAAATAGAATGATAAACACAACGAACTGCCCCCTTCTTATTTTATGAATTTATTCTTTATATAATAATAATATTATTATATAAACACACGCATATATATATATATATATATATATATATATACACACATATATATATATATATATATATATATATATATATATATATATATATATATATATATATACACACACATATATATATATATACACATATATAGACACACACATATATATATATACATATGTATATATATATATATATGTGTGTATATATATATACAAGCAGTCGTGCACGGGGGACCTCGTGCGGGCAACATTTGTTGTGGGTGCGACATTTGTCATGGGTGCGGCATTTGTCGTGAGTGCGACATTTGCGTGGGTGCAGCATTTGTCGTGGGTGCGACATTTGTCGTGGGTGCGACATTTGCCATGGATGCGACAGTTGTCGTGGGGGCGACAATTGTCGTGGGGGCGACATTTGTCGTAGCGGGACAGTTGTCGTGGGGGCGACATTTGTCGTGGGGACGACATTTGTCGTAGGGACGACAAATTTGTCGTGAGTACGACATTTGTCGTGGGGACGACATTTGTCGTGGGGACGACATTTGTCGTGGGGACGACATTTGTCTTGGGGACGACATTTGTCGTGGGGACGACATTTGTCGTGGGGACGCAATTTGTCGTGGTGACTATATTTGTCGTGGTGGCGAGATTTATCACTGGGACAACAAATGTCGAGGGGATGACGTTTGTCATGGGGGCGACATTTGGCGTGGGGGGGGGAACATTTGTCGTGGGGGCAACATTGGTCGTGGGCGACGACATTGGTCGGGGGAAGCGACATTGGCCGGGGGAAGCGACATTGGGGTCGTGGGGGGCGACTTTGGTCGTCGGCGGCTACATTGTGTGTGGGCAGTGGCAAGTAACATGGGATGTAACACGGGGGCAGTGGTCGTAGGGGGCGACATTGGTCCTGAGGGAGAGACATTAGTCATGGACGGCGACATTGGTCGTGTGCGTGACATAAGTCGTCGGGGTGACATGGGTCGTGGGTGGCGACATCGGTCATGGGCGGTGACATCGGTCCTGAGGGAGAGACATTATTATAATTTATAGCTGAAATTGAAAACAGAAGGAAGTTAGAGAAGATATTTGTGGATGTAAATAATGAACTCATTTACAAACCAGCATATATAATAAAATGCTTATGTTGATCAATTCTTGAAGCAAATGACAACAAATGAACAAAACCATAACCTGTTGAACATTGTTGTTTCCATTACCATAATAATAACCCGCTCGTTCCATGACCACAATAATAACCCGCTCGTTCCATGACCACAACCATAATCATAACAGAACTATAGAACAATTTAAAAGATAAACAGATAAAGTGCATAACACTACATCTAAGCAAAATCATTTAGTATATCTTTTTCCCAGCAACTCCTTCGCAGCGGCATTTTCGTCGTAGTTCTTTGGAACCAGATATTTTGACGGCGTGAATAACTCACGAAAAGCAAAAGCCCATTGATCCTCATCGCTTAGATCCCTTGGCACCCTTTTTATGATCTTTCGGAGCCCCTTGTACTCTGATTTAGGCCTTAAGTGATACGGTAATGGTAAATTACCGTCTTTGTCTTTGTAATATTCGTCAATGCTATCAGGCATGCCATCTACAAAAAATATAATTCAATGTGTTATGCTATGTAACCGTAGTGCAGCCCAAAAATCTAGAAATAGAAAATAAGTAAGCTGCTTACACATTTTATCTTTATGGTGTGACATCAAGTAATGCCTGATAAAATTTGCCTAATTTAAAACATAAGTTAGAGATAATGGTTGTGAAATCTTTAAAGTATATTTAGAAGAATTAATAAAGTACAAACAAATCACGCACATCATTATATGAAGTTACAGCAATAAAGAATTTTACCTGAGATATGTAATAAAACAATAAAACACATAAATATTACAAAAGTTACAGTAATTCTTACAATCTATGTAATTTGGCATGATGCATGTAATTTTGTGAATATTTCCTTGAACACAACATTTCTAGTGTATACTCCTTCACGCCCATCCAAAGTACCATTTTTAACCATCACTTTGGTGCTGTTTGCAGAAACTCCTCTTGACAATGCCACATACAGTTGACCATGACTAAAAACATCATTCGGTAAATATACTCCAACATTTGAAATTGTTTGGCCCTGTGATTTGTTGATGGTCAGAGCATAGCTTAAACGTACTGGGAATTGCTTACGGGTGAGCTCGAATGGCAGCTTAACATCTTCTGCACTCTTCAAGGGAATTCGTGGTAGAAATACTCTGTGCCCTTTAAATTCTCCGCTCAATATTTCAGCTTCAATAACATTTCTTGAAAATGTTACACATGTAAGCCTAGTTCCGTTGCACAATCCAATTTTTGGATCAATGTTTCTAATCAGCATTATCGGTGAACCTTTCTTGAGATTGAGTTCATGAGGTGGTAGATTTCCCGGATTTATTGAATTCAAGAATTCTGGCAAATATAAATTATGGGTGTCATCCACAACTGAATCAAAAGAGTAGTATGTTTTGCATTCTCCCGGATATATTTCAAGACATTTTTCATTTATTCTATTCACATCCTCATTTAAAGGTGTTATTATTGCTCTGCTTTCCATATATCTGACATCAATTGGGGAACCTAGCTCAGGAAATATTGCATCAATCAATATATTTACAGAACGTTCATCTTCCCAAGATATGACCATGGAGTTTGGATTCTGAATCATATCATCTAGCACAGTTGGCTCATCACCGTTACCCACACGCAGAAGGAACTCTGAGAAATGAGGATCGTCATGAGCTCGCATGTTGACAGTTAAGCTAAGAATGTGAACATTTGTCCAAAGATATGATTCAACGATGCTCGCGCTAATAATTTGAGATTTGGTTCCGTTTACAACCACCGGTGTTAGCTGACGGAAATCACCACCAAAGATCATAACTTTGCCACCAAAGGGCAGATTGACATCAAGCACATCCCTAAAAGATCGATCCACAGTCTCAAATGCCTTCTTATGAATCATTGGGGCCTCATCCCAAAAAATTGCTCCGGCTTGTTGTATTAAATCACGCAAATCAGACTGCTTATTAAACTTGCATGTTGACATTATTTCAAATCAGATTGGTATTTTGAATTTTGAATGTGCAGTCCTCCCACCTGGGAGCAGGTTTGCTGCGATCCCAGACGAAGCTGCTGCTAATATAATGAACCCTTCCTTTCTGAAAGTTGCTAGCAGTGCCCGATAAAGGTATGTTTTTCCCGTGCCACCTGGACCATCTAAGAAAAACATTGCCTTTTGTCTTTTTCGTATAGCTGTACCGATTATGTTGAATGCTGACAATTGTTCTGGATTAAATGAGTGAACTGAATTAATGTCATCATCAGATATTGAGAATGACCGTTCATGTTCTATTAGGCTGGATAAATTGTGCAAACCCTCAAAACCTTCACTTATAGACGACAGACCAAAATCTGTTACTGTTTTTTTATGCTGCTGCAGAATGTCATCTAAATCATGAAGTAACTTATCTTTTATAAAAGTGTTACATGAAGTGCTTGCTGAGCTGTAATCTTCAGTCATACTGTCAAAGTTCTCATCCCACAGGTCTTGTACACAGGTCGGTTCACAGTATAACAAAATTGTTGCAAAAAGTCTTCTCAACGAAATTGGCAATTTAAAACATCTTGCTTCAGCCAGGCAATCTCGAATGCTATTATCCTCTTCAAGAAGTCCGTGTCGCTCTGCAGCCTGTTTAAATGTTGTACATTGAATACCAGTCACACACTTTAAATCCTCAAATGATTTTGGACCCTTAACATGATTGAGTAGCAGACGCAAGTAAAATCTTTCACCTTCCATTGGGTTGACTGCATATATCCTACCAATAACCCTTTGGGTTGATACCCTCGGTATCCATTTGCGATCAGTAGTTAAATATCTGTAGTACTTTGGAAAATCTTTATATAGGTACTTCTCGAGCTCTTGGTTGGTATTGTACTAACTAAAAAATTCAGTCAGCATCGATCTGGAGTTCCTCTCATTTGCCAGCACATTTGAAATTTGTTGGTCACTATCGAAGTGGACCTGATGTTGATTTGGTAGATGAATTTGTAGTCTCGAAACAGAGGGATACATCCTCGTCATCTCAAACTTAAATATCTTCCACAAAGCCTCTGGTGCACAAACCCAACGACCGTCGACGTTTTTGCTCACCTCATCATAATTAGGGGCAGACCCAACTTCAAATGACACGCAGTCATGTCCCTTGTAAACATACTTATACAAATACTTGATACTTTTAATACTACTACATATTTCCACATTAATATGACAATCATACTTTAAGAGTAACCACGGGTTATATGGTACGACCCATCTATTATCCACAACAACTCCACGACCAACTGTAATAGTTCTATTGTCAAGCCGACGCCGATATATAGGATATGAGTCATTCTCTTGGACAGTATATTCTGCAAAAGGCTTAGGATATCTTTTATTGCACCCAAAATTTTTCATGCACTGAGCATTCGGTTTGTAGTGACCACATGGGCCATGTATCATATGTTTTAGAACTGCATCATATAAAGGGCGATTGTCCTCTTGACTGGGTATCTCAGCGCTGACCAACGAATCATACTCATCTGGAGTATTTAACTTATCTTCTGCATCAAAAATAACTAACATATGCACGTGGGGTAGACCTCTTTTTTGAAATTCAATGATGTGAACGTGCGCAACCACCTTTCCAAGGATACCTTTATTGAAGATTTCATCTTTCAAATTTTCATACTTTGCTCGAAAAATTCTCGTAAGGAGATCTGGACGATCATGTGGCAATTGTCCTGGATACAGTTCATTTTTTATTTCATTCCAGTTGGGATTGCATGTCATGGTTAAGAATATATCTGGTTTGCCGTAGTGTTGGACGATTGACATTGCATCTTGATATCTCTGATACATATCTCGGGGGCTTCCAATGAAGGAGGACGGAAGGACGGTTCGTCGCCCAATGTTTCCTAAGCAGAAGGAATTTCACGAAAGAAGGTAATGAACATCTATATCTATTAAAGTATAGGAGGAACATCAATAAGCAAGTGAGTGTACCTGCATCATTTTCACCAGCATTTAAGCAATCTTGCAAACCCTGATATAGCTCTACACGAATCTTATTTTGATTCAGGCTAATCCATCTCAATTTCTGAGTCTCAATCTTGATGTAATTATCTACAACATACTGTTGAAGCAATCGTCCACCATGAAGGAGTATCGATGGATTATTCGAACGTATCTATATTTTCATCAAATTGATCGAGCTTAGTACATTGAAAATCCAATCCATGAAGTTTTGAAGAAATAAGTAGAAATTTTAAAACCTGTAGCAAGCATGCATAGAAGTCACAACAACTAACACGCAGCCCCTGATCTGTCTGAAAAGCTAAATCCCAACCAAAAGTACCATGCGGTAGTAGAAGTGGGTATTGAAGTGGATCGTAATGACCTGCGTACTCTTTGATTGTAGTTAGATGCCCTGCTGTAGAATGAATCTTTATGTCCCTATCGGTAGACTCTGCAAAATCTTCTACACCCACCAATATTGCAGCCACCTGAGATGCGGTTGGAAGGATGTATTGTCGGTCGGTAGGCCGTCGTTCACGAATAAGTAGTTGACACGATTGTAATTGCTGATGTTGAGCAATTTGTCTAAAAGTCATGACATACGGGTTGTTAGTATCAAGGATATATTTGATCTCATTCAATATTTCTATATCGAGTCCATTACTTTCCTCCAAACGATGTGACGTTTCATTTTCGGTGTCATAGATGAACATCTGCAGAAATCGTGGTTTGTTTCCCGGAGTAGGAAACAGAGAACCAATTTTATGATATATAGCTCCATGCGCTCTGAATGTGTACAAACCTTGGTTGAACGCCGGGAGTGTTTCGTCAAGCGTCACACCCATGGATGTGAAAGAGAATACGTGATTGTATGCACGAATATTTTGCCTGAAATGACGCGCTTTTGTTGTCTGGTCAGTGTAAAGAGCCATCAATTGGGGGGTACAGGAATAGGAGGTAAAACTACTTTGCCAAGTTTGCAGCATAAATTTTTTGATTCTTTGTGAAATAATCGCGCTGCACAGTCTGGGCAAGTTGTCGGTTGTGGGAGCCGAAAGATGCTGACGTTGTCGGATGAATGGTAATTTCTTGCTATATTTCGACGGCCTGTCCTCGTGGTGAGTGCTGGTTGATTATCATTAATTTCATCTGTCTCGGTTGGTTGGACTTCCAAGGTTGATTGTAAAGCAAACGATGCACGTGATTGTCTTCGCCTCGCATTCATTGCACTCCGTTGTTCCGTACTCAATGTCTGGCGCCAATTACTAACACGCACTCGGGTTGACTCTCGAGCCTGCTCAGGCGTTGTCGTCAAAGTCGAAGGCCTCCCTCTTTTACGCTGTACTGGCCCAACCTGAGTTGTCAATGATGATGACTCCCCTGTTTGATGTTGGTCTGCCATCTGTATGTGTTTGCACTGCAAGGTGAGCTCAAACTATGAATAATCAATCAATCTCGATTTGTACAATATATTAGGGTTGCAGGATGAATTTTAGTGCTAATGCGATGTTCGTCAAAGTCTAATCCTATCTGATTGGCCATTTCATTTTATTCATGTAACACTCAGTTAGCTATTTTGGTTTTGAACCTCGAGCTTGGAAACAAAAGGCAGATGGTCGAAAACGTCATAAAAAGCAAAGGCAGAAGCTCAGAAACCGCTGTAGAATTGAAAAAAAAAAACACAAACAAAATCAGACAACTTATTTCTAAATACACCTATACACTTTTAGAAAATCATCCTGCAATTGAACCATCTGCCTTCGGTTTCTAAGCTCCTGCCTTAGCTTTTTCTGACGTTTTGGACCATCTGCCTTCTGTTTCCAAGCTCCTGTTTAGTTCGGTTTAGTTAAAATTAAATTATGAGTTTGTGTTCTCATTGAACTTTTGCTCGGTACTTTATTTTCTCATCCGAAAATAAAGGTGTGCTACCATATGAATGGTAATCGCTGGGAACTTTAATTCATTACTTTTCTCATCCTCTAAAACTTCCCAAGCCCAAAGCTGCGTATCCCTCAACTTCTGCTATCTCCCTCAACTTCTACTCTCATTGAAGGCGTGTTCTCTCTCAAAAGGTTTTTTTATTTGACAGTGGGATTTTAATTTGATTTCCATAAATGTGATTCATTAGGCTTGGTAACTTGATTAGCAGTGGCATTTTCATTTTACTAAAGTCTCAAAAGAAGCGTATTTTCATTGATCTTATATTAAGATCAAGCTTGGAGGATTTTCTTTTACTTCAATCATCCAAATAGCATGTACTGCTATTAGATTTATTCGGTCTTAGCTCAATAGTTTTTGGCTATGATATTTTTGTGGCAAATCTGAGTTTATGTTGAGTTTAACAGCAAAACTCAGTGACCATGGTGAGAGTGCAATCCATGAGAACATGGTTTTAAATAGGGTCTTGGACATGTTTTCAGTTTAGTTTGACGTGGAGCTTGGACTTGTTTTGGGCAGTCCATGGAGGTTCGTTAGGCTTGTAAACTGTAGAATTTATGCTACACTCAGTTTAGTTTCAATTTTTTGTAAACTGTTGATATTTTTGGGCAGTCCATGGAGGTTCGCCCCGGTAAATAGGGTCTTGGACTTACTTACAATTTTTTGTGAAGAGTGTGGTAAATAGGGTCTTGAACTTAGAATTTTTAAAAAAAATGGTGAAGAGTGTGGTTAAGTAAGTCCAAACCCGGTGAGAGTGCTTAAATTGATGAAATGAGAACAATGAGAACAATGGTGAGAGTGCAGTCCATGAGAACAATGAGAACAACTGTAGAATTTATGCTACACTCAGTTTAGTTTCAATTTTTTGTAAACTGTTGATATTTTTGGGCAGTCCATGGAGGTTCGCCCTGGTAAATAGGGTCTTGGACTTACTTAAAATTTGTTGTAAACTGTTGAGTGTGCTTAATTTAGAATTTTTAAATAGGGTCTTGGACTGAACTTAGAATTTTTTAAAAAAAATGGTGAAGAGTGTGGTTAAGTAAGTCCAAACCCGGTGAGAGTGCTTAAATTGATGAAATGAGAACAATGAGAACAATGGTGAGAGTGCTTAAAAAACCGGTGAGAGTGATGAAATGAGAACAATGAGAGAACAACCAAAGATTGCGCACTGCTTAAATTGAAAGTACTCGGCCTAAAAATAAAATAAAATGAAAGCAGAGTACATTCTGGATCAACGGTGAAACCTGCTGCCGGAAGGAGGTTTAAAATGAAAGCAGTGCTGGAAACCGAAAGTACTCTGCTTTAGAAACATTCTGTACTCTGGCAGCTACTTCAAAATTTAAAATGAAAGCAGTGCTGGGATCTTACCGTGAGGAGTTTTCCGGTCGGAGGAGCACGCCGGAAGGAGGTTGCTGGCGAAGCACTATGCCGAGAGAAGCTTACTGTGGCCTACCGCGCGGAGGTTGCTGGAGAAGCAGTATGCAGAAATGGAAAATGAAAAGCAGGAATGGAATGGAAAATAAAAAACAGAAATGGAAAACGGAGCAGAAATCGATCGAGGTCTTCTCCAATAGGAAATGGAAAACGAAGCAGAAGTCCATGAGGAGAAGCTTACCGCGAGGAGGAGATGCTTCCGTCGATGGAGGAGAAGCACCGTCGATGAAGGGGGAGCGCGGTGGTGAAAGGGATCCCGGGGTTAAGGATCGACGAAAAGAAGAAGGATCGATCTGCGGGTTAAGGATATTTCTGCGGGTTAAGGATATTTCTTCGGGTGGCAGTCGAGGCGGGAATTGCTTTCGGCGAAGGAGGCAAGGCCGGAAGCGACGACACGGCGGCAAGAGTTGCTTTCGGCGGAGGCAGAGGAGAAATAAGGACAGGACGGGCGCATGAGTTGCTTTCGGCGAAGGCAAAGTCCTGTCGCGCGGCGGCAGGAGTTGCTTTCCGATGCGGGATTTGACTGGCGAGCCTTTAGCTGAGCGAAGGATGCACGGGATTCATTAGGATTCATTAGCTGGATTAATGGGTGGGAAGACCAAAATGTCCCTATGCTAAACCCAAACAACATTTGTTAATGAGGGCAAAAAGGGATATAAATGTTACACCATGCCCCGATTAACTCTTTCCTTATATAATAAAACTTCCCAAGCCCAAAGCTGCGTATCCCTCAACTTCTGCTATCTCCCTCAACTTCTACTCTCATTGAAGGCGTGTTCTCTCTCAAAAGGTTTTTTTTATTTGACAGTGGGATTTTAATTTGATTTCCATAAATGTGATTCATTAGGCTTGGTAACTTGATTAGCAGTGGCCTTTTCATTTTACTAAAGTCTCAAAAGAAGCGTATTTTCATTGATCTTATATTAAGATCAAGCTTGGAGGATTTTCTTTTACTTCAATCATCCAAATAGCATGTACTGCTATTAGATTTATTCGGTCTTAGCTCAATAGTTTTTGGCTATGATATTTTTGTGGCAAATCTGAGTTTATGTTGAGTTTAACAGCAAAACTCAGTGACCATGGTGAGAGTGCAGTCCATGAGAACATGGTTTTAAATAGGGTCTTGGACTTGTTTTCAGTTTAGTTTGACGTGGAGCTTGGACTTGTTTTGGGCAGTCCATGGAGGTTCGTTAGGCTTGTAAACTGTAGAATTTATGCTACACTCAGTTTAGTTTCAATTTTTGTAAACTGTTGATATTTTTGGGCAGTCCATGGAGGTTCGCCCCGGTAAATAGGGTCTTGGACTTACTTACAATTTTTTGTGAAGAGTGTGGTAAATAGGGTCTTGAACTTAGAATTTTTTAAAAAAAATGGTGAAGAGTGTGGTTAAGTAAGTCCAAACCCGGTGAGAGTGCTTAAATTGATGAAATGAGAACAATGAGAACAATGGTGAGAGTGCAGTCCATGAGAACAATGAGAACAACTGTAGAATTTATGCTACACTCAGTTTAGTTTCAATTTTTTGTAAACTGTTGATATTTTTGGGCAGTCCATGGAGGTTCGCCCTGGTAAATAGGGTCTTGGACTTACTTAAAATTTGTTGTAAACTGTTGAGTGTGCTTAATTTAGAATTTTAAATAGGGTCTTGGACTGAACTTAGAATTTTTTTAAAAAATGGTGAAGAGTGTGGTTAAGTAAGTCCAAACCCGGTGAGAGTGCTTAAATTGATGAAATGAGAATAATGAGAACAATGGTGAGAGTGCTTAAAAAACCGGTGAGAGTGATGAAATGAGAACAATGAGAAAACAACCAAAGATTGCGCACTGCTTAAATTGAAAGTACTCGGCGTAAAAATAAAAAAATGAAAGCAGAGTACATTCTGGATCAACGGTGAAACCTGCTGCCGGAAGGAGGTTTAAAATGAAAGCAGTGCTGGAAACCGAAAGTACTCTGCTTTAGAAACATTCTGTACTCTGGCAGCTACTTCAAAATTTAAAATGAAAGCAGTGCTGGGATCTTACCGTGAGGAGTTTTCCGGTCGGAGGAGCACGCCGGAAGGAGGTTGCTGGCGAAGCACTATGCCGAGAGAAGCTTACTGTGGCCTACCGCGCGGAGGTTGCTGGAGAAGCAGTATGCAGAAATGGAAAATGAAAAGCAGGAATGGAATGAAAAAAAAACAGAAATGGGAAACGGAGCAGAAATCGATCGAGGTCTTCTCCAATAGGAAATGGAAAACGAAGCAGAAGTCCATGGAGGAGAAGCTTACCGCGAGGAGGAGAAGCTTCCGTCGATGGAGCGCGGTGGTGAAAGGGATCCCGGGGTTAAGGATCGACGAAACGAAGAAGGATCGATCTGCGGG